>CM056725.1:18917201-19085691 GCA_029844215.1 Przewalskia tangutica | reverse complement strand
ACCTTTATAACCTTGATGTACCTTTTACTATCTATCAGTGTAGTAGCCATGGATCGCGAACAAATCTCTTGGCTCTCATGCATCAGCGCTATGGACATGAGATCAACACAAATATGAATATTTGCAATCTTCGATATAAATTCCTCTTTCTACTTGCTTGTATAATTTCTAGACCATTTTCCAATCTTAAATGTAAGTTAAACAATATCCGTATAAGTTATCATATATATTAGTCACATATCCCAGTGGATGTATATCCCACGCATCTCCTTCCTGTTATTGCGACCTCTGACCAATGAAGACGCGATGAAATAATCTACCAGCTTTCAAGCCTGCATAAATCCTTGAGGATCTGTTTCCGATTCCATGTGATCCTACAGCCTTGCAGCTGCAAGTGGTTTATACTCGACCAAAAGAATCATCTTGACTAAATGTCGCCAGCTAGTATACTTAGCGTATCTTGTCGCTTAACGAATCGAAACATAAAATATTCTTCTCTCGGAGGCCTTACGCGTATCTGAGGTCCAGCTGATGATCTAATATTCTAAGATTCTCAAAATATTCCATGTCTGAGGCTTCGTAAAACCATCCACAGTATGAGGAGTAAGATCGACACTCTCAAAATTATGTTGTCTTAACCCGCCATGACCACATTGTTACTCGTACGATATTATTTGTATTATATCCAACTGGCTTGTCTGACGCGAAGCTTAATCCTAACTTGACATGGTATGCCATTAAATCCAATTGAGACGATATTTTAAAGAGAGTTAAATCCCTTCGAGAACCCGAGCATTTCATCGCCTCACAATTATTTCAAGTTAGCACGTATATTATGCCTTGATCACGGATTCATTAAATTGTTTCCGTACATTTCCAAGCGATTATTAAATCTTAACTTGACTAAGCGATAACGCGATCGGCGGACAACACTGTATTTTATCGACCACAATAAATATGTTGCGTATAGATCTGGCGTCGTCGTCGCCTGCAGTATCTGACAATTTTACCAGCACGTATGCCTGAGGTCCGTATATTATTTCCCTGCAGGCGCGTGCATTTCTTGCTTTGGAGCATGGTTGCCAACCATTCTGTGTGATAATCACGTTGGAGGGACTATTTGCTGCTTGACCACGAATTTCGATACTTGCGACGCAGAGTGAGAAGAATAGAAACGAATCACAAATGTCTGTAGCCCGCGCATTTATGGGTGTGGTGCCTGTGGCAGATAACCCGAAGACTCTGCTTGCACCCAGTCTGTAGACATTCCGGGACTAAGCTGCTCATTATGGTAACTTTGTATGTGACCCGTGGCCCAGTGGTCATGGTAGTGCCACTACACAGGCACCCTTATATGCCAATGAGCTTGTAAGACCCGGTGGGAAGCTAATAAAATAACTGGCATGTCAGCCTGTAACGAGGAGTGCATGTCACAATTGTAATAATGACATTTCTTATAATAAAAGCGGCAAGCGAATGTGAAGCGCCTTTTGTATATAGAAATATCCGAATAAGCTGCCATGTTGTACACATATGTCCCTAACGCGCGAAAGCTCACGGACCTGCAGCAGTGACTATGATGGGACAAAGGAGTCCGCCCAGAGTACCACGAATATCACATGCGCGTGTAAAATCCGTGTACCAAAATGATAAACTCGGAACAATGGAGGCTATCCAAAGCGTGAGCAATGATCAACCACGCGGATCGCTGGTAATGATCACTAACACGGGCATGGTAGACCCCGAAAAGATAAGTGATCACAGCCAGTACTGCAGTATGTAAACATATGTCTGATAAATAAGATCATAAGCGGCCAAAAGATGACGGGGATGAAATATGAAAATCAAATCTTTGAGATCCGTAGTGCGTACTAAAATAGAAGCCAGTTGTACGCGCGCCAAACGCTTGTGAAGTCAGTATTGCCTTTTCGGCCCGAAGTGCATACTTAAAATCGGGAATGTGCCCATTATAATGCATCTTTTGTTATGGTTCTCCCCATCTATACGACATCGTGGAATCAAATGCCTATATTGCCGCATTCGCCGAGTGAAGGCGATGAGCGCTATATCGATCGACCTGCTGGAGCCAGCGATGTGGTAAACAGTCATATACTATAGGCCAATGCTGCGGGGCCAGCGATAACGTGTAAATAATTACATATCTTTGCCCCAAGTCTTATGCGGGATGTAGGCGTATATGTCGTCTCACGTATCTTTGCCCGGAGTCCGCTGCAGGACGGTAAAATGAATTACTACCAACTGCGTGTTATAGCTATCATGAGCAATTTAGTGCGTCTTTTGACTCTCGTCACGTCTTTAAAATGAACTTTCAGTTTAGAAAAACTTCAACCTTGCTCATCATGTAAATGTCGTCATAAACCATTAAAATAAAACTTTTCATTTTAGAACTACGAGAACATCACCTCTTGTATAAATCATTAAAATGAACTTTCATTTTAGAACTACCAAGATAACCTCACGCATCTTGTATAAATCATTCTAAATGAGCTTCATTTTAGAACGAAAAAGTCAATAAGTATTGTCGTTAGGGACTTGAAACCGAAAAGTACTATAGTCGTGCAAATCGCATTATAAAAATACCAAGGCCTTATCCTTTTAAAATCGAAAGCAACTTTCATGTCGTATACTTTACTCTTTTAGAAGTAGAGACTGATGGAATTCACGACCAAATTAGTGGAAATACGCCCGTAATAAATGTCATTATAAATAATCATAATAGAAAGAAGAAAGGATAGTTCCACGTACCTTATAAATGATACTAACTCACGATAAGTAGAATATGTCCCCAAATAGGTAATTGACCTATAATAACAATAACACTTTTATCAACTTCAGCGAATACTAGTATCGTGGTATATCTTATATACCGCATAAGGACTCATTTTCATTATAAAAATTAGTGATAACTTTACATTTGCTACATACTTTTCCTTATAAATAAGGCCCGATTAAATCGATAGCAAGGCATGGCAAAGTGCAGCGAAAGCAGGCGTCGAAGGTGATTCACACACGCTTTCTTACCGTGTAAATCCGACCTCTTAATCCATATAAAAGCAGAACCGCTTAAAAGCAGTCCGTATTCCGTCAAAGCCAATGAGGGTAAAATGTGAAGCTTACAACACCTTTATATACCCTCGTTTCCTTTAGGACTTACGTTAGCGATTTTACCACATTAAACATGCATAATGATAACTAAATTTCCAGCATTATAACCCCATTGTAAAGCGATCCTACGAGCGCGCGACCAATATCCAGCGGTTTTAGCGGTTTTAGCCAACACCACTTGTAACTAAACCCTTTTCACAATTCACTTATAATTCGACTACACATTTCCAACGTGTTTATATAAGCCATAACAACGTTAATAACGAAGATTTCGCCGTTTAACATGCGAGTAATTGTGATAATATCAATAATAATAAGCGAATCCAATCAAACACCAAAAAGCGTCCCATCGATTAGGCTAATCGCATGCGGTGCTTGACATCATGCGACTTCTTATTCTCCATTTTACTTAACACGAGTTCGTCTATCGAGTATAACGTCTTGCCTTCTAATTACTTGAGAGGAAGAAGAAATCTTTGTACCTTAATTTTTAGCCAAAAGCGAGTCCATAGTCTCGGCCCAGCAAACTTCCGCTTTTGCACGGCCTTGAGTTACACTAACTCTTGGCGTGTTTCCTCTCTGAGCTTGTATCTTATCCCATGTGCTTTCAGTGTTTTACTTGCCCATAAGTTCATCAATAAGCTTAGGGTTTCAGAGACACTTTTGTTGCCAAGCGAAAGTGGGCAGCTACGCTAATCTTGCGAGGTTAACTTGGCTTAGAAGCTTGAAGTCAGGAGTGTTTAATCTTGGAAAAGAAAATAAGTTGATCTTGTTCTTTCTCTTTTGGCTATGGAGTTTTTCGAGAATAGTTGAAGGAGAAGGAGAGATGAGGTTTGAAGATGAAGATATAATGTTCTAAGTCTTACGAGACTTGTAATGCCCCTTGCATATATATAATGTATATACCTACGCGATTGGAGAGGGACCATGGACTCACGACATCGGCTTGTCACTTGTCTTCCCATCCCAGCTGAAATATCTCACAGCTTGGCCATATTTTCTTGTAATTTCGATGGAGCATATCTGACATAATACCCGAAGACAATAATTCACCCCAGAGTCCATAACTTCGTATTGAAAATAATCGACTACTAAAATTAATTCTTTTAATCACATTAGTCTCGAAAATTTTCCATATAAGAAATGTAAAAATCATTTCCTTCCAACATTCAAATCTAATTTCCCATGTCGTATTTCTCGCGCCAAGTAGCCATGGAAATTCTGACGGGGTGTAACAATTTCCTTATACGTTTCTCAACATATGCTGCTACTGCAGAACTCACGGGGTGTAACGGTGGTCTGAAGATCCGTGCCGGGTTAAATGACCCGTGCGGTGAAATAGTCCCATGAATAGGATATCATAATGATCACGAGCGGCGTCACTGATTTTGCAACATGACTTTCATATTTTTGAAATGGTGCAGTTTATTTCCTTATTTTGAAATGCATGCGGTTGATTTCCATTTTAAAAGAAGGCCTGATTGCCTCGCTATTTGTTATAAGACACAGTGGACTCCACTTATATTTTTATATGAAAGCGCAATTGGATGCAGTATTTGATTTTCATACTTGTCCAATAAATGCTTGGCCATTTGCCAATTGTGCCTGCTATTTCTTTGTAGCTTTATGTTTACATACTTAGTCACATTGTTATGCATGACCCCACTACTCAGGTAGCGTTAAATGCCCCGGCGTGGTATTATTAGAGTACTACTGTTAGGTGATCCCATGACTTGGATCTCAGCGCTCGGCTTTGATTGAGATAAGCTCTGCTATTAGAATCTATGCGTTTTAGTGACAGAGATTTTTTCCATTCATGAGCTTATGTATGTTAGAAGTGCGAGCGGGGCCTTGTCAGTGCATAATTCTTGTCGAACACTTAGAAGTGCAATGCAATATACGTATGTAGAAATTTTGGACTTGCTTGGGAGTTGTACTATTATTGGCGATTGTACTCTTGTATTGTATCGGGATGTTTAGTTTATATATATATAGCGACTTGACCTACGTCGGATTACCTTGTATTTATTTACATATCTGATTTTTCATATATTATAGCGCTTTTTGTTATATAGGATATGAGGTATAATAGGGGGTGCTGGTAGGGAAGCGATCAGCGGAGCACACAGAGTTAGGATCGTGTATGCGCCAAATGACCAGCGGAATGGTGTATCCACGTCTAGTCTGCAGGACTTTATCAATTGCACAAGCGATACCTGCGATAATTCTTGTTCATCAAAGGTCTTTGTAACCTTTGTTGAGTGCTTATTGATCAGTTCGATTGTAGGCTATATCTATAATTGAACTCTTGCCTTGGTCTTACGTTTGAACTATCTGGTTTTAGATAAAGAGAAAGTCGGAGATTTCATTTCTTATACTCACGGGCTTTCACTTTGTCGGCCCATTAACCTCGAAGCTTATCGGTTGTATTATTTTCTTTTATACTGAATTTGCCATTCGTTTAGAAAAAATTGCGTTCTATCCAACTTGTTTTGAGCCGTAACATTGTAGATCTCTGTCTGCTAAGAAATTTCTTCATTCTTGGTGAGTTCATCAAACTTTGCGAACAAATATGCCTTGAAGCAAAAGTTCATACTCATCACTTCTGCAGATCTATGCTCTGCTATAAATTATTGATTCTAACTTTGAATTCTTTGTAAAATCGCATTTTCGCCCGTCTCCGTATTTCCATAGTTCGAGAATTCCGTTCTTTCAACTTCCATTTTAGAAGTTCGATTTACATGTCGTAGCATGTCAAGTCTGCTTTCTATCACAAAGAAGACCATAAATTATTGACTTTTAGAAGAGTTTTCAAATTTAAAAAACGTGTGAATTCTCCCGATGACCACATTGTAACAGGCCCGAGGTGTGATTAGAGCTTACCACTTGGAAAAATGTTGTGAAATATGACATTGTTCATCCTCAAAGAAAATAGAAATTTATCAGTCTTGATGATATTTTACGATTATTCCCTCTAGTCGTGTGAATAAGCCCCGTTTAAAGGAGGGTCGACCATTTCGATGTCTTGATAATATTAGGAACTTGTCGCCGACCTTGTAAGTCTATTATTATTCCTTCCTTACGAGACAAACCTCGTTGTATTGAAGTCTCATTACTAATTACCGCAGTATGAAAGAAAATGGTTGTTTTGTTTGTTTTTATAACTAATGCAAAAAGAAAATATCTAACTAAGTTATGCTAACGGTTTGCTAAGAGCGTTTGTTGAGACTTGAATTTATCACAAAGAGATGAATATTAAATCACGCGTAAACCATGGTGTGAAGCGAATCCACGACACTTTCGGTGCTGAGTGCGTGGCCAAGTGAACCACGTAGTTGCTAAATACAATAAGTTCGTGAATTTTTTTAATCGTTATCTCTGATCATATCAGTTGGATTTTGATTATAGGCGTTAAAAAATATAGTTATAGGGTTTTTATATTCATAGCAACAATGGTTGTTCATATAAAAATTTCACCTTGTGGGTATTTTTATTCGAATTTTTTCTATAAGGTAGTTGACATCGTGACAAGTTTTTATAATCTTGTTTTTCGTTGTATTCTATTATTTTAAAGATAAAGTTTATAGCAAATTATATTTTTCAAGAATATCTTGAAAAAATAATAGATCATCCTTCAACTAAGTTATAAATATGTGCTAGCATTTTTACATGAAAATTATTAGGAAAAGATGGAGTTAAATCATCTTTTAAAATTGTAATAGCATAATTATTAGAAGATCATTATCTAATAATACTCATAATTTTATCGATTATTAGTAATAATCGCAAACTAAATAAATATTTTAGAAATAAAATCACTAGTGTGCCTACTATCTATATATATATATATATATATATATATATATATATACACTAAAATCGTTTTGCATAAACCATTTATAATCTATCCAATGACATGTGCAATTTAAATAATCATGAGTCGTTAGTACTACGGCCTATATCGGAAAGTGAAGTCAACTTTGCCATTAAAATGATATAATGAAACCACGTAAGCTGATATTCATATACAAATTTAAATACATCTCGTAACAATTGATCAATAAAAACCTTTAAAAGCGAGGGTTATACATTTCTACAATATAATGAATAAAATCGAAGATGAAGGAAATGAAAAAGGCAAACCTACATGAACTAATTTTGATAATGCTTCACATCTCTATGTTTGCTCGTATTTAGGGCCTCTGATATCCGCCGTCATGAGTTAATTTGACCACAGTACTAGATCAGGGACAATATGTGAACACTTGTCCCGATGGAGAAACTTTGCTCACCATCTTTCGACCTTGTATTGGGAATACCTAGTTGGGTGAGCATTTGCAATGTGTCTCATTAAACCTCCGTCTCACCCTAACCTTTTCCAGTTTTAAATCTATAAACATCTTTACAAATTTTACATATAGCTACTTGATTACCATGCGTCTATCAAAAATTTCCATAAATCGATTTTAATAATCGTTTATTGGATCTCGTCTCATACTAGGGGAATAGGGCGTTCGGTTAATAGGTTCACTAGTGAGTGTTTCATCTACGTTAGTGGGTGTGTCATGAAATCTATCTTAAATTAATGTGTTGTTGAGTTTGAGAAAATATTTGCTCATGACAAATCATATGGTATTTCGGGAAAATGTTCGATTATCAATAAAATCATCATATGCAGGAGTAGAAATAGAAAAACTAGAGGAAGTACTCACCATACTTATTTACCACTAGAAGAAGTCGACCCTTACCGCCTGACGTATGCTTAATCCTTTTATTTTAATTATGATAATAAATAGTTAAAGATAATGAAATTAAGTGCGTTAAATAAAATAAAGACATAATAATAATTTAATGAATGAGCAGAATGTATAGCAGATGTAGCGTCGGCGATGTAATCGAGAAGGTTGAAGAATTGAAACTTTGCTCGATGGAAGATTCTCAAGCTAGTTACGAACTTCACTGAATAAATAAATAAAATTGAATATTTAGTAGACAATGTAGATTTGTAGAAGATAGATTGAGAGATTAGATAGATTGTAGAAAGATTTGTGGGAAAGATGAAGAAAATGAGGTGTTATAGTTGGAAATTTGGGTTAAAATGTAAATATAATAACTTAAAGGTTAAAAATAAATATTAAGGGGATAGGTGGGTTGGGGAGGAGGAAGCCAAAAATGGTACATTACTTGTGGCGAAATATAAAGTGATTGTCGGTGCAATGGTTATTTTGTGCAAAGGGGAGGATCGGGCGGGGCAAGGCGGGCTGGGTCGAGTGCAGCGGGGACGGCATGGGACATGTACCATATATATATTTTTAAATATCGAGTGCAGGCGGGGCCAGGGTAGGGATCGGTGACGGCCAGATAACCACCCATAGTTTAGATGAATCTGAACTCTGATGAAACACCACGAACAAGAAATTGACTTCCATAGCTAAAGATTATCTCTTAGCAATATCCAGTTGCTTTTCACGGGGCATGGCAACAAACATGAAAAATCAATTGTAAATTTAGTTCATATATATTGTTAATCACTGAAATTTCCTTTTACATTCTTGTAAGTCGGTTACATTCCAAAAATATTCTACGTATTTTTCAGCTCGAGACGAATTGATGGTTGAAGAAACACAAAATAAAATGTTTGTTCTCTATTTTATTCACCTACTTAAGCGTTTCCCATCCTTGAAAGGACCCTTATTATTTGTTAAATTTGTAGATATGAAGAACAAGTAAGGAAAATCAGAGGAATCGAAAGAAGGAGAAAGTAGGCGACGAGATATTTTTAGGGAGCTCAAGTGAGCTCTTCAGCATTCTATTTTCTTAACACAAATGAATTGTTATTCTGACCTATTTATAATAATAGTTTTATGAGAAAATAACCATTGCATAAATAACTACTATAACCACTAACTAACCACGTATATACTGATGTATATATGTGGTATATCTCAACCCGCCAGCTAGGCACTGAAAGCGGAATTTGAGTCTAGTTTGAAAACACGATTAATGGTAGAATAAGGCTATATCAAGACCTCATCATTAATGGCTCATTCCCAAATGGCATACGCGTTATCGGCTTCCAAATCTTGAAGCTCTGCGTTTATTCTTTGAGATAAACTAGAGTTGCGAAACAAAAATAAGAATGCTTAGCGACAATATACGACAATGCGCTCGGAGCGGGATATCCAAATGTCGGCGCGGTAACACCGTGATCAATGCGACAGCGATAAGCGGTTTCGCAATCGCGGCGGCGGTGGATAGATGCGACAACAACTACATTAACATCGGTGAAACACGATAGGATGGCGGCACCACGGATGCAACGCTAATATCGATAATATCACGTATAGGGGCCTGCGGTCAATATAGCATTTGCGAGAATCACTCTGCGATAGCAACACGGGACCATAGTGATACCTCTGCATTGAAACTAGCGAAAGTGCGGCTACACGATAGCTTGGTATATGACATCGATCCTTTTTCTTTCATTTTGAGCTGCGTATTAATTCCATCAGCGTATTAATTCCGAGTTTTCTATTCACTGAATTGAGGTTCCCTTTGCAAAATACCACAGCAAAATTCCAGCGGTCAATAGCAGTATGCATCACAAAATGCTTGACAACGACAGCATGACTATAAGAACAAATAACAAACCCACGATCTTTTCTTACGCCTTTGATCGGTAACATCACGATAGGCGATTGGTATTTTCAGCGAGTGTTAAATTTATGAATGTAGTGAAGATTTGGTTAAGCAGAGGAGAAAAGCAGAGAAGTTAAATCGGAAAAATAAAGCGTGAGGAGAGAAGAGAGGGAGGAGAAAGATATTTTGGGGCTCGAAGGAGTTACGGATCTTCTTTTCTTATTCATGAAAGTTACAATTGACTTCTATTTATAAGCTAGTTTAACTACTAACCCATCTAGTTTAACTAACCCATGCTAATTAACAATGTATAAACTTTCTACTATATATATCAACACCACTCTCAAGTAAGTACTTTGAAAACAGGTTTGAGTCTGTGGAAATAATACTAGGCAATGATAACAACATTTCTCGAGCGGACGGTCTTCCCGAGAATGAACTTCCACTGTAGCTTAGAAGAAAATCGCTGCGAGTTTTATCGGTAGTTCTGATAAGTTGCATATGCTCGATATGTAAACTTCGAACAAGGTTGGGGTGAAAGTTCTCGAAGAACTCTCCCGATCTCTCCCAAACTCAGCGCCTCCACAACATGGATTCATCAGTCGACTCTGAAAAATGGTCTTGAATGCTAAGATAGAGATTACGAAGATTTTGGATGCTTAGCATGAGAGCCATGCGAGGCGAAAACTCCATTTTCAGCAAACCAAGTCACCTGGAAGGAACAACACATCTAAATTATAATATTGGTAGTAGTTATGTCTACCATACTAGAAGCAAAGCATTTGCAAGTTCCTGTTAGCCTTTTCAATGAAGGCAAATTGCCATCCAGACCAGAAACATTCTCTGTAATTCATCCACACCAGCAGTCCCAACAAATTCATACAAAAAACAGTCCTGTCAGTAGCAGGAAATACAAGCAGCAACACAGGTTTCAAACAAGCAGCAAAACAACTTGCAAACAAGATCCCTCAAAATCAGCATCATTTAACAAAAATTACGATAGCGGCTGACGTCATTCTTGCTACCTGACAACAATCTTTGTTCAGCGAATTTGCCAGTAAATAGGTAACTCGGCAATGTCGACCTGAAAACAATGAAGAACCACAACAAAACGATGGTTGCGGCGTTAACCTTTTCAAGTAGGGCTTTCAGCTCATGACACAACGAAGAACCTCTCGTTCTCTAGTCTCGCTCGGACTAGAGAATCACTCGATTCTCCTTATGTAAAAGCGACGGCAAGAACCCCGTTCTCTGGTCTCGTTAGGACTAGAGAATCTCTCGATTCTCGTCACGCCAACTATTTTAATGGCGACAGAACCCTGCGTTCTCTAGTCTAAGCGGGACAGAGAATCCCTCGATTCTTATCACGCGATCTCGCGCTGATCCATATTGTCTTGACGAAGTATCCTCGATTCTTAATCTATTTGGCGCTAAGAACTCCTCGATCTTTCTATCGATAGACATTTCTATTTTATGGCCTTACCGACTCATAGATCTTCGTTCGCATCCATAACACTAATATTGTTTCCATTAGCCAAAACTTCGGTGATGCGACCACGTCAACACACCAACACATGTAGGAACTAACCTGACATCGTGATAATTTGATCGTTGACGACCGCGACGTCAAACTTATTCACAAGCCAACAAATTCCGTGATTCGTTTTAACATTTTCGGATGTAACAATAATACCAACACGATGCAAATTTAATACCAGCGCAAAAGCGACGACAATTTTCTCGATTCATCAACCAAATTCAACTATAACGATACCAAATCATCTACGACACGCGATGTTGATTCACGCAGAGAATCGTCACGAAAAAGTTGAAGTTTTAGAAATATTTTTAACGATCTTGACGTCATGATGATAGCGAAGCGGAGTGTATCTGCCTGAAGCAGATAACATCTCCATATGACTCGATCGACAAAGGTGATAATAGAAATTACCTCAATACTCTGTCGATTTTGATTTCTGCTATTCTCTGTTTTTCCGTTCAATTCGATCGCGATTCTGATTTTTCAGAAGAAATCGCTGTTGATTTTCGATTCTCTGTTTGCGATCGCGAATCTCCTTATCGATCTGTTTGCAATGCGTATTTCTCCTTGATCGATCTCCTTGCCGATTTTGATTTTCTCTTTTTCAAAAATTGCTATCAGTTTCTTCGATCATCAATTTCGATTGCACGATATGAAGGTCCTACGAATCAGTAGGCTCTGATACCATGTTAAATTTCTGGATATGAAGAACAAGAAAGGAAAATCAGAGGAATCGAAAAAAGGAGAAAGTAGGCGACGAGATATTTTTGGGGAGCTCAAGTGAGCTCTTCAGCATTCTATTTTCTTAACACAAATGAATTGTTATTACAACCTATTTATAATAATAGCTTTGCGAGAAAATAACCATTGCGAAATAACCACTATAACCACTAACTAACCATATATAGCAGCTAACTAACCACGTATATATCTGATGTATATATGTGGTATATATCAACATTATTGAAAGCGAAAGTTGTTTAATTGGATGACCACAAAATGGTAAGTAAGATAAGATAGGAGTTGAAAATTCGTGGTGATGAATGCTTTCAACTCCGATGACTTTGTGATCTTAAGGCGTGAGCGGAAATGATAAAACAAATGGTTGTTGCTTTAAAGTTGTTAATCACAAGAATTGTAATAATTGAAAGATATAGGTGTGAATCACATATTTTGTAATAATTAAAGGGAATATTGTAATAATTGAAAGATATATGTGCTAATCACGTGTTTTGTAATAATTAAAGGTAATATACTTGCAACGCCTAAATCAGATGACTAGTTTACGGAAGAGCCAATAAATTAATTAGAGGAAAGGGCAAAAAATTGGTTGTCAACAACTATGATGCATAAAGGCCTTTGGAGTGGATGTTCATAAATAGGTAGAATTTTCCTTATGAGTTGGACCAAATCATAGTTGATGAAGTTAAAGATGTGGATATGACTAGTTATCTTTGAGATCTGAGTGTTACTGGCAATGCTCTTTGCCTCTTTCTCATAGATATATTGGGAGTCGTATCTGAGTAATATTGTCGGTGAGGGTTAATACTAGTGTACGTCTAATCAAGGCTCGTTTTTAGTGTCTTTGTTGTTGCTCTAGTTTTACGTATGAAATTAGCCTTTTCTTATACGGAAGATCGTTGAATATGAAAAATGATTTGTCTCTATATGATCTTGAAATACAAAGAGAGAAAATACCAACAAAGCGCATTAGATCTTGTCATTTGGAATTGTTTACTGCGTTGATAAATACATATTACTTTGTTGTTTTTGAAAAAGTACAATGGGTAGGGATAAAGAGCAAACTAAGAAAATGGATGGAGGAGGTCTACCTTGATAGGATGAGTGAACTTCCTCGGCAAAGACCAAAAGCAGGGCCATCCATTGTGCTTAATAGGGTAATCTTTACTCCGTAAATCCATCGGACCGATCGTAATCCAGAAGATAGTCGTTAGATCATCATTATAATATATGAAATGAAACAATTTCAATTTTATTTTTGATATCCAGGTTCCGACTTGCGCCAGACTAGTCCTCGAGGTAGTAGTATCGATCCTCAGACCTTCTTATCGGTAAATCGCGGGATGTGCTCGATAACGGGCTTTGAGAGCGGAGATAACACCTGATATCAACCCAAAGAAGAGAATGCTCTCAGTGGAAATCGATCATCAGCATTGCAAGTGTCGGGCGTCTTAAGCCTCCTCGCTGCCATTGGGTGTGCCGGGGGCGAAACAATTTCAATTCTTGGTTGGACAAATAGAATTATGAAGTGAAATTGAAAATGAAAACCAATCATGCTCTCGACTCTTAACAATTTCCAATGGTTATGTTAAATTTTGAAAGCCTAGTCCAGCAATCATTTCTTGGCAAAAAGTGGAGAAATAAGTTTTGATTGGAGCATCTCAAGATCTTCAGGTTGTCGTCTCTAAGGTTGGAAAAGTATATTTCAAGTTTATAACTAAATAACAACTCTGTATAGAATGAAAATTTAGGGTTAGCAGAATAGATGCAAATGTTGCAGTGCCCAGTAGGAGGAAGGGATGACAAATGTCGAATACGACTTTGACTTTCCATAGGAAAGTCATGTTTTCAAGATAACAAAAATAAACCTAAATGAGCAGAATGTTTTATAGAAAGTGGAAGTTATAAGCGGTATAATTTGAACATATGAATTATATATCATAGCGCTTTCATGATAACTACAGATGGACAATCGGTAGCTTATATTCTAAAAATCAGCAAACATTACATTACATCTCCAAAACCTCGACTTGAACAAAAATTCTAAAGCAGTAACCATTTGATAATATTGTGTTGTGGTAGGTGAAATTGTGGAGATAAAAATTGATGAGAAAACCACGATCTCGAGGGTGGCGGGTGAACCAGCTCGTATCGCGGGAGTCGGGGAAGGTCGGACCACAGTCTATTGTCTGTGACCTTACCTTGCATTTATGCTTACGGCTTGTATATACAATGTAATTTTCTGTGAATGAACCCTTTGCTCTACACAGCTCAGCCAGCCTTAAGTATAGCATTTCTAATCTTATAAGTGATCATTATGAAGTCTTAGTAGTTTAACTTATGATTAATTTAAGAAATAACAAAACACACAATTTATAATTGCATGCTAGTGTTATTTGGTCCTAAAACCCAAAATTTTCCATCATTGAATTTTAGGTCTTTGAGGATCTTTTATTTGTAATGTCGAAATATTTATGAAATAATAAGCAAAGTCGATAAGTGGAGATAACCTTATAATACAAGTCACATCGATCTTTTGCAAATAGTGGTCAAACAAACCAAACGGTATCAGTTCTCGATAACATATTGAACTAAATTCATGTGAAATTTGGTTGAAGCGAGGAAAGAATATGTAGCGAATGATCAGGAAGCAGAGCAACCATAAAGCTTGAAGAGTGCGTTTAATTTGTGACATAAATGTGAATAAGATATAATGAGAGGCCAAGTCCACTTGATCGATTGCGTAAAATAAGTCAAGATTTCTCTCGATGAAGTTGCTAAGCGAATCATTCGGAAGCAAAGCGTAGAAGATGCAACAACAAATGATGCGTATGATTACTAATCCTGATCTATACAAAATTACCTGATAACATTAACGCATAGTTAGCCATCTTGATTGATTATTGAAAGAAGAAAAAAACGTTTTGTTTTAACTTGCAAATTTCACATAGTAACAAAGACAAAATTAATGAATCTTTTTGTTCATTAACATTGTCAAAATGAATGCTCTTTGGCAAACTGACCTCTGAAGGCGTTTAACACATAGGGATGACAAATGGGGCAGGGCGGGGTAGGACAGGTCAAACGTTAAACGGGGCAGGGCAATGCTTAAACGAGACAGGATAGGGCGGGATAGGTCAAAACACATTTTTAGAAAATTCTAAATAGGGTAGGGCAGTTAATAGGACAAAGATTTATTTGTGCAAATTTAAAGATATAATTTGTTACGTTTCGTTGTACTTGTTAGAATTGGATAAAATTTTATAGAGTTGTACATCTTTCTGTTACGGCCATATTGAGACTTTACGGGGATTAATCCGACTTACGGTTTGAAAGTTATCACTGTTTAAAATTTCTGCCTCGGATCAACCAAAATCTGGAATGGCAGAATGTATAACGTAAAAATTGTACCAATCGATAAATAATCTGAAAGTTTGTGCCGAGTAAAAGTTCTATATTACTCCGTTATCGACAGTTTGAGACTTTACAGGGATAAATCCGACTTACGATTTAAAAGTTATCAGTGTTTAAAGTTTCTGCCTCGGATCAACCAAAATCTGAAAGGGCAGAATGTATAACGTAAAAACTGTACAAATCGGTAAAGAATCTGAAAGTTTGTGCTAAATAAAGCTCTAGTTTTCTCTATTCTCGACAGTTTGATACTTTATGGGGATTAATCCGACTTACGGATAAGAAGTTGTGACTATTTTAAGATTGTGTCTTGTTTCATAAAAATTCTGGCGAGACAGTTTTTATAGGGTTGTTCTTGCGAATTTGAACTAGTTACACTAAGTATTTCAAGAGTAAACTTGGGATAGTGTTAGGTATACGTGTTACCTTCAGCTCAGCGTAAGAATACCTTATTTGGGGTTATGATTTGAGAGTTGTAACTCTTACAAGTGAAAAGTTCGAAAGTTTGAAAGAAAGGAATAACATTTAAAAAATAATCTCAGTTCATAAATTACTTGATATTAAAAAATTATGGCAGTCTTGTTCATCCATTTTTAAAAAAATAAATAAAAGAAGTTAACAAAATAAATATTAAGTTGAAAGTGAAAAATGAAAATAACATAAACAGGGCGGGCTTAGCAGGCGAGCGGGGCAGGACAATTTTAAAAAATGCTAAGCGGGACGAGCGGCGGGTTAACATCTTAATAGGTCGAGCTTGCCTGCTTTAACACTAACACCCGTTGCCACCTATTAACACGTCCTTAGAAAGTGAGCTAATAATAAATACTTCCTCCTTTACAAAGTGAGCTAATATTAACACATCCTTAGCTTCCTTTAGGAAAATAATAAGCATAAGTATATTATTCTCATAGTTTCAAAATGATTGTCCTCTTTCCATTTTAGTGCGTTTAAGAAAAATATATCTTTTCTTTTGGCAACTACTTTACTAGTGATATATTTAAGGCGAGAATAAAGATCGTTTTAATATATTACATGTTTATTTAATTTAAGATCATGAAAATTAAAAATCTTCTTTACTTTCTACAAACTCTGTGTCAAATCAACCATACAAACATTTTTTGAAAGGGATGAAGTATTTATTATAGGAGCAAAGAGTGGCAGAAACCTTCAATCGAGCTACACCTAAATTCTGTAGGTTTCTGTTTAACTGGGAATAAGAGTGTAAGTTACTAAAGTAATATAAGGGGGGAGTAGGTTTTACCTCTTGAATATCAGGTCTTGGACTGACCAAGGGCCATAAACGCCTTGATAAACTGTCGCCTGGGACTGTGACTGAGAGTCTGCCCTGCATTTGAAGTTAAAATTGGAATTGGAATTGAAAGGAGAGGATATTAGGGGTTTCCATTTTCCTTTAGTAATACGAGGCGAAAGTGAAATGAAGGCCGACGCCGTTACTGAATTCATGCTCCCCTGCTACCTCTCTGTCGATGAATCAACTCTAAATCCCTACCCGCTTCTTCTTCTTCTACTGTTGTTAAACAACCCACAACCAAATGAGAATGTGTGGACATTATATGCACAACACAAACGAATTTCCATTTTTACCAAATAATATGGCTACACAATAAAAATATGTAATAATTATCAACATATGAAAATATTGCAATAAATATAGTATTTCATTTTGAGAATTGTAGATATGTTAAAAAATTTATGATTTCTTTAATTTTTCTTGTCGAAAGTAAATAAAATAAATTCAATTAATTTTGAGCTTGATCTTGAATCTATATGTTTGTCATGAACGATATTTAATTAGCACGACCCTTACTAATATAATCTTAATTTGTTCTTCGTTTTTGAGTTGGGGTTTGATAGCTTGAGTACTTGAATGTGTCGGTTTATTGCACGAATTCCCTCTTACTTTTTGTTTGAATTTTGGTCTGAATTATAAGGACCTTTATTTATATTTGTACCAACGAAACATTGTGCTAACGACAAACCTTTTTTCGACCAATTAGATTGAAGGGACATGATCATATTTAATTGGCTAGAATAAATCACTTGTACATGTGATACATTTTCATCGGTCTTTGATTTGACTAGGCATGTTATGTTATTTTTACACATGAAAAAATTATATTTAATCTTTCATTTGACTTGATATGTTACGTTAATTAACACGTGGCACCAAACTAGACATCTAGAATAAATGTCATTTTGGACCTAGCAAAATGAATTCATCATTTATAGCCCAACAAAATGGATCAACCCAACTAAATAGACTTTAATTAGATTCATATTAGTGTAATTTAAATAATTAATTCAATTATATTAGTTCATAATATTTATTTTGACTAATATATTTTGAATTAAAATATAATCCAAATTATTTTATATCTGATAAACTTAAATGCTTACAAATGCCTCATACTACCAGGCTCGTTTGAACACTAGTTGTTGAACCTCAAAAAACGGGGCTTAAAGTATAAAAAAAACATTTCTTATTCCTTCTCTATTTTTTTTCACTTTCTATGCAGTTTCTTTTAAAATAAATAGTACAAAATTTAAATAAAATTTATATAAGATAATGTTTGGCATCATCAAAAAGATAAGTTGTTTGCAATTGTCTATTATGCTAAAAAGGGTTTTTTTTTTTTTGTATGGTACCAAAAGAAGGAAGGCCAAGTTTCTCTTTTGACCCACGATAAATATGTTTTTGCTTACTTTGTTGCTAGCTACATTGTTCAACAGCAACAACATACCCAGTGAAATCTCATATTGTGGAGTCTGAGAAGAGTAGAGTGTACGTAGATCTTACCTCCACCTTGGTAGGTAGAGCGACTGTTTCTAGGAGACCATTGGCTCAAGACAAAGCATAATCACAAGCAGGACAATTAAAACAAAGCAAGAGTAAAGAGTAATGAGTAAAGCAAGAGTAAAACAAGAGAAACGGTCAGACTCATAACAAAAGGGAGCGATGCTAACACTAAATAAGCTAAACAAAATGCACTAAGAGCTTTGTGAATCGGTTATTTGGTGAGCCCGAATTTACTTGAGGCATTGTCTTTACTTTTAGATTATGTCATGTTAGGCGATCCGGATATGTTGGGCGTTGTCCCACACTATTCGATATTTGGACTCGTATCGGGGTTTCATAGACTAGTTAGTGTATCATGTTCAATATTCAGTTACGTTTAGCCTTATGGGCTACACAAGTATGTTTTTAGGCTATTTTCGCACTTATGTTTTAAAACAATATATTTAGTATTATTATGAAGTTACATGTTTTATTCATACTTTTCATTTTTTAACTTAAATTATGTATTAATCATGTCCCGTATTGATTGATAAGCCGTGTGGTTATTTCGATCCGCGTGCGTGGCGTCGAGTGCCGTGTTACATCGAGCCATGATTCGAACATGGTGTCACGACCCGATCCGGGCATGGCGGTGCCACTACAGGCACCGCTTTGTAAACATCGAGAGAATAGCGGAAGCATACCTGACTAAAAAATACTTAAAACGTAAATTAACAGCCGGTGGCCGATAAGGCCACGCCAGTAAAAATATACTCGATCGAGAAATAGAACTATACATTTTGTCTTTCTGACCCGATCGCGATGTGACTCTGGACCTCAGAATAACAACTGGCGGGGCGGGCCGCCGTACCACGAATGTCTGATAGCATGAATGATACCGAGGATAAGCCTCGAAATAAAGGAGCTTCTCAGCGGTGAGCAGTGATCTAGGCGAGGATCAACAACATGCTACTTTACTGCGGCGTGAGCGGCCCGAAGTCGGTCTGGCGTGTACCAAATATGTGGCCCGAAAGTATTGTAATGAAATCATAAGTCTAAAATAAAGCGGAGACATGTATGATAACTCGATTAACGATGCTGCGTGCCTTATTAACAATGAGAGTAAATAGGGTATCTTTACAATATAAAGTAGGAAGCTCGCGATCAGCGGGACCACGCGCGGTGTCGTTAAGCGATCTATTCGGGACTATTTCACGCGTAGATCGGTGGACGCGTGAGGTATTCCTCGCATGGGACTATTTCACCGCGTAAGCCCTTACGGACTCGCGTAGGTATTCTCGCGTAAATTTGGACGCGCGTGAGACTATTTCACCGCGTAAGCCTGCGGACTCGCGTGAGGTATTCGCCGCATCGTGGGTAGCAAATCCACGGAAAATGCAATGCCTGAGCAGAATGACCATGACGAATAATATATGACTAGCCCAAATCCGTACACATAACATAAGCCTTCAGAAACATCTGATACATAAGCAAGTTAAGAAATCACAACCTTTATTATTCTTGTTTATATACACTTTCATTTTAGTTTACCTAAGGCACTAACATGTCTTTTATAAAAATCAGAATTTAACCCAGTACTACGTCTTCTATTCTTTTAAAATGACTCGTTTCATTATAAAGCTTCCAAGACACTAATAACAGTAGTATCGAGTTACAATTTCTTTTGAGACAAGTCACGATACTTTTTAGAAATAAAGTTAGGTTTCTAAATCAAGTGACTCCTTTTCTTATAAAACCTTTGGAAATTGATGCCTTTAAATCAAATTGCCTTTCAATAAATCAAGCCATTTATCTTTCCATAAAGCAAATATAACCAACTCCGTAAAGTCGTTATATTAGCTTTATACCTTAATCAGTACAATTTCTATCGAGAGACTTATCGTTTAAGCGAAACAAGTATTACATCTTTAAAACTCTTGAAGTCCATAACATACTTAAATTACTTAGAGTAAACCACTCTTTAAACTTTCCATAAAGCTATTATAACCAACTTCCCATAAAGCGTTATACTAGCCTTATACATTAGACTTACATTTTCCTTATAACCAAGAGACTTAAACTTTCGACAAAACAAGTATCAAAATACTTTGAAGATACTTAAAGTCTCTTAACTTTTGAAATCAAGATATCCTTAATATTTAAACAAGTGAGTTAATTTCCTAACTTTCAAACAACTTGGACATTCTCAAAATAAGCCAAGGATATCAAATAGACTAGATTGTCAAAATCTTGTCGTCTAGTACCACATTTACAACTTAATCATGCTCGAGAGATAAGAAAGTTCCACATACCTCTTGGTTTAATCCACTTGCTAAGTCGATCGTCGTGGTATGTCGACTATAATGACCGTAATGCGTACATTAACTTCTAGTTTCAAGCGTAGAATATTCCAAGTGCAAGTCACTAAATTCTACGGAAAATCGGACAATGACTTCCTTTGTTTTTACTAACTTTGCCACCTTTTTCAAGGCGAATACAATAACCAAACAGCTGATTGGCTCGCACAATTTATAAGGTAGTTGATACAATTGAATAACCAAACAACCCCGATTGGCTCATGACGATAACAAACTAGTCTAAACTATAATGTCGATTCGATTAAAGCAATACAAATCGTTTCCAATTCCTTTTTAAACCCGGTGGTTTAGTATAACATGATATCAAGCATGATCGATTACAACTACTACAATCGCTCAGTAGGTAAACATCGGCGATTCTAATGCTGACGAAATTGTATTTCATTTCAAAGGCTAATCATGTCACTTTCGGTTCTGAAGCCTACAATCCGTATCGCTTATCAAACTTCATAACACAAATCACGTGATCACGTATAACTTATCATACATGAAATCTTCAATTACAAAAGTAAAGCGAAGATTATACCTCAATTAGCCCAATTATGATCCAAGATCACAAGTCATTTCATGACTTTAGCTCCTCGCTTTCGACGTTCCAATCCTCCAAGCAACCGCCAGAAGCTTATAAAGACTATCTTCAAGTTTCAACTTCAAAGTTGAATAACCCTTTAGGTTTTAAGCCTTGCGACTAATACGAAAACACCGTTTTTAGGGATCTTTCTATTGAGAAACACTTCTGATACCCTTAGGTACCTTGGTTTAAAGTGGGGAATTATTGAATGACAATTGAATTTTTTCTTGAAACCCTCATACTGAGAGCTCTCTAGTGTGATCTTGAATTTTTGTGAAAAAATGGCTAAGTGTTGGCTCTCTCTTGCTACTAGTAGTTATATAAAGGGGCATGGAGGGTTAAGATCTACACAAATGGTTGGCTAGATGGGTTTCACATGGATCAGTCTAGGTGGCCTTTGACTTAGTCAACTTTGTCAAGCTTGAAGACTAGCGAGACTTGGTCATTTAAATTATGGTCAAATGACCATTCTAACCATGACAATTTCGTCCGTGACCATAAGGGGGTGACACGTGTCTCCTCTCGATCGCCATGATATTCGTTTTAGACAAATTCCAAAATTACGATAAATTTTTACTGCGTCTACAATCTTAACATCTGTTTTTGTTCTTACGAGCGTTCTTATAAACATATCACGAAATTAGCGGTGTAACATTCTTCCCCTTAGAAATATTCGTCTGAATGTTCTCGAGTCAAACTTAAGATAGCGACATAGTCTCCTGACAACCTACGTGTCAATAATGCCACACTTGGCCATGTAACAATACTCGTACTAAAATGTCAAAATTTGAACCCGCGTGTCGATGTCGGTTATCTGCGTAAAGCCTGCGACTCTAAGCTTTACTAAATAATCTTTCCGAATAAGCTTCGCCTTATCCGGCCGTGAATCAAGTGCATGCCAATTAGAACCTCGCCTATGTCGAACCGCTGGCCGTCGATCTACACTTTCTTACTTACTAGGCCTCATACGGGGCCATCAGAATCTTGGAAGGGTATACATTATCGCACGTAACACAACAAGAGGCAAATAACCTTCGGCTACCCGGAATAAAAACACGGGCCATGACCTATCCTGCGCTGGATGATGCGCTCTGCTGCACGTCGATCTGAGGTGTAATGTAATCACGAGACTCACTGTGCCCTAATCCGCCACGAAAAACCTCAGAAGTTATCATACCGAGCTCGTCATGCATGCATCATAAGCGTAGGAACCCGTGCGGTCTCACAATCTCTCGCTATACAAGCAAGCCTAATCCTCGGTAGAGTAAGTGGTCCCAATCAGAAAGAACACGGTGGTTTCGCGACCTAATTACCATGACCCCAGGGTCGCCACTTCCCGATGCGATGCCGCAACAAGATCCGTAAAATACTCGCCGTCTCTAGGTTGGGATTTCAATCGCCTGTAATAGCCAGCTGGAAGCCACGGTGCTTTCAACCGTGACTGCTGCTACTAACGGACTTAAGCATTAAACTCGTATGTCACTTTTAGGTCATCTTACCCGTACATACATCGAGGTCACGACCGACTTAGTCGACCTGATTGAGAACAATAGCGCTGCGTGCCTCACCAGAACCTGTGACTAGTCTGCGATGCAGGGTACACGCGATCTATCCTCGTCTCACGGCACCTCATGTCAGGTGCTACTCAAAGCGACTCTTCTCTTCTCGGAGTCGTATCTCGATGCAGTATCATGGCGGATCCTCGTATTGTAGCCTCTTTACCTCGCCAGCGGCGGAAGACTCGGCAACCTCTCGGATCTAAACTTCCAACTTGGAAGCGATTAATCGAACCCCAGGCTCGATGGCGAAGAATCTCACGGACCCGTCGCATACATTTGGTGCCTGCAGCGGACTACCTCAGTCGCGACAAGGAGTATCATGTATCTTGTCTTTCCCGGATGGTATAGGATATCAATATCACGATCACGAGTAACTCACAGCCACCATCGCGCAAATTCTGCCTCGGCCGCGGATATCTGGAGGCTTTGTGGTTCGCACAAATATCCACGTGAAGTGCGTATATCGTCCACCCCAAATCTTGGCATGATTTAGCTGCGCCAGCTCTAACTCGTGGTGGCGCGATTTCCTTTCTGCTTCCACTCTAGGAAAACATAGGCTCTATCCTACCGGGTTGCGTCGGCCTGACCTAGCCCAACACTGACGTGTTATCAATATAACCTAACCTCTAGTCTCGCGTGGGGTTAGAACTATAGTCGTGGTCAACTTATCTTCCAATAACTGAAAGCCTTTCTCATTCCTGCGAAGTATTCGGGTATCCTTAATCTCACTTATGGTTCCTGATTCCCTTTTTGTTGCAACCAAACTTGGTCACCAACTTAGACTTAATTCCTTTGCTTGCCTCATGGCTAAGACTTACTGTCAATCACAATTTAGGGGGGGGAGGTTTTCCTTGATCTCGTCAAGTAGTAACCCGGTTTCTCCTTTCCCAGCTGTAGAGCCTAAAACTAGGTGTTACCATATTTTCTCGAAATGTTCTTACTGCCCATTATCTACTAATGGTCTTTACACTCGTCTGGGGTAATCATGACGGTGCAACTTACATTAATATCTTTACGATACTTCCGACCAATTAAATGCGTCGTTCTTAATTACCCCAACCACAACACTTTTCGCGGTTATCTACTGTCAGAACCTATGGCATGGCGATCTGAAGACCTTACTGTCTTATATCCTTCGTCTAACAACATGGGTACACGTAACCCCATGTCATAAAGCGTCCTTTACGTGGGAAGAGAACTTATCTCCCTTACTTAAACTTTCCTTGGAGTCATGACCCTAATCACGAGGTCTCTCGCGGTCCGATTATCTAATCATCACGCGCGCCTTAAAGTTATGTAGATTTTTAAAACCTACCAAAGTTGCCCTCGACTTTCCGTGGCGGCGTCGTACTTATTTATTCATGCCTTGCATTTTCACGAAATTATCACGGAAGGTCGTGGCCACGACCGCCACGCGAACCAACTCGAATACCTCGAAGGGCATTTAACATAAATTCCTTCAAATTCAATTATTACTTACTTTACGCCTCGATCGCTCAGTGAACAAATCACGCGGACTTATTAAAAACAATTATGTCAAAGAAGGAAGAATAATTCACTGGTTACCACCACTTCTCTTCCTTTCCACTCGATAGCAAACTATCGGAAGCGTCGAAATCAATGTCTCTGTAGTCCACGTTGGCATCACGAGGCCAACTAGTCGTCTTCATAATGACCTCGGCGTCTGTCATGCGACTCCGCTGGGTACGCTGGGTCCAAGCGTATCGTTCTGGTAATTATTATCTACTCGGCTACTACCCATCACTCGCGGGTGTGATCACGCGAAAGGTCTGTGGATTCGAGTTCCATTTCTTTACACTTGGTTGCTCTTTTTGTTTTTTTCAGTGTCGTACTCTTCCCGTACTCCCAAACTTATTCTAGCGTCTTGACATAGCCTTCATCACGATTCGAGCCTCTAATCTGCGGAGTTACTAAATTAAACAATCTGAGGCCCATTCAGGCTCTCACAATGTTAGGTGGAACACGTCCACGAACAGTAAAATGACTAACTAAACTTGGGCCTTGCACCGCCGTGACCACTGTCGCGTGGCGGGACTACGGCTGATCCCATTTCATTTCAAGCTATGGCGACCCTTAATAGATCTGACCCGAGCTGGCGTCATATTTAACTCTTTCCTTGGTCGTCTTAACCCTTTACTGCAGAAGGCCTTATATACCTAAGGTCTCGGCGGTTATCACATTCTCGGGCTCGCGATTTCCATGCTCCAAGCCTATCTTACCACGTCAGAATACAAAAACTTCCAATATACTATAATCGGGTTATGCTTGTCCACAATGGTACTTACTCATCTGGATCTCACGCGTACCATTCTCGAAATCCTACTACGTAGCTCGATCTATTAACATAGTCTTCCATTTATTCCCTGAATAATAACCTCTTAAGGTCAATTTCCTTCTCGAATGACTCATCGTTTCCTAATTATCTCAAATTAGTCGTAAAACCTTGATGAGAATTCATTAAATGTTTCATACACCAGGTATTTATTTAGTCCTTACCAAAACACGGTAATCTAAAATCATCCTAAGCGACACATGCGTATGACCCCCAAACATAAATCCACATGGTTGTATGTCATGATACCAACTATACTACAAACATTACCAACTGAATCGCGATCCACGTAATCCTACGGGTCGCTCTTTGCGCTTTCTCGTAGGCTGCAAACAATCATAACTTGTTGGAGAGGCGACCACAACCATCTGACTCTGTCGCGATCTTAGAGTGAGAAAAATGGAAACCAATCCTAAATGTCCTGCGACCTCACGATTATAGATGTGGTGCGCGACGCACCGATAATCAAGACTTTACTGAACACGATGCATGAGACACTTTCAGAGGACTAAGCGCTCGATACCACTTTTGTCACGACTGACCGGGCGCGGCGGTGCCCTACTGGCACCGGCTTTGGTAAACATCAGAGAATAGCAGCGGAGCATACACAACTAAAAAAAGTACTTAAACATAAATTAACAACAATTGGCGGATAAGGCCACCGGTAAAAATATACTCGATCCGAAATAGAGCGATACATTTTTGTCTTTACAACCCAATCCACGATGTGACTACGGACCTCCAAGAATAACAACTCTGGCGGGACGGGGCCCGCCATACCACGAATGTCTGATAGCAAGCGATACCGAGGATAAGCCTCGGAATAAAGCGAGCTTCAGCGGTGAGCAGTGATCTAGGCGAGGATCGAACATGTACTTACTGCGGCGTGAACACGGCCCGAAGGAGAGTCGATCTAACATGTACCAAATATGTGGCGAAATCGTAATGAAATCATAAGTCTAAAATAAAACTGGAGACATGTATGATAACTCAATTAACAGTACACTGTGTCTTACTAACAATGAGAGTAAATAGGGGTATATGTCACACCCCGAAAATCGGGCCCGTGACTGGTGCCTTACCCCGGGCACCCTAGTGATACAACATCAGAGAAAACCAGCGGAAAATAAAACTTTACACAAGAAACAAGATATATGAACATAAACAGGCCAGCAAGCGGTTGCCTTGGTATCATAAAACACGAGCAGTTTAATCCTTACTGACCACCGCTACAAGATGCTACTGGACCTGCAAGATTTCTGGCGACTATGACGGGACGGGGCCGCCATACCACAGATGTACAAGAACCTACAACTCGGGGAACACATGCAAAGATAAGCCTCGAAGAAGCGGAGCTTCCCAATCTGTTGACGTGATCTAGGCGGGGATCGGCCGATGTACCTCTACCGCGGCGTGAGCGGCCGAAGGAGGTCGATCTAACAGTACAGTATGTGGCTGTAAAAATCAGTAATGAAATCATACTAGTCTATATAAAGCGGAGACATGTATGATAACCAAACTACGATTCCTGACATAAGCGATCATATCGATCGGGGACTCGCGCCTCAGTCGTCACTCGAATATAACTATGGGTCTCGCCACAACATCAATCATGTTCGCATCGTGGTCGCGTGCCGGAATCTGCATCGGTGTAGGCGTGTCCGTGATGCAACAATAACACCAATGCCCGGCGCGTGCCGGAATTCTACCTCGGTGTAGACACGTCCGTGTGGCGTCAACAATAATATCTTGGGTGATCAACCTGCGCGCGTATCGCGTGCCGGAATTCTACCTCGGTGTAGACATGTCCGTGTAACCACAATAACAATATATCGGGTAATCAACCCGACCGGCGTAACGCGTGCGAATCTGCGTCGGTGTAGACATGTCCGTGTGACATCAACAACAGCGATAATCAAAATGGAAACATACAGTGGAATTCTCCATCTGCCCGGCCACGTCGAGTAAGTTCTCGACAAGTCGTGGCCTGCATCGAGAGGCGGTAACACGAAATACCACACTTGCACAAAAGGCTATCATCACGGCATAGGCAAGTTTCACAACAACAAGCGTAGCGAGTTTCACAATGACTCAAAGTACTTTCATTTTATGCCAAAGTCGGGTTTTAACCCCAAAGTACTACATCGTTAAGTTCTTTTAAAAGAGATCCATTACTTTTATAAAAGTCACCCGATACGTAGTATTAGAATGACCAACCCAGCTTCCTTTTCAAAATCAAGTAACAACATTCTTTTCCTAAGTTCGGTTGCCTAGTTTGATTACTCAAGCTTCCGTTTTCAAATGGTTTCATAGTTCCCAAACTTAATCACTGATTCCTTTTTAGAACAATTGAGTAACATATGTCATATATGTGAGTAGTTTATTCTTGTTTACAACATTCTTATTACTGACCATGATCTAGAAAATGTAATATCATTTTGTCTCGTCTTAGTTTCTATGCGGATGGAGGTTTCTGCGGTTTTAATACTGACATCATTATTCAATACATTTTCCTTTATTAACGCTGCGGTGGTGCGTCGATACGTTACGATTCCGAAATCGGTAAAACATTATCCCTTTAAAAACCAAGTACTCATTACTCGCGAATGAGGTTTCACGAACATCCACATTAAAACAAATAAGTTAAGTCTCTTATCTTATAAGATCAAGTCTCTTAACTTCTAACATGATAAACCATTTTCACTTACGTAAGGTCGTTATAACTAACTTCCCGTAAAGCTATTATAACACCCTATGTTTTAAACCAACCAAATCACTTAGCACGTACGTCTGCGCACTACATAGTTCATGACAATCATGCTAGAAAAGATAGGAAGAGGTTCACATACCTCGCGACGATTTATCGACAATAAGCAAAATGCTCCAATCTTACAACGCACTAGCCCTTTCGCTCATAAGTAGAATCGCTACTCTTAGTACTTTCACCTATAAAGGTCACAACGTCTATTAACCCCAAAACACAAGTTTTCTATCTTTACATAGAAAATTCGCGACCTCCCCACATGGCAGCGTAAATCTCCTCTCTATCGAGGCTACCAAAAGCCAACGGGGGTTTACGTCTAACAGGGCGTGTACAATTCTACAAGTCTCTTGTCTGATACCCTATGTAAATCTGATTCGATTCGGTTCTTTATTCTTCGGCTTAAGTCAAAAGACATTGCGAATACTAAGTATAGTTCCATATATAGTATACTTCAACTATATATTCTAACAAACATGTAATTTCCAATTACAATAGAGGACAAGATAATTACCTCGATAAGCCCAAAATTATCAAGTTATAATGTCGATCTGAGCAAGGTTTAGCTCCTTCGTGCGCTCCAAACCACTCGAACAACCCTTAGAAGTTCTAACCAACTTCTCTCAAATACTTGACCAACTATGAAGATTTCCTTAGGGTTTCGGTTTGAGACTAAAGGACAAAAGGTAGTATTTCGGACTCTACGTAAAGAGGTATCTTTGGAATACTACAAGGTACAAGGCTAAGGTATTTTGGGCATTATAACAATACTAGGGAGTATTTCTATACCCTGACAAGGGTATTATACGAAAACAACTAAAGCTAGGGGGTACCCAGAGCACCATGAGGGGAGGAGGAGGCCTCGGCGAGACTCTCAAAAGAGGGGATGAGTTGGGCGAACTCAACACTAGAGGAGGGAGGATTTTAGGCTTGGAAGGTTTCATTTGTGGATGAAGAGTTCATCAACATAAGGGGTATTTATAGCAAAACCAAAAGCCAACCCGATGGCGAAGATCAAGCCATGTGCAAGGCAAGTGTAAGGCGAATCAAGCCAAGTGCACCTAGACCCTACTCGCCCAAACCTCACAAATATCTACGAATATCTAGCACCACGGTCGGCCAAGTGCGCCCGCGTCTTCCGTTGTGAGGTGACACGTATCGCCCTCCGTTGGTCGAATGTTTCGTCTCTCGGAAAAATCCGCAAAAATACAAAGCGACATAGCGAATTTTCCGCCCAAGTTATGTAAAGCGTTTAGTCGAAAACGACTCTAGCAAGGTGTTGTGCCCCAAATGTAAAATCGGCCAAGGGTGCCACATGGGGTGACACGTGTCGCCGACTACTTCAGAATATTTCGTCTTAGAAAATATCCAAAATAGAAATCTCAAAAACAAAGCGGGCCCACAAAACCAGTAAATTTCTCCGTGGGCCCAGCGTGACCATTCAGAAAATAAAATCTCAAAATTCTAATATAATCTATGAAGTCCAAATACCGTCGGGAATCAATTCCCGTTAACGAACCTTTTTCTTCACAAATAACAGGAAACTTTTAGTCGAAAACTCGCATCTTTCTTTCTTTTCAAAATTTCTGCGTACTCTGCGTGCGTGCGTCCTCACATACATACCACTGCAACTACGGGGTATAACATTCTCCTCGCCCAGAAACATTCGTCCGAATGTTCCTTCTCAAGCGGATATCGATGAAGTTCCTCTAACAAGTTGTCAGCGCCACAACGCGAAATAACACACATTATCTTCCTTCGCCTCGTCGTGCCGCTTCTCGAACACTTGAACTCTCGAAGTATGTACCATACTTCATCATTACCTGCCGGTTCGAAAATCTCTGAGTCACTACCTCAAACTTGGTCATCTTACTAACCTCGAACTTCCTTAAGGCCGTTCCGGCCTACGAACGGCTTACGGTCGAGCGCGTCCACGAACTCATCGTTGGTCACACAAACTTGGGCCTAGCATCCCGTGACCCTACCACTGGCGGGACCACCCAGAAGCCCCACCCTAAGCGGCAAGTTCTGGTTGACCGAAATGGTCCTCAACCCGACCCGACGCGCGAACTCTTGTTCCGTCCGGAACAATCTTACTAATTCACGTCATGAAAGCTACCACTTCCGTCTCACACTACCCACGGACTCATCACAGATAAATCCTCGTATACTACTCACCCTTATAAGGTCAAACATAAAATAAATCTTTAATCTCAAGCGACCTTACCACAAGGTCTTAGTCGTGACATAGTCTAAGGTTCACACTTACCATGCCCATCGTATCCTCCCGACTAAGCATGTTTTCTAACTCATAATTAACACAACGCTATTATTCGTACATAGCACATAATAATGAGACCATCATAACAAGCATACCAAAACTCTAGAGGTTAAGGATATACATGAAGCTACCGCTCACTCTAATCATAGGCACGCCTGCCAGCATGCGCTATGAAAGCGATGAACCGACCCGATCCGTAGGTCAGTCGTAACATCCGTGCTACCGCCAGTCGGACAGTTCCTCGCAAAATGGCCTGCTGGCGCAAAAATAACAAGCTCCCTGGCACGCGACACTCACGAAATGCGGTCTACCATCGACCACAGAGGTAGGGGTGACCGCATCCAACAGCCTTACTTCCGGAAACGAACCTCGGAGCCACGACACGCTCCGAATACTCTGAAGGTTGTGGAGGACCACTCTGCACTGGCGGAGGTACAAAACTAGTATGTTGTTGAGGCGGTCCGCCTCGAAAGCCACCAAAGGACCACATTGTTCGGCCTGCCTGCGATCTTGGTCATTCCTCGACCTCTCCGTGCCTCGCGTCCGGTCGTGAGCTGCGTGCGGGCAATGTCCATGCGGTGAAGAGCTACTCACGAACATGCCTCGACATGTAATCATCGAGCCACGAAACATATCGGTGCACTCGATCCTCCATACTAGCTACTGGCTTTGGGGCGTCGGGCGATGAGTCGAACTCCACATTGTACTCGACCGTGCGCGCGCTCTGTCTAAGCATCAAAAATCTGCCGACCCGTGCCTCGCCATGCGGAGGCAAGAAGTGAGTGAGGAAAGCCCACGAAAACTCATCCCATCTGCCGGAGTGCATGCTCTCCCGGAAAGCTCCATGAATCAAACCAATCATTGCGGTATCACGCGGCCGATGCGAACCAAAGGTCACGGACTCGGTCTCTGAAGCCTTGATCACCCGCGTAATCAGAATCGCCGGATGAACTCCTGCGGATCATCCTCGTGCCTCGACCCATAAAACTCTGGCGCTCTGACTCGAGAAAGTCCCGTAGCCTCAAACTATCGCTCGGGGTGAACGGCTGGTGCTCTGGGCTGGGCTGCTGCGTCGGCCTATCTCATATCGGCCACGACCACGGCGGCCAAGAATCGCCATCTCGCGTAACCCGTCTCCTGCCCGGTGTGGGGTGGAGGCTCAGTGCTGCGGTCTCGGCGGCCATTCTGCGGCTCTAACCTCTCTTTGGGCGGCGTCCAAAACCCGCCGTCAAGCCTGACCTCGGTCTTGTCCGGCTGCGCCTCGTACTCTATGTATCTCACTAGCGACACCTCGGCTGCCTTGCCTCTCGGGCTCTGGTTGCTTTGCGCGGAGGCATAGCGGTAAAACGAGATACGTCGGAGGGTCCCACTTACAACACGACTCTAAGGCACGATCTCGAATGAGAAGAATGGAAACCAATCCTAAATGTCCTATAGCCTCACGATTATAGATGTGGTGCACAACACACCGATAATCAAGACTACCGTACACGATGCTCAGACACTTTCAGAGATTAAGCGCTCGATACCACTTTGTCACACCCCGAAAATCGGGCGTGGATCGTGCCTTACCGGGCGCACCTAGTGATACAACATCGAGAGAAAACCGGCGGAAAATAAAACTTTACACAAACAAGATATATGAACATAAACAGGCCAACCAAAGCGGTTGCCTTGATATCATAAAACACGAGCAGTTTAATCCTTTACAACCACCGCGCGACTACAGACCTGCAAGATTCTGGCGACTATGACGGACAGGGCCGCCCGTACCCCAGATGTACAAGAACCTCTGACTCGTGGAACACATACTAAAAGATAAGCCTCAGAAGAAACGGAGCTTCCCAATCTGAATTGTGATCCTAGGCGGGGATCCACGGCCGATGTACCTCACCGCGGCATGAACGCGGCCAAGGAGGTCGAGATAACAGTACCAGTATGTGGCCTTAAAAATCGTAATGAAATCATACTAGTCTATATAAAGCGAGAGACATGTATGATAACCAAACTACGATTCACAACATAAAGCGATCATATCGATCGGGGACTCACGCCTCAAGTCATCACTCAAATATAACTATGGGTCTCACGCCCACAACATCAATCATGTTCGCATCGTGGTCGCATGCCGGACTGCGCCGGTGTAGACATGTCCGTGATGCAACAATAACACCAATGCCCGCGCGTGCCGGAATTCTACCTCGGTGTGAACGCGTCCATGTGGCATCAACAATAATATCTTGGGTGATCAACCTGCCGCGTATCGCATGCCGGAATTCTACCTCGGTGTAGACATGTCCATGTAACCACAATAACAATATATCGTAATCAACGACCGCGTGGCCGCATGCCGAATCTGCGTCGGTGTAGACATGTCCATGTGACATCAACAACAAGACAAGAATCAAAATGGAAACATACCCGTGGAATTCTCCATCTGCCCAAAGCGTCCAAGTAAGTTCTCAACAAGTCGACCAGGCCTCTATCGAGACGCGGTAACACGAAATACCACACTTGCACAACAAGGCTATCATCACAAGCATAGGCAAGTTTCACAACAACAAGCATAGGAAGTTTCACAACAACTCAAAGTACTTTCATTTTATGCCAAAGTCGGGTTTTAACCCCAAAGTACTACATCGTTAAGTTCTTTTAAAGAGATCCATTACTTTTATAAAAGTCACCCGATACGTAGTATTAGAATGACCAACCCACCTTCCTTTTCAAAATCAAGTAACAACATTCTTTTCCTAAGTTCCGGTTTGCCTAGTTTGATTACTCAAGCTTCCGTTTTCAAATGGTTTCATAGTTCCCAAACTTAATCACTGATTCCTTTTTAGAACAATTGAGTAACATATGTCATATATGTGAGTAGTTTATTCTTGTTTACAACATTCTTATTACAGACCATGATCTAGAAAATGTAATATCATTTTGTCATCTTAGTTTCTATGCGGATGGAGGTTTCTACGGTTTTAATACAACGTCATTATTCAATACATTTTCCTTTATTAACGCCGGTGGTGCTGCCGATACACATTACGATTCGAAATCGGTAAAACATTATCCCTTTAAAAACCAAGTACTCATTACTCACGAATGAGGTTTCACGAACATCCACATTAAAACAAATAAGTTAAGTCTCTTATCTTATAAGATCAAGTCTCTTAACTTCTAACATCAAGAAACCATTTTCACTTACATAAGGTCGTTATAACTAACTTCCCATAAAGCTATTATAACACCCATGTTTTAAACCAACCAAATCACTTAGCACGTATCGTCTACCGTACTACATAGTTCACAACAATCATGCTAGAAAAGATAGGAAGAGGTTCACATACCTCGCGACGATTTATCGACATAAGCAAAATGCTCCAAGTACTACAACGCACTAGCCCTTTCCACTCCGCCGAGTAGAATACGCTACTCTTAGTACTTTCACTATAAAGGTCACAAACGCCTATTAACCCCAAAACACAAGTTTTCTATCTTTCTATAGAAAATTCGCAAGACCTCCCCGCACATAACAGCGTAAATCTCCTCTCTATCGAGTAGGCTGAAGCCAACGAGGGGTTTACATCTAACGGGCGTGTACAATTCTACAAGTCTCTTTGTCTGATCCTATGTAAATACTGATTGATTCGATTCTTTATTCTTCAGCTTAAGTCAAAAGACATTGCGAATACTAAGTATAGTTCCATATATAGTATACTTCAACTATATATTCTAACAAACATGTAATTTCCAATTACAATAGAGGACAAGATAATTACCTCGATAAGCCCAAAATTATCCAAGTTATAATGTCGATCTGAGCAAGGTTTAGCTCCAAGTGCGCTCAAACCACTCCAAACAACCCAGAAGTTCTAACTAACTTCTACTCAAATACTTGACCAACTATGAAGATTTCCTTAGGGTTTCGGTTTGAGACTAAAAGGACAAAAGGTAGTATTTAGGACTCTACGTAAAGAGGTATCTTTGGAATACTACAAGGTACAAGGCTAAGGTATTTTGGGCATTATAACAATACTAGGGAGTATTTCTATACCACAACAAGGGGTATTATACGAAAACAACTAGGCAGTGGGGTACCCATGGCCAGCACCACAAAGGGGAGGAGGAGGCCTCGGCCAAGACTCTCAAAAGAGGGGATGAGTTGGACGAACTCAACACTAGAGGAGGAGGGATTTTAGGCTTGGAAGGTTTCATTTGTGGATGAAGAGTTCATCAACATAAGGGTATTTATAGCAAAACCAAAAGCCAACCAATGGCCAAGATCAAGCCATGTGCAAGGCAAGTGTAAGGCCAAGATCAAGCCAAGTGCACCCTAGACCCTACTCCTTAAAACCCTCACAAATATCTACACAAATATCTAGCACCACTTGCCCATTCGGCCAGTCACGCATCTTCCGTTGTGAGGGTGACACGTGCCACCCTCCCGTTGGCCCATATTGTGTCGTCTCTCGTAAAACTCCGCAAAATTAAACAACGACCTAGCCGGAATTTTCCCTGCGCAAGTTTTGTAAAACTTTTGTTCGAAAAACGACTCTAACCGGGTGTTGTGCCCATATGTAAAATCGGCGAAGGGTGCCATGGGGTGACACGTGTCGCCCCGACTCATCGAATATTTCGTCTTAGAAAATATCCAAAATACCGAAATCTCAAAAACAAAGCGGGCCACAAAACAGTAAATTTCTCAGTGGGCCCACGTGACCATTCAGAAAATAAAATCTCAAAATTCTAATATAATCTATGAAGTCCAAATACCAAATCTGGGAATCCAATTCCCATTAACGAACCTTTTCTTCACAAATAACAGGAAACTTTTAGTGAAAACTCACATCTTTCTTTCTTTTCAAAATTTCTGCCGTACTCTCGTACGTACGTCCTCACATACATACCCTGCAACTACGGGGTATAACAGTATACTTACAATATAAAGTAGGAAAGCTCACAATCAAAGCAGGACCACCCGCGCGATGTCGTTAGCAATCCTATTCGGGACTATTTCACCGTAGATCCGGTGGACCGCGTGAGGTATTCCTCGCACGGGACTATTTCACCCGCATAAGCCCTTACGGACTCTCACGAGGTATTCTCGCATAGGTCGGACCCGCGTGGGGACTATTTCACCGCATAAGCCCTACGGACTCGCGCAGGTATTCGCCGCGTCGTGGGTAGCAAATCCACGGAAAATGCAATGCCACAAACCCGGGGAATGACCCCGCAACGAATAATATATGACTAGCCCAAATCCGGCTACCACACATAACATAAGCACTACCGGCTTATCATACAATACATAAGCAAGTTAAGAAATCTCATAACTTCTTATTATTCTTGTTTATATACACTCTCATTTTAGTTTACCTAAGGCACTAACATGTCTTTTATAAAAATCCGGGAATTTAACCCAAAGTACTACGTACTTCTATTCTTTTAAAATGACTCATTTCATTATAAAGCTTCCAAGACACTAATAACCGTAGTATCAAGTTACAATTTCTTTTCAAGACAAGTCACAATACTTTTTAGAAATAAAGTTAGGTTTCTAAATCAAGTGACTCCTTTTCTTATAAAACCTTTGGTGATTGATGCCTTTAAATCAAATTGTCTTTCAATAAATCAAGCCATTTATCTTTCCATAAAGCAAATATAACCAACTCCCCATAAAGTCGTTATATTCGCTTTATACCTTAGTCAAGTACAATTTCCTATCCAAGGGACTTATACGTTTAAAACGAAACAAGTATTACATACTTTAAAACTCTTCAAGTCCCTTAACATACTTAAATTACTTAGAGTAAACCACTCTTTAAACTTTCCATAAAGCTATTATAACCAACTTCCCATAAAGCCGTTATACTAGCCTTATACATTAGCAACTTACATTTTCCTTATAACCAAGAGACTTAAACTTTCCAACAAAACAAGTATCAAAATACTTTCAAGTTACTTAAAGTCTCTTAACTTTTGGAAACCAAGATATCCTTAATATTTAAACAAGTGAGTTAATTTCCTAACTCAAACAACTTGGACATTCTCAAAATAAGCCAAGGATATCAAATAGACTAGATTGTCAAAATCTTGTACGTCTACCGTACCATACATTTACAACTTAATCATGCTCAAGAGATAAGAAAGTTCCACATACCTCTTCGGTTTAATCCACTTGCTAAGTCCAATCGCCGTACGTAGTATGTCAACCTATAATGACCATAGTACGTCTATTAACTTCTAGTTTCAAACGTAGAATATTCCAAGTGCAAGTCACTAAATTCTACGAAAAATCGGACAACACTTCCTTTGTTTTTACTAACTTTGCCACCTTTTTCAAGGCCGAATACAATAACCAAACAACCCCAATTGGCTCACCACAATTTATAAGGTAGTTCAATACAATTGAATAACCAAACAGCCCCAATTGGCTCACCACAAACGATAACAAACTAGTCTAAACTATAATGTCAATTCGGCAATTAGGCAACAATACAAATCGTTTCCAATTCCTTTTTAAACCCAGTGGTTTAGTATAACATGATATCAAGCCGCAATCGATTACAACTACTACAATCCTCAAGTAGGTAAACATGCGACGATTCTAATTAACGACCAAAATTGTATTTCAATTTCAAAAGGCTAATCATGTCCCTTTCGGTTCTAGGCTTCTACAATCCATGTCACTTATCAAACTTCATAACACAAATCACATGATCACATATAACTTATCATAACATGAAATCTTCAATTACAAAAGTAAAACGAAGATTATACCTCAATTAGCCCAATTATGATCCAAGATCACAAATCGCTCCTTAGCAACTTTAGCTCCTCCTTTCGACGTCCCAATCCACTCCAAGCAACCCTTAGAAGCTTATAAAAGACTCATCTTCAAGTTTCAACTTCAAAGTTGAATAACCCTTTAGGTTTTCGCCTTGCGACTAATACGAAAACATCATTTTTCCGGGATCTTTCTATTGAGAAACACTTACAATACCCTTAGGTACCTTGGTTTAAAGTGGGGGAATTATTGGACAACAATTGAATTTTTTCTTGAAACCCTCATGCCAGAGCTCTCTAGTGTGATCTTCAAATTTTGTGAAAAAAATGGCTAAGTGTTGGCTCTCTCTTGCTACTAGTAGTTATATAAAGGGGCATGGAGGGTTAAGATCTACACAAATGGTTGGCCTAGATGGGTTTCACATGGATCAAGTCTAGGTGGTCTTTGACTTAGTCAACTTTGTCAAGCTTCAAGACTAGCAAGACTTGGTCATTTAAATTATGGTCAAATGACCATTCTAACCATGCCAATTTCATCCATGACCATAAGGGGGGGGGGGTGACACGTGTCTCCCTCTCAATCGCCGCAATATTTCGTTTTCCGACAAATTTCAAAATTCCGATAAATTTTTACTCGTCTCTAATCTTAACATCTTTTTTTTTTGTTCTTACGAACGTTCTTATAAACATATCCTGAAATTCCGGGGTGTAACAATGACAAAGCTTAGTATCATAGCCCTAGGTTTAAGTGTCTTAGAGAGTCTATGAAACTGTGTCTAGTAGAATCATACTTGTGGGTGTGAAGCGCGCCACACTTATAATTAGAAGGCTACAATGCATCTAGGAAATGTTATCATTCCTACCACACCAGATCGTGCAATGAATCTTAGATCAATAAGTAACCTTCCTACCGAATTCCCAACGTATCAAATACGCAAGCGACAAGTAGGACAATCAAGTTCCTTATGAGGATGATTACCCATTGGCGGTATATTTATGAAGTACATATTGGTAACAAATGAGACGTTAAAGGATGTTGAAATTGGGATACAATGCATAATTACTATGGACTAGGGTGTAACCCTTATCAGAAAGTATGGAGACAATTATCATGTTTTACGACTATCAGTTTATCTCAGTTATCAATTATAGAACCCCCTCATTTAGCAGGGTTATGGTTATTCAGTATACCATTATTTAGTTATTTAGGTACCAAATTTTAAATTTTCAGTGTATCTGGATTCTTATGAGTATATAGTGATGTTTATGGATGCTAAAAGAAAGTGTAAGTAACGATCGCTATAGCAAAACCTTCACATGTTCTAAGTTGGTGTTAAAACCCAAAACTTTCTGAACGACGCAAGATGTAATTTTTCTGGTACACTCTGAAGGACAAGTTTGTGCATGGTGGCAAATACGTATGTGGTATACCTCAAAAAATAATATATTTTGCTATTTGGAAATGAAGCCATAAGTATGATAATGATAACTTATATGCCAGACCCCACGGGTTAACAGGTTAAGGATTTAGCCGCAGCGAGCATAGAATCGATCACTATGGTTTTGAAACAAAAAGTTGCCTAAGGGAAAATTACATATGAGTAAAATATTGTTTTCATATGACCATGCACATGACTAAGAATATATGATGTACGAAATGAGAACCATGAAACCAAACAGATGGAAAACAATTTACGTGTTCCGACACAGCAAGAGCTCACCGAGCAAGCTAAAAAGCTAGACCAGGTCTCTCTATAAGGTTTTCTCTGTGAAAGGTACATGTGCCTGAATAATTTTGTAAAAAATTTGACAAAGTATGGAAAAGCAGGAATGGCTTGCCGAGCGAGCCAAAACGTGATGCATACCCTTGCTACAGGGGTCACTCCGCGAGGTTAAGGAGTGGTAGAGGAAAAATTGGCCAAGTCTGGGGAATAATTTTTATTGGTTCAAGTTTATTCAGATCAGAACTAGAAAGTATCACGTTAGTAAATTACTACAAGAAGAAGATATTATTATAAGATAAGAAGATTTAAAAATTCACTCTTAGGTTATGTGAGTAAGTGTTTACCCCCGATGTGTATAGATATTATGATTTTGAAGTGTACAGAAAGTTCGGAGTTAGGTATTCCAATTTTGTTAAAGACAGATTGTAACACTCCGTAAATTTGAGTTAAGTATGAATGTTTTAAATGGGTGTCAATGTGACATTTTAGGCATATGAATTCCTATCAAGATGAGTTTGACTTACAATTTGTATACGTGAAAATACATTGGGAATTTGAGAAAATCTAAAACATGAAAGTTGTATCCCTTTGAAATACCATTCAAACCATATATGAACCATCTCAATTGAATCCCTCGACCATGAGTTATACCCATTTTATGAAACACTATTGGTTTAGTGAAAATTAAGGCGCGTCTCGTGGCACATCTCAGGCCGCAACCAAATTTCCAGAAAAATGGAAATTTTGACATCATTGAAATTATACCATATGTAATGCGGGGTGCATCTCAGGAAACACTGCGGCCATTTTATTCCTAGTGAGATTTTCCCAAATTATATAAAAGCCTAACTTCATTATAACTTTTTCCCATATCGTTTTGGCTGACTTTTTGGAGAAAAAACACCCTAGGGATTTTCCAAAATACTTAAGGTAAGTTCATACTCAAACCCCATAATTATTACCTCGATATAACGAAGATTAACACTAAAATCCTCATCTACTCCATGATTGTGAGAATCCGATTCAAGAACGATTGAAGAAAAGAATCGTTGAGAAGTCGTAGTGAGGTAAGTTTCTGAAATTCTAGTATAGTTATGGGATTGTTTTGGGTTCCATATATCATTTATAAATATCTTAGAATCTATAGGTGGATCATAGGAAAGCAAGAACACAATTTTGACTTAAAACCCTAATTTTCGAAAAGGGTGGAAGTTCAAGACAAAAGTATAAAGTTCTAATCTTTATCCTAAATAATCATTGTAGATCAATTGTTAAACTTTAGGAATACGTTTGCTATTGTTGAACTTATAGGAATACATGGTGCTTCTATGCAATTTAAGAAACCCTAAGTGGTCATCCCTTCGTTATATTGATTTGGGCCTTGGTATGACTTAACGTGATGAACATTATAATACGTTGAAATTGATATATTGCTATGTTATTGGATTTTACTGGTGATTTTACTAAGGTTACTGACTTACCCTATCTTTGGGATTTCAAACTATTTTTTAAAGAACTTAAGGTAACAGGAATGACTTAAGGATTCAAAGTGATTAATTATTCATCATTGACTTCTAATGGATGTTCATGAGATGCTATAAATTATTTTGAACCATTTCTGTCACACCCCAAATCGGAGGGGCGTGGCAGACACCTAGTGTCTTACTTGCCCGAGCGTACCCATATGTAATACTGAATATGCATATCTCATATTATGGCCAACAAGGCCTAGTCGCATCATAAGATGGAACTCTATAAGACAACAAGGTTATATGAAATAAACCGGAGCCATCTAGCTTATCAACATAGAGGATTCAACCTAAATGTATATAAAAATGGATCGTCAAGGACACTATGTATTCTATAACAACAAAACAACTAAGGTCGGCAAGGTCAACATAAACTTCGAAACAACATCCAGGCCTACAAGGACATACTCTGCAAACTGGATAACATAGGACATATCTACAAGCCTCTAGAAAAGATCAAGTGTAATGTTCGGGAAAAGGCCTCGGCCTACCCCTCAAAACTGTAAACAACTCAAAAAGTACTCTATCTAGACCTTGAAACTATAAATAATTTGGAGCTTACCAATTAGCTGAACTTCGTAGTACCTACTATGGAGGCCTGTCTAACTGTCCCGTAAAACCTACATATATGAAACGTAGTGCCCCGAAAAGGGGACGTCAGTACGAATAAATGTACAAAATATGTAAGGTAACTGAATAACTTAAAGTTAATCTAAAACTTTAGGCGTAATAGCTAAACATGTTTGAGAGATAGAAGGAGAATCTGAGGATGTACTTACTTGTTCCCTGCTCACATCATATGGTAATATCAATAGCGTACTAGGCCCTATCGGGGCTCTATGGATAATTATAACTTACCAAGCCTTAAGTGAGGCTTTGTGGAAATATCACAAGTCACACCGGGCCACTAGAGGCTCTGTGGTGTACGCAACATACCAGGCCGTAGCGAGACTCTATGGGATAAATATCACATACCAGGCCATAACGAGGCTCTGTGGGATAAATATAATGTACCAAGTCGTAGTGAGGTTCTATGCGATAAATATAAGATGTACAAGGACATTTATAAGCTTTGTGGAATAAGAAACAAGGCGTCAAACAATAAAACGTAACTCAAAGAACTAAACAATTATCATAAACCAAGGACTGAGTCCGTAATATCTATATATACTCAACTAATGAAGAGGATAAGCTCTAGGACAGAAAGTACTCCCGACAAGGGACAAACAATATCATCTCAATGATATCTAAATATGAGGCACTATCTAATTATAAACTCGTCTCTTGTACATCTCTAACGAGTACTATTTTAGGTACGGATTCATGCTATAGAAAGATAGGATAGCCATTAAATACATTTAATTCCGAACCTCTACTGATATAATAAATGATGATAACACTAATATTAGCTACAAGAAGATACAACAACAACAAATCGAGCGGCAAGCTCGCAATATGATTAACTAAAGGGTGTTTCTTCCTGCCCTTTATCTCCCCAAAATCACAATAACAACAAGAACACACACGTATCATAAAATCCACATCTCTAGTAGCTTAACATAACAAGAATAATCCCAGAACTACAAAATAATAACACCCATTAACTAGTTTATGATCTCCGATTTCCATCTCATAAGTTCTCATTAAATATATACCATAAATGCTCATACGAGCTCGTAAAAGGTTGCATATGATGGATCACACCTTGGTTCCCATCTTTCAAGCTTTCCATCACTATACTTCACTATGAAGTAACCTTTGATCCGTAAAACTAGAGAATTGTTGCTGCTCTAAAAAGAGAATGTTATTGTCTCTAACCATATCAAATCACCTTGTTGTATATCTAGTGTTAGATATATCTAGTGTTATATATATATATATATATTGTTGTATATAGTCACGTTGTGGTTGTAGTGTAAATATATATATATATATATATATATATATATATATATATATATATATATCGCTGCTACCTATTTAGTCATATAGGTCTGTGGGGTCCACACCACATGTCAGTTTCTTCTCATGCCACACATCCTTACAACATGAGCCATATATGCTTTCGTTGTCATGGTTCCATGTGGCACATGTGAAGGATGACATTTGTCATTTTGTTCCTTAATTAAGTTAAATTGTCTTTCTCTTTAATTATTAAATAATTTCTTGTTCTCAATTCACTAAAATTTAATCACTTTTCACACACTTCATATACTCATTATCATGACCATTTGATATAACATTAGTTCATGAACTCTTTTGGCACATACAAAAAAATATTTTCAATCCCCATCGTCATATTTTTAAGTCGTAAATCATTTTGGAACTTCATCCTTCTATTCACCAAGCTCTCGGTCCGCATACTTGAATATGACAAAACATTTATCAGGGTTTGGGTCTATTTACGTACGATATAGCCTAAAAGTATGAAATGTTATAGAAACTTAAAGTTTAAGAACACGGGATGTAACATAAGTCATCGTAGTCTAGTTTGACCATCTACGCACACAAACAAATACAAGGGTGCGGGGTGTTACATGTTTGGCCTCAACTGTAGTTTTAAATTATTACTAATCTTCCGCAAATTTGTATCCTTCCCAGATAACTTAACTTATGACGATGTAATCTAATGCGTAAAACTCAGGGCGTTTCATCCTTTCCCTATTAGGTACATTTATCCTCGAATGTAGGGTGTGACTCCTACGCAACTAATCTTAGGAACATTTTCCATTACTTATCTTACTTGTTTGTTCTATTGTGTAACTTAATCATACCATGTTGTATACACTTCATAACAATTTATAACAACTTACGATATTTACTTACAATCTATTTCTCATAATGTATCAACATGATATATCTTATGGGACGTACTCTAATCGCATGTAGTACTTGAAATCCCTTCTCATCAAACCGTTATTTCAATCGTAGACTATATCCGAAACGTCCCTTTCTATCGCTTATCATCTTACTCCTTGTTCTGCTATCATGTCAGTTTTCCACCTCTTCTAAGTTCTTCTAATCTTTAATTCTTCTAATTTTATTTCAAATATACCGACATTTTTATAACTTACGAAAATCTTCAACTCACTTGTTCTAATGGGCTTAATACCAAGGTCTACTTATCCTCATAACTTTCTAACTCATTACCTATTACCTTTACATCTATGATTATTTTATGACTTACATCTCATCCTATATATCATCTGATCATCCATTTTCGCTCTTTAAGAAGTATTAGTGTAATCCATATATGAGTGGTCAATATATTTCGTCTTAGCAATAGTTTAGAGTCTCTTTAACAATCACTTTCTCTATATGATTCAACTTAAGTAACAATGTACTACTAGTATGGCTCATTTCAACACACATCCGTTATCGCACTTATGTTTTGCGACTCCTCAGCCATTATATGAACATTAATCGTAAGTGCTCTTTCTTATTAAAAATTTTGTAACCTCTATCATAATGACTTTGGATCAGTATCACACTTTCTAGCATCCTAGTCTACTTTATGTCATTCTACAATCTAAAGTGAGACACTGCACCATTTCTAGATTCCTTTTTATTCTTATAAAAGTCCTATTGATTCTTAGAATATGTTATCAACATTAGTGGAGAGTAGGAAGTTAGCAAACCTATAGATTTTTGGCCTGATGGACTGTTGGAAAGTATTCATTGTACATAAACTGATATTGAGTACATGTTTGAGTCAGCAATCATGGTTGAGTGATCATATGCCTTAATAACTTTTAAAAAACTTGATGAATATCTGACTTGAAATTCTAGGTAGCAAATTAATGGCTAGAATGTTTCTTAAAATGATATTGCATGTGTTCATGATCTTCGAGGCATAATCTATTGTGATTGACTTGATTAATTTTTAGAGTTTGCGTGTGTTTTTCTTTTTAGGGTGTCTATAGTTCTTTACTCGAGGACAAGTAAAGTTTAAGTTTGGGGGTGTTTGTTGAGTCTATTTTTAGTACTATTTTAGAGTGTGTTTTAGGGAGTCGTTTGTAATCTTTAAATTGTTTTGTAAAGTATTATGTGTGTTGTTTTATGTTTCAGGTCTGAAGCAATTCAGAATGGAATAAGGCGAATTAAAAGAAAATAGGTTGTTATGGAGGACAAATATACATATCGAGTCACAAGCAATAAGTCAAAGAAGCCCTGGAAAGCTCGAGAAGCAGTTTAAATAAATTACATAGTCGACCCCTCACGGTTTACAAGGCTAATTTGCAGGAGTTGTTCGGATTTAGAGCCGCAACACTTAGAATGAAGAGCAGAGCCGCGACGTTGCAGAGCCGCTATGCCTGACCAACAGAACTTTCATAAGAAATTAGAGCTACGACACCTGGATGAAGTGCCGCAGCGCCGTCGACGGAAATACGCGAAAAACCTAATTTTATACGAGGGTAAAAAGGTCCAAGAGGGGTTTTTCGTTATAAGCCGTGGAAGACTGATTTTAGGGATTATCTCATCTTGGAGCAAGGAATAGGAGGCTAAGAAGAAATTGGAGACCATCGTTATTCAAGTTCTTTTCCTTTTCATTTCTTTAATTCAGTTCATGTTGAATAGTGATTTAATTAGTTTTCTTAGCATGTCTATGAGCTAATTACTCTATTAGGATTTTATGTCTATTCTGTTGAACCTCTATTATGAATTAATGCATTGTTAGTATTTCTTTTTCATCTATCATTATCTAATCAACTTGCGTTTATTGAATGAGAATTGATTAGCCATTAGTTTTCATTACATATATGATTTCAAATCAAGATCTGAAAAGGGAGATTTGAATATGCTATAGTTGATTATACATAGGTTTAATCTTGGATGAGAGTATCACGATTGCCTGTGTAGCGTTTTAGGTTATTGATCTTAATCCTCCTATTGGTAGAATTTATCATAGAAATATAAAAAATTCTCACTTAGGTTGAATTTTTATATGTCCTAACCGGAATATAGAACACCTTAGTTAACCTGCTATCTTGATAAGAAGAATAGCTAGTCTTGCATTAACAAATAATAGAGGGGATAGTTGATGAGATTGGAAATCCTAATTACCTTTATTACCGAATTAAACTCCATGTATTTTCATTCTTAGTTTATGCCTGCGTATTAATTTAGTCGTAGTTCTTAGTTTAGAAATCAAAACTCATAAACGTTTACCAAATAGAAACGAAAGGTTAGTTAATTGGTACTTGATAATTCAGTCTCTGTGGATGATATTCGGTCTTACCGAAATTATTACAAATTGCAATACGTTCACTTGCGTAGCATATAGAAATTTTACAACAAGTTTTTGGCGCCGTTGCCGGGGACTGAAGTATTATCAATATCAAAGTAACTAACTTATTTCTAATTTGGTTGTTTTTTAGAACACATTTTTTGCCTTGATCTGTGTGTATTTTTTTTGATCAATTTTAGGGAGCTTTGTTTTATGCGAAGCAGAAGATGAGTAGATAACCTTGTCCATCTGAATCCGGAGATTGAGAAAGCGCGCAAGCAGAACAGGAAAAACAAAAGAATAGCTGATTCAATCACGATGGAAAATCAACATCTTAATAATGGGTTGAATGGATGAGTACCATCATACATAATAGAACAAGTCCAGAATCCTATCGCGATAAGCTTAAGAGACTATATTTTGCCAACTGTTACTGGCGTGCAGACATGCATAAGGCTACCAGCTGTGGAAGCCAACAATTTTGAGATCAAGCCAGCGATCTTGCACATGTTTCAGAGCATAGTTCAGTTTGGGGGTCTACCTACAGAAGATCTGCACATGCACTTGGCAAACTTCTTGCAACTATGTGTGACTTTTAAATACAATGGTGTTACTAATGATGTCATTAGGTTTAGGTTGTTCCCATTCTCACTCAGGGATCGAGGCAAGAGCTGGTTGAACTCTCTTCAGGTGAACTTTATTACCACTTGGCAAGATTTGGTTTAGAAATTTCTTGCCAAGTTCTTTCCTCCATCAAAGGCCGCTAAGCTAAGAGCAGAACTGAATAATTTCTATCAGATTGATGGAGAGTCCTTGTATGATGCATGAGAGAGGTTTAAAGAGAATTTCCCTCATCAAAGACTTGAGCAATGGATGTTGGTCTACAGTTTCTATAATGGTTTGTGTGGTACTACTCATACCATAATTGATGATGTTGTTGAGGGAACATTCATGAGCAAAAGTGCTAATGAGACACATGAGCTGTTGGAAGACATGGCCACAAATAACCATCAGTGGTCCGATGAAAGATCGACCAATAGCAGAAAGGTGGCTGGAGTAAACAAGTTAGATGTTATCACTACGTTGACTGCTCATAGTGCTTCTTTGACTAAGCAATTGCTGCAGAGTACTATGACTGTAAATGTTGTTCAAACGCAAGGTCGATGTGAAATTTGTGGGGGACCACATACTTTTGATCATTGCACAACAGTGGATCCCAACAATATACCTATGGAACAAACACATGTTCAGGCAATTGGAAACTTCCAGAGGCCCTACAACAATCCATTCTCCAACACTTACAATCCAGGGTGGAGAAATTATCCAAATTTTTCTTGGAGAAACAGCCAGAACCAGCAGCCACAGTTTTCTAAGATCAGTATCAGAAAGGCAATCAACAACAACCTATGGGTAAAGCTTCATCCTCTCAGCAGCCTAGACCACCAGTTCAACAAGCAGAGCTAAATGAATTGCAAACAACCTTGTTGACTCTTACGAATTCTCAAACCCATTTCATGACAAAAACTAGATCATCTATCAGGAACTTGGAGACACAGGTGGGACAACCGGCGAATATGTTGAACAACAGAACGCAGGAGAATCTCCCTAGCAATATGGTTGTAAATCCAAAAGAGCAGTTTCAGGCCATTATTTTGAGAATTGGTAAACTAGTTGAGCAATCTGCAGATCAACCACATGTGGATACGACTGACGGGTTGGGAGAGACACTTAGTTTATAAAGGGTAGTGGTTACTGAATACCATCCCGCATCAAAAGAGGCACCACTAATGGTTAGTGTTTCTCCTCAAATTAGAATTCCATACACCCAGAGGCTTAGAAACAATTCTCTTCATAAACAATTTTCGAAGTTTTTGGAGGTTTTTAAGAAGATGCATATAAATATCCCTTTTGCTGAAGTCCTGGAGCAGATGCCCAGTTATGTCAAGTTTATGAAGTAAATCCTTTTTAAAAAGAGGAAGCTAGAAGATTATGAGACAGTGACATTAACTGAAGAGTGCAGTGCTATTTTGCAGAGGAAGCTTCCCTAGAAGTTGAGAGATCCAGGAAGCTTCACCATCCCATTCACTATAGGGAAGTTTGAGTGCCAGCATGATCTATGCGATTTGGGGGCAAGTATCAACTTGATGCCCTATTCTGTGCTTTGTAGACGTGGAGTGGGGGAAGCTAAGCCTACAACCATTACTTTAAAGCTATCAGATCTCTCAATCAAGCATCCATGTGGCATCATTGAAGATGTGCTGGTGAAAGTGGGCAAATTCATCTTTACGACTGATTTTTATTGTTCTTGACATGGAAGAGGATGTTGAGTTGTCAATAATCATCTGGAGACCATTTTTAGCTACCGGGTTAGCAGTGATAGATGTTGAGAAAGGTGAGCTAAAACTCCGGTACAGGGAGAATAAGTGATCTTCAATGTTTTTAGGGAGACAACCGAGACAAGAATAAGTTGTTATACCCCGTATTTCCAGAGTATGTAAGTGAGGGCGTACGTATAAAAATTTAAGCCTTAAGGTTGGCAAGGTTCGAAATTTGTACACAAGTATCGAAAAGAATCGTTTTTCGACGAAACGTTTTACAAGACTTGCGAAGGGAAAAATACGGCTATGTCATTTATAATTTTTGCGGATTTTTCCGAGAGATGAAACATTTTGGACCAACGGGAGAGTGACATGTGTCACCCTCACATTGGGCGTGATTGTGGGCGGCTAGTGGACGAAATGGGGGCCTTGGTTAGGTAGGATATTTTGTGATAGTTGGTGTGGTAGATGGATAAGGTACACATGGATGAATCCACACCCTACACTTGCCTTGCACTTGGCTTCATCTTGGCCATTGGTTGGCCATTGCTTGACCTATAAATACCCCCTTAGTTGAAGACTTATTCTTCATCCTCTCTTGATAAATTCCAAGTCTAAAAATCCCTCCCTCTCCCTTGTGAGCTCTCGTCCAACTCCCCCCCTCCCCTTTGAGAAAGGCCTTGGCCGAGAGCACCCCTCCCCCTTTGTAGTGTTCTAGCCGAGGGGTACCCCCCCTAGCCTAGTTGTTTTCGAGAAATACCCCCCCCCCTTGGTTGAGAAATACTTCTCCAAGTATTGTTGGAATGCCAAAAATACTCTAGCCCAAAACCTTTGTAGTATTTCCAAGTACCCTCTATACGAAAAGCCCGGAAAATACTACTATACTTTCCTTTAGCCACTAAACGAAACCCAAAGGAAAACCTTCATAGTCGGTTGAAGTGTTAAGTAGAAGTTGTGAAGAACTTCTAAGGGTTTCTCGGAGCGTGCAATTAGGAGCTAAACCTTGCTCAGGATCGACGTTTATACTTGGATAATTTTGGGCTTATCGAGGTAAATACTACTGTCCTTCTGTTGTAATTGGAATTACATACTGTAGTAGTATAGAAATGAATATAAGACGTATAAGGATGGTATAAAAGAAGAGAATTGAACTGTAATAGAAGGATATTACAGAAAAGACTTGAACTGAAATCACATCAGAAGAGTATTAAAGTAGAAGTTTAAATCAGACTCACATAGATGTATTTACTGAGACTTATAACCTTTATTGGTTGAATGTTCTGCAAGTAGCATGTACTACTTGGAAGGTGGACAAGGCTAGCCGGATTATAGCCGTGGAGCGTTTTGCTAATAGTCGATAATCGTCGCGAAGTATGTGATTCTTCCTATACTCTTGAGCATGATATTTTAAAGGAATATGTATAGTACGGTAGACGTACGTGTGGAAATGTCTTTTGACTTAAGCCTGAATAATAAGAATCTAGAAGTATTTTACAAGAATATATATATATAGTACGGTAGACGTACGTGTGTTAACTGAATATAGTTTTACGACAATGTCTTTTGACTTAAGCCTGAATAATAAGAATCTGGAAGTATGTTAAAAGAATATATATATAGTACGGTAGACGTACGTGTGATAACTGAATGTAGTTTTACGGCAATGTCTTTTGACTTAAGCCTGAATAATAAAAATCTTGAAGTATTTCAAAAGAATTAAGAATCCTTTTTGAAAGAAGAATAATACTTGGTTTAAAAGCTTAAGAGTTATACTAGCTTTATGGGAAGTTAGGTATAACGACTTAAGAGAGATAAAAAGAATGATTTATTGATTTTAAAAGTTAAGAGACTTGATCTTAAAAGATAAGAGACTTGACTTAATTGAATTAATATGAATTTTGTTAAAAAGTGCGAAACCTCATTCGTGAGTAATGAGTACTTGGTTTTTAAAAGGAATAATGTTTTACTGATTTCGGAAATCAGAATAAGTATCGAACAAACCACTGCAGCGCTAATAAAGGGAAATGTATTGAATAATTAAGTATTATTAAAACCAATAGAAACCTCCATCTGCATAGAAGCTAAGATGACAAAATGATATTACATTTCCTAGATCATGGCCTGCTTTAATAAGATTGTTATGAACAAAGAATAACCTACTCACACATAAGGCATATGCTTCTCAAATTGTTTTAAAGGATTAAAACTATGAACTACGAAACCTTTTCGAAAATGAGAAACTTGAGCATTTGAAATTAGGCAAACTTGACGCGTTTGGAAAGTAATGTTGTTACTTGATTTTACAAAGGAAAGTGTTTTGGTTTACTTAACAATGTCACTACTCTATTTTTATACTACAGTATCGGGTGACCTTTGTAAAAGAAATGGATCTTTAAAAGGAATTTAACGACGTAGTACTTTAGGGTTAAAACCGGACTTTGACATAGAATGAAAGTACCTTGAGTTGTGTATAACTTGCCTATGCTTGTTGTTGTGAAACTTGTCTATGCTTATTGTGATAGCCTTTGTGGCAAGAATTGTGTTTCTATACTACCGCGTCTCGATGGAGGGCGGTTGACTTGTTGAGAACTTACTTGGGCGTGCAGCGACGGAGAATTCCACGCACGCCCTCGCTGATAGTGTTATTCCATGGACTAGCTCTCCATGAGGTTTTACTGCTCGCCTTGGTATCCGGTGGTTTGCCAGACTTGCCCCGCCTCGTGGTGATTCGGCCTCGTACTGGTAGTTAGCCCTCGCACTTGCCCCGTTCGCAGTAGTGACGAAGTCTCGTGATACGCCTTGGTACAGTAGTTAGCCTCGTACTTGCCCCGGCCACTACGTGGACCGCCTCGTATCCGTAGTCGGCCGTACTTGCCCCGTGTCGAACCGTGGTTTGGTTGTATAGTATTGTTAGTACGGCTTTGGCATCGGTAGGACTTGGTGTTCGTGTGTACTTCGGGGTTATCATATCATAGATCGTGGCGAGGAAGGTATTCCACGCATGATTGATGTTGTGGGCGTGAGACCCATAATTATATTTGAGTAATGACTTAGAGGGCGTGAGTCCCTGACTTGATATAACTGTTATATGTGTGTACTGTAGTTTTGTTATCATACATGTCTCCTGCTTTATATAGACTATTATGATTTCATTTACGATTTTCGCCACATACTTGTACTGTTGCATCGACCTCCTTGAGGCCGTTCACGCCGCAGTAGAGGTACATCTACCGTCGATTCCCGCCATAGGATCACATTTCAGCAGATTGGGAAGCTCGTTCCTTGGAGGCTTATCTTTTGCATGTTACCACGAGTCAGAGGTTCTTGTACATTCAGGGGTATGGCGGGGCCCTGTCCCGTCATAGTTGTTGTAAAAATCTTAGAGGTCTGTAGCACTATTGTGGGCAGGGTTGTAAGGATTGTAACTGTTCAAATGTCGATATATATATACTTGCAAAAAGGCAACCGTTTTGGTTGGCCTATTTTCTTTTATCTTGATCCATATCTAACTATATGTTTACGTTCTTATTTCCGCTGGTTTTTCTCTGATGTTGTATCACTAGGGTGCCCGGGGTAAGACACCAGTCACGGGCCCGGGTTCGGGTCGTGACAAAAGTGGTATCAGAGCAGTTAATCCTCGGAAAGTGTCTACAGACCGTGTCTAGTAGAGTCTTGATTATCGGTGTGTTGTGCACCACATCTATAATCAGGAGGCTATAGGACATTTAGGATTGGTTTCCATTCTTCTCATTCTGAGATCGTACCTTAGAGCTGTGTGATAAGTTGGACCCCTCTGACGTATTCCTTTCCTTTACCAGTTATGCCTCCGCGTAAGGCAACCCGCCCGTAAGAAGGCAAGCGCAGAGGAGGCTGCGAGTAGAAGCGGCAGCCTCTACAGAACCACAAGCACTGAGCCTCCACCCGATGCGGAGCGAGAGGAGATGGGTTACGCGAGTTGCCCGATTATTGCCGTGGTTGTGGCCAGACTTGAGGATAGGCTGGACGCAACAGTTCCAGTAGCACCAGTGGTTCACCCTAGATCAGATAGTTTGAGGCTACGGGATTTTCTGAGTTGTAGCCCGCCAGAGTTTTATGGGTCGAGGCCTGAGGATGATCCGCAGGAGTTCATCCGAAGCGATTCTGACCGGATCGAGAGTGATCAAGGCATCGGAGAGCGAGTCAATGTTCCTAGGTTCGGATCGGGTGCGTGTTACCGCAGTCGACTGGTTTGTTTCGTGGGAGCTGTCCCTGGGAGAGCATTCACTTCCAGCCGTATGGAACGAGTTCTCGAGGCATTTCTTGCATTTCTTGCCTCCACAGCGCGAGGGCTCGCGCAGATTTTTGGTGTTGAGGCAGCGGGCGTATGGTTCGGAGTACAATGTGAGTTCGACTCATTGGCTCAGATGTCCGTGTTGGTAGCAGCCGATGGAGGACGAGTGCACCGCTACGCCACCGGCTCGATGACTACTTGGCGAGAGCTTGTTGGTGTAGCTCTTCAGGCATGGACATTTCCGCACGCAGCTTATGCACTTGGATGTGAGGAGCAGAGAGGTCGACGGAATGACCAAGATCGCGAAGAGGGCGTAACAGCAGGTCCTTTGATAACTTTCGAGGCGGACCGCCTCAAAGGCAGACTAGTTATGTACCTCCGCCAGATCTGAGTGGTCCTCCACGCCGGGACCTTCCGGGATATTCGGGAGCGGTCGTGGCTCCTGTGTTTCAGATTTTCATGGGAGTAGGAGTGCTCACCGGATGAGGTCGCCCTTGTCTCAGTGTGGCCGTTGTGGAAAACATCATAAGGGAGAGTGTCGTACTAGCTTGGGGGATTGTTATTCTTGCGGCCAACAGGGCCATCTGGCGAGAGACTGTCCGACCAGGGGTAGCACTAGTAGGATAGCACAGACTACGAGATCAGTTGCGGGTTCTTCACCTTCCATAGCTAGGCAGGATGTTCATACACCGGCAGGCCACGGTACAGGTTGTGGTGGAAGTTCCAAGTTTTAGCGGTCCTTTGAACCGCCTATCTTTTCAGGTATATCCTTAACCCTCTAGAGTTTTGCATGTATGATACAATGATTGTATGTTGAGTGCTATGTACAGATAGCTTTGTGTGTATTGTGGTTTAGAGACATGGATAGTTGAAAGAATAAGTGTGGGGTCAGGGAAGGTATGAACCTTAGAATATTACACGTTAAGACCTTAGATGTAAGGCCGTCTTGAGTACAAGATTTTGCGGGTGATCTTTGTCTGAATGTATAAGTATACGTGGAGTAATTGTGGGAAAATTTCCTTGGGTGGTGTAAAATGGAAGTGGTAGCTTTCATGACGTAAATTAGTAAGATTGTTCCGGATCGGGAAACAAGAGCTTGATGCGTTAAGTGGGTCGGGTTGGGGCCATGTTGCGGGTCAACCCAGAGTCTTGGGGTGGGGTCAGTTCGAGGTGGTCCCGCCAGGTGGTAGGGTCACGGGGGTGCTAGGCCCAAGTTTAGATGACCATCGTATGAGTTCGTGGATATGTTCGACCAGAAGCGGATCGTGAAGGCCGGGAATGGCCTTAAGGGGGATTGAGGCTAGTAAGATGACCACGTTTGGAGGTAGTGACTCCAAAGTTTTGGGAACTGAAGTGATGACTGAAGTGTGGTACGTATACTAGAAGAGTTCAAGTGTTCGAGAAGGGCACGACGAGTAAGGAAGGAAGAGTACGTGTGTTATTTCGTGGCCAGGTGTGGCGTTGGCAACTTGTTAGAGGAACTTTATCGTTATCCATCTTGAGAAGGAACATTCGGGACGAATGTTTCTAAGGAGGGGAGAATGTTATACCCCGTATTTCCAGAGTATGTACGTGAGGGCGTACGTATAAAAATTTAAGCCTTAAGGTTGGCAAGGTTCAAAATTTGTACACAAGTACCGAAAAGAATCGTTTTTCGACGAAACGTTTTACAAGATTTGCGAAGGGAAAAATACGGCTATGTCATTTATAATTTTTGCGGATTTTTTCGAGAGATGAAACATTTTGGACCAACGGGAGGGTGACATGTGTCACCCTCACATTGGTCGTGATTGTGGGCGGCTAGTGGACGAAATGGGGGCCTTGGTTAGGTAGGATATTTTGTGATAGTTGGTGTGGTAGATGGATAAGGTACACATGGATGAATCCACACCCTACACTTGCCTTGCACTTGGCTTCATCTTGGCCATTAGTTGGCCATTGCTTGACCTATAAATACCCCCTTAGTTGAAGACTTATTCTTCATCCTCTCTTGATAAATTCCAAGTCTAAAAATCCTCCTCTCTCTTGTGAGCTCGTCCCAACTCCCCTCTCCCTTTGAGAAAGGCCTTGGCCGAGAGCACCCTCCCCTTGTAGTGTTCTAGCCGAGGGTACCCTCAGCCTAGTTGTTTTCGAGAAATACCCCCCACCTTGGTTGAGAAATACTTATCCAATTATTGTTGGAATGCCAAAAATACTCTAGCCCAAAACCTTTGTAGTATTTCCAAGTACCCTCTCTACGAAAAGCCCGGAAAATACTACTATACTTTCCTTTAGCCACTAAACGAAACCCTAAGGAAAACCTTCATAGTCGGTTGAAGTGTTAAGTAGTTGTGAAGAACTTCAGGGTTTCTGAGCGCAATTAGGAGCTAAACCTTGCTCAGGATCGACGTTTATACTTGGATAATTTTGGGCTTATCGAGGTAAATACTACTGTCCTTCTGTTGTAATTGGAATTACATACTGTAGTAGTATAGAAATGAATATAAGACGTATAAGGATGGTATGAAAGAAGAGAATTGAACTGTAATAGAAGGATATTACGTAAAAGACTGAATCAAATCACATCAGAAGAGTATTAAAGTAGAAGTTTAAACTGTACTCACATAGGACTGTATTTACAGTAGACTTATAACCTTTATTGGTTGAATGTTCTGCAAGTAGCATGTACTACTTGGAAGGTGGACAAGGCTAGCCGGATTATAGCCGTGGAGCGTTTTGCTAATAGTCGATAATCGTCGCGAGGTATGTGATTCTTCCTATACTCTTGAGCATGATATTTTAAAGGAATATGTATAGTACGGTAGACGTACGTGTGGCAATGTCTTTTGACTTAAGCCTGAATAATAAGAATCTAGAAGTATTTTACAAGAATATATATATAGTACGGTAGACGTACGTGTGTTAACTGAATATAGTTTTACGGCAATGTCTTTTGACTTAAGCCTGAATAATAAGAATCTGGAAGTATGTTAAAATAATATATATATAGTACGGTAGACGTACGTGTGATAACTGAATGTAGTTTTACGGCAATGTCTTTTGACTTAAGCCTGAATAATAAGAATCTTGAAGTATTTCAAAAGAATTAAGAATCCTTTTTGAAAGAAGAATAATACTTGGTTTAAAAGCTTAAGAGTTATACTAGCTTTATGGGAAGTTGGTATAACGACTTAAGAGAGATAAAAAGAATGATTTATTGATTTTAAAAGTTAAGAGACTTGATCTTAAAAGATAAGAGACTTGACTTAATTGAATTAATATGAATTTTGTTAAAAAGTGCGAAACCTCATTCGTGAGTAATGAGTACTTGGTTTTTAAAAGGAATAATGTTTCATCGATTTGAAAATCGAATAAGTATCGAACAAACCATCGCAGGCTTAATAAAGGGAAATGTATTGAATAATTAAGTATTATTAAAACCAGTAGAAACTTCCATCTGCATAGAAGCTAAGATGAGACAAAATGATATTACATTTCCTAGATCATGGCTGCTTTAATAAGATTGTTATGAACAAAGAATAACCTACTCACACATAAGGCATATGCTTCTCAAATTGTTTTAAAGGATTAAAACTATGAACTACGAAACCTTTTCAAAATGAGAAACTTGAGCATTTGAAATTAGGCAAACTCAACGCGTTTGGAAAATAATGTTGTTACTTGATTTTACAAAGGGAAGTGTTTTGGTTTACTTAACAATGTTAGTCACTCTATTTTTATACTACGAGTATCGGGTGACCTTTGTAAAAGAAATGGATCTTTAAAAAGGAATTTAACGTACGTAGTACTTTAGGGTTAAAACCCGGACTTTGACATAGAATGAAAGTACCTCGAGTCAGGTATAACTTGCTTATGCTTGTTGTTGTGAAACTTGTCTATGCTTATTGTGATAGCCTTTGTTGTGCAAGAATTGTGTTTCTATACTACCGCGTCTCTCGATGGAGGGCCGGTTGACTTGTTGAGAACTTACTTGGACGTGCGTGATCGAGAATTCCGCACGCCTCCCGCTGATAGTGTTATTCCGTGGACTAGCTCTCCACGAGGTTTCTTGCTCGACCTTGGTATCCGGTGGTCGCCGACTTGCCCCGCCTCGTGGTCGATTCGCCTCGTACTGGTAGTTAGCCCTCGCACTTGCCCCGCTTCAGTGTAGTGACGAAGTCTCGTGATCTGATTTGGTACTGTAGTTAGCCCTCGTATTGCCCCGGCCATACGTGACCACCTTGGTATCCGGTAGTCGGCCAGACTTGCCCCATGTCGACCGTGGTTTGGTTGTATAGTATTTTTAGTACGGCTTTGGCATCGTGGTAGGACTTGGTGTTCGTGTGTAATTCTTGGGTTATCATATCATAGATCGCCGGTGAGGAAGGTATTCCACGCATGATTGATGTTGTGGGCGTGAGACCCATAATTATATTTGAGTAATGACTTGGAGGCGTGAGTCCTCGACTTGATATAATCGTTATATGTGGTATCGTAGTTTGGTTATCATACATGTCTCCCGCTTTATATAGACTATTATGATTTCATTTACGATTTTCGCCACATACTGTACTGCCAGATCGACCTCCTTCGGCCGCGTTCACGCCGCAGTAGAGGTACATCTACCGCCGATTCCCGCTTATAGGATCACATTTCAGCAGATTGGGAAGCTCCGTTCTTCCTGAGGCTTATCTTTGTATGTTACCACGAGTCCAGAGGTTCTTGTACATTCGGGTATGGCGGGCCCCGTCCGTCATAGTTGTTGTAAAAATCTTAGAGGTCCAGAGTAATCACAAGTGTGGTTGTAAGGATTGTAACTGTTCAAATGTCGATATATATATACTTGCAAAAAGGCAACCGTTTTGGTTGACCTATTTTCTTTTATCTTGATCCATATCTAACTATATGTTTACGTTCTTATTTCCGCTGGTTTTTCTCTGATGTTGTATCACTAGGGTGCCCGGGGTAAGGCACCAGTCACGGGCCCGGGTTCGGGTCGTGACATAAGTGATGACTGTTTTCCATTAATGTGGTGGAAAAACCCGTTTCTAAGAAAAGTTGTAAGAGTACTGAGGTTCCAGAAGATCCATTAACACAACGTGATAAAAATGGTGACCTTGAAGACACTAAGCGTGATAAAATTGCCAAATATGTTAACCCCTCTGCAGGAGAAGAAAAGGGGAAAATAAAAAGAAAGAGGTCCTAAAATGACTGTGTTGCAGGGGTAATTTACCCCCTTAAATTCAAGACAAAGAAAAAATATGCGTCCGGCTAAATGACGTTAAAGAAAACGCTACAGGGATGCAACCCAATGTTTTAATTATTTTATTTTATGTTGTTTTGTTTGTTTTGAATAATCTCAATGTTTTGTGTTTCTTGGTCTGATTTTATGTCAGGTGAATTGGGAGCCAACTCTGAGTGAAAAAGGACCGCGAGATGCTGAAATCAGAAGTAAAAAAATTGAAGTGTCCATCTATGCATTAGCGGCACCCAGGGTTGAGCCGCGGTGCTTGGAAGACAGTGAGCAAGGAAAAACTTTCGATTAATTAGCGCCGCAGCGCTGGGAATTCAAGTCGCGACGCAGCGTTGGGAATTCGAGTCGCGATGCCTGGACATCAGTGAAAAAAATTCATTACCACCGCCACCACCATTCTGAATCGCTATATGATTTTTGTAAGTCTTCGTTCCTTTGCTTTACTTTTTCACATTGGGGACAATGCGTTGAATAAGTTTGGGGGGAAGTCTTATTGTTTTGTGTTAGTTGTCGTTGTTGTTTTGTGTTAGTTTTTTTTATTATTAATGATTAGTTGTTTGTTTATTATTCGTGTCTTTGTTTTAGTGTCTTGTGTCAATGAATCAAGTTAAAAATAATAGCCAATGAGATTGAGTGAATGCATGTGATAAAATTGGATGTTATTAATAACTATGAAATGCATAAATCTGTGTGCTTAAGCTGGATAGTTTTTGAGTTTGCTTTCTGTTATTAATAAAGATGAAAACTTGATCATGACTGTTGACTTTCTTGTACTCAATTGTTTAGGTTATGCACGATTGAATTTTGGTGGAAAATTATAGAACTTGCTTGCTTGCTACTTGAGACGATCCTAGATATTGCATGCTTAGGAAAATGATTTAGGCCATATTTGGAATGATTGAGCCTTTCAAGCCACCCTTGATTACATTAATCCCTAGAAGCATATAAGTTTGGGGGATTGAGAAAAAACATCTAAAACTAAACTACACACCACTTGTACATATAATGAAAAACAAGTTTGGGGAAGTGTTGTAGTTCGAAAAAGATATATATATATATATGTGTGTGTGTGTGTGTGTGTGTGTGTGTGTGAAAATGTGAATTTTCTTAATCTAGAAATGAAACGAAAAATGGGGGATTACTGTGAATTGTAATGTGATATCAAGTTTGGATTGATTGGTTCCTATGCTTATGGTAATCTTGAGCCTAAATGACATTTTATCTACCCCATGCCTAAGCCTATCGTTAGAACCTATAAAAGTCCTATTGATTCTTAGCATATGTTATCTACATTAGTGGAGAGTAGCAAGTTAGCAAGCCTATAGATTCAACAATCATGGTTGAGTGATCATATGCCTTAATAACTTTAAGCAAACTTGATGAATATCTGACTTGAAATTCTAGATAGCAAATTAATGGCTAAAATGTTTCTAAAAATGATATTGCATGTGTTCATAATCTTCGAGGCATAATATATTGTGATTGACTTGATTCATTTTTTAGAGTTTGTGTGTGTTTTTTCTTTTTAGGGTGTCTAGAGTTCTTTACTCAAGGATGCGTAGAGTTTAAGTTTGAGGGTTTTTGTTTAGTCTATTTTTAGTACTATTTTAGAGTGTGTTTTAGGGAGTCGTTTGTCATCTTTTAATTGTTTTCTATAGTATTATGCGTGTTGTTTTGTGTCTTCAGGTCTTAAGCGATTCAGAAAGGAATACGGCGAATTCAAAGAAAATAGGCTGTTATGGAGGACAAATATACATATAGAGTCACAAGCAATAAGTCAAAGAAGCCTTGGCAAGCTCGGGAAGCAATTTAAATAAATTACATTATCGACCCCTCGTGGTCTACAAGGTTAATTTGCAGAAGATGCTCGGATATAGAGCCGCGGTGCTTGGAATGAAGAACCGCAATGCCTAGAAGAAGCGTTGTGGCACCTGACCGGCAGAACCTTTATAGGGAATTAGAGCCACAGCGCCGATGACGGAAATACGAAAAAAACCTATTTTTATGAGGGTAAAAAGGTCCAAGCGGATTTTTTCGTTATATAAGCTATGGGAGGCTGATTTTAAGGATTATCTCATCTTTGGAGCAAGGAATAAGAGGCTAAGAAGCAAGTTCTTTTCCTTTTCTTTTCTTTAATTCAGTTCATGTTGGATATTGAGTTAATTAGTTTTCTTAGCATTTCTATGAGCTAATTACTCTATTAGGATTTTCTGTCGATTCACTTGAACCTCTATTATAAATTAATGCATTGTTAGTATTTCTTCTTCATCTATCATTATCTAATCAACTTGCGTTTATTGAATGATTACTTATATGATTTCAAATCAAGATCTGAAAAATGAGATTTGAATATGCTATAGTTGATTAGACATAGGTTTAATCTTGAATGAGAGTATCACGATTGCCTGTGTAGCGTTTTAGGTTATTGATCTTAATCCTCATATTTGGTAGAATTTATCATAGAAATATAGAAAATTCCCACTTAGGTTGAGTTTTTATATGTCCTAACCAGAATATAGAACACATCAGTTAACCTGTTGTCTTGATAAGAAGAAAAATAGCTAGTCTTGCATTAACGAATAATAGAGGGGATAATTGATGAGATTGGAAATCCTAATTACCTTCATTACTGAGTTAAACTCCAAGTATTTTCATTCTTAGTTTATTCCTGCGTATTACTTTAGTTGTAGTTCTTAGTTTAGAAATCAAAATTCAAAAATGGTTGCCATATAGAAAGAAAGGTTAGTTAATTGGTACTTGATAATTCAGTCTCTATGGACGATATTCGGTCTTACCGAAATTATTACAAATTGCGATACGTTCACTTGCGTAGCATATAGAAATTTTGTAATAGGTTGTAACCTATATCTTGTAGAGTCTACTGAAGCAGAAGATCTTGCTACTGAACCAGTCAACTATGCTATACCACCTCGTCCACTGCTCGAGAAATCCCTCATCATATTCCCCGGACGCCGACATGTATATCACACATTAGTTCCTATAGTGAGTCCTACCACAAGTATCATAATAAGGTGGATGTGGCCTCATTTAGCCTGAATTCCTCTACTGCTAAGACTCGACATCCTATGAGCTCTTACCCAATCCTAACTAAATTTGAGAAGGAGGTGGCCTAGGCAGTCATCTGAAATATTATAATCAGAAATTCATCCGAGCCTCTCTATACTGATTGGTAGATCCCGCCCTCTTATGCTGCTCTCTCTTAACCCTATGGGAAGTCCATCACTCATATTTACACCCCTCAAGATTATGAGTGTAAGCCTGGGTCTGAGAAATAACCATATTATCCATCTAGGATGCCATAGTATAATCATCAATCAAGTGTGGCTCAAGTACGACCACAAACAGATGAACTCTAGCTCGCATAGTCTTTTTCATAGATGGAGCATATATGTCCAAGGAATAAAATCAGAGACTATACTCTATGGAACTCATATTTCCCTTATTGAGGGCAATAAACTGTAACACCCCGTAATTTTAGTTGTATAAATCGATAACGTAATTAAGAAAATAAGATTCGAGTGTTGGAAGAAAAGTATATTTACATATGCTAATACAGAATAATTTTGGATACAACAAATGTGACGACGGAAATTAATACTAGTAGTTGAATTTTCCCAATGGGGTTATGAATTAGTGTCGCGTTGCAAAAAGATTAGGACATCGATTTTTTTAGCATTTAAATGAATTAGGGTCTAAGATTAGTTAATTGTGGGATTAATTTTAGTGGAGAGGATGATAAGTGGGGACTAGTGGACAATTATGAGAACTTATGCCCCCTACACGTTGAACAAGATGGCAACACCATCATTTTTTGTTCAGCCCACATGCTCACATATACCCATGCCCCTCTCACTCCTCGCCCTTAATTCGAAATCACCCCCTCCCACATCCCCCATATTTCCTCCAAAAAGATTTTCTTTTTCCCCCATCTTCCATAGCCAAGTTGAAGACTAAACTAACTCCCCTACCAAGATTAAGTTCCTCTACTAAATTTCTAAGCAATGGTAAACCCCTGACACAGTGATTCGGTAAATGCTGGACCAAATTCTGCCCAGAAAACTTTAAGTTTTGAAGATGAGCTATTTGGAATAAAAACATGTAAGAAAGATGAGTTTAAACTTGTAAAGAATGCATGCGTGTCATTGAAAGTTGAAGGAATGGTGCACATTGGAGTAGTGGATGTCAAATGCAACTACGGACTGTTTTGGCTAAGATTAAGGTAAGATTTCTTCTTCTTATAAAGTAATTGGAGTTAAATGATGTTGTGGTTAAGAGATGAACTCGTGCTAAAGAGAAATTGGAAATAAGAGAATGCATGTGATTGATTTGGTGTTGTAGTTGAGCCGATTGGAGTTGTTATCACTGTTTTGGGTTCGATTGTTGTGTTGTTATTATCATAATTAATTGCATGTTAAAATTGAAGGAAATCTTGATATTTAAAGTTGTTATATGAAAGTGTTGAAATATGAATTGGATTTTAAGAAATTATAAGAAGAGCTATGGTATATTGTTGGTGGGCCGTGACATTTGACATCCATGAAATTGTTGGACATTGTTGTGTTGTATTTAGGGGCTGTTTTGTTGAGTTAGAATGCTGGAATTTTAGTTATAAATATGCATGTACATTGTTGTAGTTGCGGATATATGTCCTAAAGGAAATAAAGGTGTATAAAGGTGTTACTTTGCATTCGTGTTGTTGTGGGTGTTACACCCCGTAATTTCAAGGCATTAATATGAGAACGTACTTAAGGAATTAAGATTTGAATGTTGGAAGGAAAGTATAGTTACATTTTCTTATGGAAAATTGTGAAGACGAAAATTTATTAACTGGGAGTTAGATTCCCTAATATGAATTTATGGACTTAGTATTGTATTATGAAGTCTTTGAATTGATAATATGGGGCCCATCGAAAATTTCACAATTTCGGGAGGGGGGGGGGGGGTGTCCACGAATTTTAGATATTTTGGACAAGTGTTGAAATATTTTGGTAAAAATATTATGTGACCAATAGGAGGGTGACATGTGTCCTTCATCCGCTTGTCTTGCAAGATGATATCTATAAAGAAAGGTGTATAGCAAGACTTAGCTTCATTTCACAAATATCTTATCTTACAAAGCTTTCTCTTCTCTCTTCTCTTAGCTCTAAGTCTCGAACACCAAGCAAATTTCAAGAACAATACTAAGTTGTTATCCAAGATTAAGCACCCTAATCAAGTTCTAAGCCAAGTTAACTCTCCAAGTTTCCTCCAAAAACAGTTTTGGCCGAGAGTGGTGTTGACACCCTAAGCTTGTTTATGAACTTTTTGTAAGTAAAACAAGAAGGCAAGATAGTTACAAGCTTGTAGAGGATACCTGTGTATGATTGGAACTTGAAGAAGTGGAGCTAAGACAAAACTGTGGGCCGAGTCTAAGTGGACTATTTTGGGCAAACATTTAAGGTAAGGTTCTTCTTCCTCTTGAAGTAATGGGATATTAAATGATGTTATAGTTAAGGGATGAACATGTATTAAGTGAAATGGAGAATAAGAAATGCATGAGACTATTTTTGGGTGTTGGCCGAATCTTGGACAGTTTTGCTATAATTGGATTTTTGCTATAATTGGATTCGTTGGTTATTATTGTTATTATTGTCACTTGTTGCATGTTAAAATGAAGGAATCTTGTTATTGATAAGTTGATATGGTTTATATAAACGTGTTGAAATGTGAATTGAATTATAAGAAATTGTGAGAAGGGCTTTGATATTGGATGTTGGCCGAGAATTACTATAAAAATGTTGGATATTGTTGTGCAATTTTAGGGACTGTTTAGTGGCGTTGAAATTCTGGAAATTCAGCCACCAATATGCATGTTTAAATGTAGTAATTGCTAATGTGAGTCCTAAAGGAATAAGGGTGTAGAAAGTTGTAGAAAGACTTCACTTCTTACCCTCGTTGTTGTTGGATTGTGGATTGTTTTTAGTGGACTGTTTTACGTGGATTATGAGGTTGTTTTTATGTGAGAAATAGGTGTGTGAATCACCTTGGTTAACTATTGATTGTGCCCTTAATTGGTGCCTTGGTTATTGATGAAATTGGCCTTCTTGAAAGGTGGAAAAGTACGTATAAATAGGGGAAGTGCTGTCCAATTTTTTATAAAAAAGGAGAACCATTACTTGGTATTTACCTACACTAGTAAGCATGAAGTTGATAGAGGTGTTATTGTTATTATAGGTTGAAGTACTACTTGTGGCGTATTCTACTTAGCGGGTGGTATAGCCGATAAGGTATGTGAACTCTTCATTTCTTCTTTTGGCATGAACTTTATAAAATGAGTGTATGGTGGACGTACGTATTTTTTTAAATGAATCTAGATTTTATGTGGTACATGAGGTGGAAGTGACATGATTTTAAAAGTATAAGTTACTTGATTTTAAAAATGAAAGTTCTTTGATGCTACAAGCGCTAGTGTCTTGGGGTTTATAAATGAAATGATGTACGACGGACGTACATGGTGCTATTGGGTTCAAGTCCCTAAGATTACATGATATGATTCTTTTTATAAAAAGGATGTACGGTGGACGTACATGGTGCTATTGGGTTCAAGTCCCTAATATTACATTACATGGTAATGCCATGGGTTTTTCTAAAATGATAGTTCATTCTATTTGTTCTAATGAGAGTCAAAGATGATTTAACTTTCATATGGTTGCTCATGATAGCTATTCGTGCAAGTGTTATATTCCCACATCACCGCGTCCCTCACTAGAGGGCCGACAACATTTTTATATCATTCCATGAACTTGCGATCCATGAAGCGAGTAGGTATACTCATGCGGGTCTAAGGATTCATGCGGGTGAAACAATCCCATGATATTCCATGGACTAGCTCTCCATGATGCGAGTATATATACTCATTGCGGGTCTACAAGATCCATACGAGTTCGAGTCCCATGCGGGTGAAATAGTCCCATGAATAGGATATACATAATGATCATGAGGGCAGGCGTTCCTGATTTTGACATGACTTTCATATTTTGAAATGGTACGGTTGAATTCATATTTTGAAATGGTACAGTTGATTTCCATTTTAAAAAGAAGGCACAGTTGCCTCTCTATTTGTTATAAGGCACAGTGGACTCCCTATCTTTTACAAGGTACAGTTGACTCTTATTTTATATGGAACGGTTGGATCTGGTATTTGATTTTCATACTTGTCCCTGTCATCTTTTGGCCATTTATGACCTTATTTACTGTGCTTTATGTTTACATACTTAGTACATTGTTGTACTGACCCCCTTCTTCGGGGGACTGCGTTTATGCCTGCAGGTATTAGGTACTCAGTTGGGTGATCCGCGAGCTTAGGATCTCCACTCAACTTTGATTGAGATAGTTCCACTATTCCGGAGTCTAGTCATTTTGGTACATGTTTTCCATTATGTCTTATGTATATTCAGGGGTACGGCGGGGCCTTGTCCCGTCATAGTTACTGTCAAACTCTTAGAGGTCTGTATTCATATGTGGGCTGGACTTGCTGGAGTTGTATTATTGTTGGCCAGTTGTACTACTGTATTGTCGGGATGTTTCCGTTTATATATATAGTGGTATCCTCATCGGCTTGCCTTGTTGCTACATATACAGTTTTCCGTATGTTATCTGGCATATGTGTTCTATGAGATGTGAGGGTACAAGAGGTGGGGTGCCCAGGTAGGGCACTAGTCGCGAGCCCGGGGTTTGGGTCGTAAGTATGGACTGTTTTTAATGACTGTTTTAATATGGATTAAGAGGCTAAATTAACATGAGAAATAGGTGTAGTAATCACCTTGGTTGCTATGGTTGTTGTGTTCCATGAACGTAAAAAGAAATAATGTATAACGATGGTATATAGGGTATATAGGACTGTTTTGGTTATATCCTTAAGTTGGGACTTGTTATCGATGTTGTTGACTTTGTGTGTGAGTTGCGGATGTGAGTATAAACAGGGGAGGTGCTGCCCAAATTTTTACATAAAAAGAGAGTCATCATTCGATATATAGCATATACTCGTAATCATAGAGTTGACGGTCATATTACTATTGTTATAGGTTGAAATGCTAATCGAGACGGATTTTAATTATCGAGTTGGTATAGACGATAAGGTATGTGAAACTATCCCTTCTTTCTTTTGGCATGAGTGACATAAAATGAGCGTACGACGGACGTATATAATTCCTATGAATCCTAATTCCTAGTGATACTTGATATGATAGTTGTCTTTGATTCTCCAGTGATACTTCATTCTATTTAATCTATTGAGAGTCAGATTATTATTTAATTTGTATATGGTTACTCATGATATTCTATCCGTGCTTGATGTGAATATATCATTTCACTGAGTCCCGGGCCGAGTATGATATATGTGGACAGGCATCCACGGATATGATATATATGGGCAGGCATCCACAAATATGATATATATGGACAGACATCCACATATATGACTTCATTTACCAAGTCCCAGAATGGGCCGGGTACGGTATGTATATGTATATGACTTCATTCACCGAGTCCCATAATGGGCCGGGTATGGTATATTATATGGACATACATGACTCTCATTTCATAAGACACAGTTGCATTGATATTTTTTATTATTATATTTGTCTCCTGTCATTTTTTGGCCAGTTATGATCTTCTTTACAATACTTCACGTTTTATATACTCGGTACATTATTTCGTACTGACCCTCTTTCTTCGGGGGGGGGGGGGGGGGCGGGGGTGTTTCATGCCCGCAGGTACAAGTACTCAGTTTGGTGATCCCCCGGTCTAGGATTTCCACTCAGCTGTTTAGAGAGCTCCATTGTTCCGGAGCTTAGTAATTTTGGTACAGATCCTTGCTATAGACTTATGCATATTCAGGGGTACGACGGAGCCCTGTCCCGCCATATTTCATTGTTATACTCTTAGAGGTCTGTAGTCATGTATGGGTTGGACATGTGTGGATTATATACGTGTTTTGGGCAGCCATACTATTGTAATGCATTTTGGACTATTCCCGTATATAGTGGCAGCCTTGTCGGCTTGCATATTTTGTTATGATGAATAGTTGTGACTCCTCAGGAGACAGATTCATTACTGATTTCTATATTGTCCTTGGTATCAGTCTGATTATATGTGATAGGGCAATATAAGGATGCCCAGCTAGGGCACCAGTCGCGGCCCGTCAGGTCGGGTCGTGACATAAACTTGTCAACTCTAGCCTCTCAAATCTCCATCGGCAGGTAGTGATCTAGGAAGGCCTCTATAAAATCCTCCCAAACTGCGGGAGAGGTATTCTGAACCTTAGAACATTCCCATGACTTATACCAAAGAACTATAATATCTTGCAACCTCAAGCGGATAACTCTATGCCTCAACATCGGTAGCATGTTGTTACACCCCGTAATTCCAGGATATATTTAAGAGAAGGTACGTAAGGAAACAAGACTTAAAAAAAATTTGAACGAAAGAAAGAATTGTTTTCCAAGGAAAAAATCTTCCGAACCTCGGGAAGGAAAAAGATTGTTCGTTAATGAGAATTGGGTTCTCAGAACTTTTTATTTGAGACTGTTGGAATTTATCGGAATTATGGAATTCTATTTTTAGAGTTGGTTACGTGGGGCCCACCCGAGGAATTTTACGTTTTTGTGGGGCCCACGAGGTTTCCGATATTTTAACCAATTATGGAAATTTCGGGAAACGAAATATTTTAGACCAATGGGAAGGCGACACATGTCACCCTCCACATAGGCTTGTTGGATGAATAAAAATGGACCATGTCAACTAGAAAAGTGGAGCTTGACATAATTGACCCAATCTTAGCCATCCATTTGTTTTGATCTCACCCCTTGTTCTCTTTATATATTACTACTACTAGTGCAAGACTAGAAAAAATCCAACACTTAGAAAAATTTCATTTCCTTGTTCTTGAAGAAGAGGCTCTCGGTTTTGTGCTCATTCCCACCCAAAAATTTTTAGTTTGTGGTTCATTATTCACAATACTTTAACCCAAGGTTCCTAGGGGTATTGTAAGGATACCTCAATAGAAATATCCCGGAAAAACGACGTTTTCACGTTAGTCGCAAGGCGAAAACCTAAGGTGTTCTTCAATTTTGAAGTTGGAACTTGAAGAGGAGTTCTTCACAAGCTTCTAAGGGTTGCTTGGAGTGGATTGGAACGTCAAGAAGATGAGCTAAAGTTGCTAAGGATCGACTTTAAATCTTGGATTGGATTTGGGCTTATTGAGGTATAAATCTTCGTCTTACTATTGTGATTGAAGATTCCATGTTATGATAAGTTAGACGTGATCATGTGATATATATTATGAAGATTGATAAGTGTTATGGAATTATGGAAGCCAAAATCCGAAACTAGCATGTTTAGCGATAAGATTGTAATTCAATTTAATTGTTAGTTTTAGTCGTCTCATGTTATGTAAAGAAGTGATTATAGTTGTTAAGATTGGTTGAGACTATATAACATGTTTGAATAACAACTTGGATTGAAAAGGAATTGGAAAAGAAAATGGGAAATGACTACTTGTTGATATATTGTAAAATTGCCGAAATGGTCTAGAATTTTAGAATATTTTGGCGCAGTTTTGTGGCATTTTTACGGGCTGTTTTAGACTAGTATATATGCATAAATTGGGTGGTTATATATATGATTAATGTGGTAGAATTGGCTAGTGAAAGTCCTAAGGTATAAAGGTGAAAAAGGGTGCAAAGAGGCTTCATATCTTATCCTAAATATTGATGAAATTATGGAATGTTTTGTATACATGGTGGGGCAGAATTTTACACGTCCTGTTAAGGCGTGTAATCCCCTTTGGTAAGATGAATTGTTGAGCCTTAAATGTGGCGTTTGGTTATTGATTTTCGGGCCTTGAAAAAGGTGGAAAAGTATGTAGAAACAAAGGAAGTGCTGCCCGATTTTCCGTAGAATAAGAGACCTTACACTTAGTATTATTCTACGTTAAAAAGCTAAGAGTTGATAGACATGTTATGATTAATATAGGTTGAAGTACTACGAGTAGCGTATTCTACTTGAAGGGTGGAAAAGCTAGCAAGGTTAAAGTACTTGGGAGCATTTTGCTACTTGTCGATAATCGTCGCGAGGTATGTGAACCTCTTCCTTCTTTTGGCATGATCCTACGTATGAAATAGCCATGTGATAATATTTCATGATTCCTTCTACTCTTAGAAGTTAAGAGGTATTCACGTTGTTGATTCTAAGTTAAAGGTATGTCTAAGTTATCCTAAGTCATTACCAAATCTTATGGGGGATGTTGGTAAGAAGTGTTAGGAAGTTATGAAGTGTGAATTAAAGCTTTGTGCCTTGATTTAATTGAATTAAGTAAGTTGATTTTATGTTTGAAAATAGCTTGAATTTATATGTGAAAAGGGGATTGATTTTAAAAGTGGAAGTTATATGATTTTAAAGAGAATAAGCTACTTGGTTTTGGAAGTGTATGAAACTTTATTTTTCAAGATTATGGGACTTGATTTCTAAAGTGTAGATGACATGATTTTATAAGTATAAGTAAATGGACTTTAAAGAATGTATGTTATGAAGTTTTAAGACTATGAACTTTGATTTTCTTTAAAGGATTATGAAACTTTATTTTTCAAGTTATGACTTGATTTCTAAAGTATAAGCGACATGATTTTAAAGAGTATATGATACGAGGTTTTAAGACTATAAGCCTTGATTTTATAAGTGGAAATGACTTGATTTAAAAAGTATGGCTTCTTGATCTATTTCAAAAGTTAAGAAGATTGATTTCAAAAGAGTATGTAACTTGAATTTTAAAAAGAAGAATTTATTGATTTAAAGGAGAGGGAGTGGCATGATTCTTTTATAAGTATGTATGTACGTAGTATTTTTGGGTTTAGTTTCCCTAATTTTTCAAGAATAAAAGTGTCTTAAGTTCTCTAAAATGAAAGGTTGTTATAATAGCTTTATGGGAAGTTGTTATAACGACTTAAGAAGAAGTGAAAAGATGGTTTAAAAATGTTATGTAAGGAAAATCACACCGAGTCTACAAATAGGCTGAATTATGTTATGAGGTACACCGAGCCTACAAATAGGCCGGATTATGTTATGAGATACACCGAGCCTACAAATAGGCCGGATGATGTTATGAAATACACCGAGCCTACACATAGGCCGGATTACGCCATATTACCCCGAGCCTACACATTGGCCGGGTTACGTCATCTTACACCGAGCCCCACAGGCGGGCCGGATTATGCTACATGATTCCATAGTACACCGAGCCCCACAGGCGGGCCGAATTATGCTACATGATTCCACAGTACACCGAGCCCCACAGACGGGCCGAATTATGCTACATGATTCCACAGTACACCGAGCCCCACAGACGGGCCGAATTATGCTACATGATTCCACAGTACACCGAGCCCCACAGGCGGGCCGGATTATGCCACATGATTCATCAGTACACCGTGTCCCGCAAATGGGCCGGATTACGTTATCACGTATGGATAATCAAAGTAAGCTCCCAAATAAGAAGTCCCTCCATAAAGGGTCGGATTATGTTATGTAAGATATGTAAGTTATGTGGAAAAACTTGATTAAATTCTTAAGTATGTATGTAAGAATATGATGTTAACTCTTATTGAAAGAAGGAAAAGAACGGTTAATATACGATTGATTTCAGGAGTTAAAATGGCACGGTAGGATCTGATATTTTATTTTTATACTTGCCCCTGTCATTCTTTTATGCGGTTATGATGTGGTTAATGTACCTTATTTCTGTTCCATACTAAATTTTTGTTATCGACCTTCTGGGCTGCGTTCATGCCCGCAGGTGTTAGGTACACAGGTTGGTGATCCTTGCTCTTAGGATCTCTGTTCAGTTTTTGGGAAGGAGCTCCATTCACTCCGGAGGCTTATCTTTTGGTTACGGTTTCCCTAATGTTGTAGATTTATGTACATTCAGGGGTATGGCGGGGCCCTGTCCTGCCACAGTTGTAATTCTTAGAGGTCTGTAGTCATATCTTGTGGGTTGGTTTGAAAAATAAAAGATGTAACTGCGTTTGGTTAAGTATATGTATATGTGTCCAGGGAGGTAGCCTTATCGGCTAACCTGTTGTTTATTTCTTGTTGATTTATTTTATAAGTTTCATGTATGTTCCGCTGATTATCTCTGATGTATACCTGTAAGGGTGCCTATGTAGGGCACGATCGCGAGCCGGGTCGGTCGTGACAAAAAGTGGTATCGAGCGCTTAGTCCTCGGAAAGTGTCTACAGACCGTGTCTAGTAGAGTCTTGATTATCGGTGTGTTGTGCACCACATCTATAATCAGGAGGCTGCAGGACATTTAGGATTGGTTTCCATTCTTCTCACTCTGAGATCGTGCGATAGAGCTGTGTTGTTAGGGTCGTCTCTCCCTAACGAGTTATGTTGATTGCAGCTATGAGAAAGGCAGCAGTGACCCAGGAAGGGCTATGTGGATTGCGTATCCAGGTTGGTAATGATTGTAGTATAGTTGGTATTATGACATACGACTATACAGAGTTATGTATGAGGGTCAGACGCGTGTTGCCTAAAATGATTTTAGATTACCTGAATTGGTAAGGACTAATTAGATATCGGGAAGGTATGTAACAGTTTAATAAGTTCTCATCAAGGTTTTACGTACTAATTTGAGATAATTAGGAGAGGATGAGCGGTCTGAAAAGGTAATGAACCCTTAAGAAATCATGATAAGAGACTTAATGGAAGACTATGTAATAGATTAAGCTATGTAGTATCCTCAGGTGTTATGTGTTACACCCTGTAAGTTCAGGACATGTGTAAGTGAAGTTACGTAAGGAACACAAAACTTGGAAATTAGTACGAAAGGAAGGATTGTTTTTCCGACGGAAAGTCTTCCGGACGTCGGAAAGGAAAAATGTTCGTTGTTGAGAATTGGATTCTCAAAATGTATTGTTTGTAAAATATAGAACTTATTAACACTATGGAAATTTATTTTTACGGATTTGGTCACGTGGGGCCCACCCGAGGAATTTTACGTTTTGTGGGGCCCACGAGGGTTACGGAAATTTTATGGACGAATGAGAGGGCGACACGTGGCACCCCCATAAGTGGTCTTGGTCGAATTAGAGGAGGGGTATTATGGTCATTGAACATCTTGGAAGATAAGTCTTCAAGCTTGACATAATTGACTAGTCAACTTGCCACATAAGCTTGATCCATGTGATTTTAATCCTAGCCTCACATTTGTTTAAGTCTAAGCCCTCCAATATGTGTTACATGCTAACTAGTAGCAAGACAAGCTCATTTTACACTTAGAAAAAATAGAGAACATTGTGTTCTTCAAAGAGAACCTCTCTGCTTTGATAGTCTCCCACACAAAAATTTTAGTTTGTTGTCCATTAGCCACAAGACTTTAACCCAAGGTCCTTAAGGGTATTGTAAGGATATCTCAATAGAAAGATTTGGAAAAACGTATTTTTACGTTAGTCAAGGCGGAAACTAAGGGAGTTCTTCAACTTTGAAGTTGGAACTTGAAGATGGGTTCTTCATAGGCCTCTAAGGAGTGCTTGGAGCGGATTGGAACTTAAGGAAAGGAGCTAAGAATTTCTAAGGCGCGACTTTGGATCTTGGAAATTTTAAGGGCTTGGAAAGGTATAAATTTTGTCGTTTTAGTAGTTAAGACTTACTTATTGTTGTAGCTATGGATTTTAGCAAGCATGTGTTATATAGTATGAAGTTTGATATGTTTATGGAATATTGGAACCCTAATCCGAAAACTAGCATGTTTAGCTTTAAGATTGGAATTCAAGTCGACTATTGGTCTAAGCGTCGCATGTTGTATAAAGAAGGAAATTGTAGTTGTTGAAGTAGTTTATAACTATATAACATGTTAGACCTTGGAACTTGAAATTTGAAAAGGGATGGAAAAGACTTAGTGTTGCTATGTAAGTTGGCCGAGAATTGGCTAGTGTGCATTAAACTACATTATGAATTGTGGGGCGGAATGTTACACGTATTGTAGGCGTGTAATCCCCTTTGTTTAGTTGTTGTTTGGAGCCTTAAATGTGGCTTGTTGGTTATTGTATTCGGCCTTGAAAAGGTGGCAAAGTGAGTAGAAACAAAGGAAGTCTTCGATTTTTCCGTAGAATTAGAGACTCCATACGTAGTATTATTCTACATAGAGACTAGAAGTTGATAGCCTTGTTGTGACCATTATAGGTTGACACTTCTAAATGCGGTGTATTCGCTTAGCTTGTGGATTTAGCGAAAAGGTATGTGAACTATCTCCTCTTCTAGCATGATTCCTTAGAATAAAGAAAGTAAGTTCTACTCCTGAATGATCCATTCCTTGCTTGTATTTGGATTGCCTAAAATAGAATTTGTTCTATGTACTTCCGAGTGTACTTTGATGTTTAAATTGTAAGTAGTATAATCCATTTCCTTAGGGAAGTTTGGATTCTTAAAAGTGAAGGTATTTTTCTTAAAGTACATAGAGACTTGAAAAGGAAGTGGTTTCCAAATCTTTTGGCTAGTGCCTTAGTTCTAAAACCTAAAGGTCATTATAATGACTTTAGGGGAGTCAAAGAGTGATTTACTTTTGATTTAAAAGAGGAGAAATGACATGATTTAAGAGAAGTAACTTGTGTTAAGGGTGAAGTTACTTGAGGTTTAAAAAGTAGAAGAAAACTTGTTTTCTAACTATTAAGAGACTTGAAGTATTTTGAAAGTTAAGAACTTGATTTGTAAGTATGTGATACTTGGTTTTAATAGCATAAGTCTCTTGGTTATTGAAGGAATGAATACGTCTAAAACCATAAAGGGTTATAACGGCTTTATGGGAAGTTGGTTATAACGGCTTTATGGAAGGTTAGAAAGTTGTCTATTTTGATTAATCGGCATAAGTTGCCTAGATTGTGAAAATTTGGAGTTACTTGATTTCAAGCTTTGAAATGAGTTTTCTAAAAGTGTAGTAACTTACTTTGAAAAATAGACACGCCTTGATACTACGGGTGTTAGTATCTTGGGGCTTTACATAGAAAGGAGTCTTTTATAAAAGAATGTACGTATGTAGTACTTTGGCTTGATAAATTGAGAATTTGTCTAAGTGTGCCTTGATAAGTACTTTGACTTGTTAAAAGAGAATTATTCTATGTATGCCTTGATTAGTACTTTGGCTTGATAAATTGAGAATTTGTCTAAGTGTGCCTTGATAAGTACTTTGACTTGTTAAAAGAGAATTATTCTATGTATGCCTTGATTAGTACTTTGGCTTGATAAATTGAGAATTTGTCTAAGTGTGCCTTGATAAGTACTTTGACTTGTTAAAAGAGAATTATTCTATGTATGCCTTGATTAGTACTTTGGCTTGATAAATTGAGAATTTGTCTAAGTGTGCCTTGATAAGTACTTTGACTTGTTAAAAGAGAATTATTCTATGTATGCCTTGATTAGTACTTTGGCTTGATAAATTGAGAATTTGTCTAAAGTGTGCCTTGATAAGTACTTTGACTTGTTAAAAGAGAATTATTCTATGTATGCCTTGATTAGTACTTTGGCTTGATAAATTGAGAATTTGTCTAAAGTGTGCCTTGATAAGTACTTTGACTTGTTAAAGAGAATTATTCTATGTATGCCTTGATTAGTACTTTGGCTTGATAAATTGAGAATTTGTCTAAAGTGTGCCTTGATAAGTACTTTGACTTGTTAAAAGAGAATTATTCTATGTATGCCTTGATTAGTACTTTGGCTTGATAAATTGAGAATTTGTCTAAAGTGTGCCTTGATAAGTACTTTGACTTATTAAAAGAGAATTATTCTATGTATGCCTTGATTAGTACTTTGGCTTGATAAATTGAGAATTTGTCTAAGTGTGCCTTGATAAGTACTTTGACTTGTTAAAAGAGAATTATTCTATGTATGCCTTGATTAGTACTTTGGCTTGATAAATTGAGAATTTGTCTAAGTGTGCCTTGATAAGTACTTTGTCTTGTTAAAGAAAATTATTCTAAGTGTGCCTTGGTAAGGACTTTGGCTTGTAATTAAGGATTTGCCTATGTGTGCTGGAAATAGCCGGTTGTGTGCTATTGTTATATCAGTCGTTCGGTCATTCCGGGTTTGTGGCATTTGCATACTTAGTGGATTTGCTACCCACGATGCGAGAATACCTCATGCGAGTCCGTAGGGCTTATGCGGGTGAAATAGTCCCACGCGGGCGGGTCCACTATGCGAGGAATACCTCATGCGAGTCCGTAAGGGCTTATGCGGGTGAAATAGTCTATCGCGAGGAATACCTCACGCGGGTCCGAAAGGGCTTACGCGGGTGAAATAGTCCCACGCAGCGGGTCCGGCCTATGCGAGAATACCTGCGCGGGTCCACGCGACCTACGCGGGTGAAATAGTCCCAGAATAGGATTGCTAAATGATCCGCGGGCGGATGGTCCCGCTGATCATGAGCTTCCTAGTTTATATTGTAAGGATACTCTCGCTTACTCTCATTGTTAGTAAGGCACAATGTGTTGTATTTTGATTATCATATATGTCCCGGATTTGTTTGTGTTACCCTATGGTCATGCTTTTACGAGGTGGGATTCCGGGGCATGGGACCACGAGGTGTTGAGGACACAGGTGGGACTTGGTGTTCATGTATACTTATTGGTGTTATTACATCATGGACTGCCGGCAGTGAGGAAGGATTCCACGGGCATGATTGATATTATGGGCGTGAGACCCATAGTTATATCTGAGTAGTGACCTTGAGGGCTTGCGTCCCTGACTTGATATGACTGCTTATGTGTTATGTACTGTAGGTTGGCTATCATACATGTCTCTGCTTTGTTTAGATCGTTATGATTTCATTACAGCATTTATTGTTCACATACTTGGTACATTCTTCCGTCTTGACCTCTTGGCCGTGCGTTCACGCTGCAGTTTAGGTACGCTGCTTGGTGATCGGCAGTGTAGGATCCGCTTTCGTGGTTTTGGATAGCTCCTCTGTCCAGGAGTTTATCTTTTGGTATATATCCACAAGACAAAGCTTTATGCTGTTTTGGGTACGGCGGGGCCTTGTCCCGTCATATTTCAGTTTAACTCCTAGAGGTCTGTATTCATATGTGGGATTGGACTCATGTACGGTGTAGTGTCTTTTGTTATGTATATATGGCAGCCTTGTCGGCTTTGCCACTTGCACGCATTTGGTTGTTTTAAAAAAAAATGAGGTGTTATTTAATTTCCGCAGTTTACTTGTATTGTTAAGGTAGAAGGGTGCCCAGGTAGGGCACCAGTCACGGGCCCGGGGTTAGGGGTTGTGGGCTAATTACGGGTCAACCCGTAGCCCGGAATAGAATGAGGTCAGTTGGAGGTGGTCCCGCTAGGTGATGTAAGAAAAAGTCTAGTTAATCGTTGTACGAGTTCGTGGACGCGTTCCACCAGAACCGGGTCGTGAGGGCCGAGAAGTGCCTTAACGGAAATTGAATCTAAGTATAATGACCAAGTTTTGATGTAGTAACTCCAAGGAATTGAAAACAGAAGCAATGATTGAGATTATGTGCGTGTACGAGAATAAGTTTGGAAGTACGAGAAGAATACAATAAGTAAGAAAAGAAAAGAACAAGGGTTGAAAGAATTAGAGTGTTTATAGTTATGCCTAAGGAAATGTACGAAAAGAGAATCCTTTTTGGCCATGAATGGGAGTAAATAGTGGTGATGCACACTTTGGATTTGATTCCTAGTTTGGCTTATGATGGATGGATATGCATGTGCGATGTATTAGGGCCATATGTGGCATAATTAGGTTTTATAAAGTGTAGATTTATGAGACTATACCGAGAAATGTATAGATGAAGCTCTGAAAGAACATTCGGGGACGAATGTTTCTATGGGGGGAAGAATGTTACACCCCGTAATTCCAGGATATGTTTAAGAGAAGGTACGTAAGGAAGCAAGACTTAAAAAAATTTGAACGAAAGAAATAATTGTTTTCCAAGGAAAAAATCTTCCGAACCTCGGGAAGGAAAAAAATTGTTCGTTAATGAGAATTGGGTTCTCAGAACTTTTTATTTGAGACTGTTGGAATTTATCGGAATTATGGAATTCTATTTTCAGAGTTGGTTACGTGGGGCCCACCCGAGGAATTTTACGTTTTTATGGGGGCCACGAGGTTTCCGCTATTTTGACCAATTATGAAAATTTCGGGAAACGAAATATTTTAGACCAATGGGAAGGCGACACGTGTCACCCTCCACATGGGCTTGTTGGATGAATAAAAATGGACCAAGTCAACTAGAAAAGTGGAGCTTGACATAATTGACCCAATCCTGGCCATCCATTTGTTTTGATCTCACCCCTTGGTCTCTTTATATATTACTACTACTAGTGCAAGACTAGACAAAATCCAACACTTAGAAAAATTTCATTTGCTTGTTCTTGAAGAAGAGGCTCTCGGTTTTGTGCCCATTCCCACCCAAAATTTTTTAGGTTGTGGTTCATTATTCACAATACTTTAACCCAAGGTTCCTAGGGGTATTGTAAGGATACGTCAATAGAAAGATCACGGAAAAACGACGTTTTCACGTTAGTCGCAAGGCGAAAACCTAAGGTGTTCTTCAACTTTGAAGTTGGAACTTGAAGAGGAGTTCTTCACAAGCTTCTAAGGGTTTCTTGGAGTGGATTGGAACGTCAAGAAGAGGAGCTAAAGTTGCTAAGGATCGACTTTAAATCTTGGATTGGATTTGGGCTTATTGAGGTATAAATCATCGTCTTACTATTGTGATTGAAGATTCCATGTTATGATAAGTTAGAAGTGATCATGTGATATATATTATGAATATTGATAAGTGTTATGGAATTATGAAAGCCAAAATCCGAAACTAGCATGTTTAGCGATAAGATTGTAATTCAATTTAATTGTTAGTTTTAGTCATCTCATGTTATGTAAAGAAGTGATTATAGTTGTTAAGATTGGTTGCGACTATATAACATTGTTGAATAACAGCTTGGATTGAAAAGGAATTGGAAAAGGAAATGAAAAATGACTACTTGTTGATATATTGTAAAATTGCCAAAATGGTTTAGAATTTTGGAATATTTGGCGCAGTTTTGTGGCAGTTTTACGGGCTGTTTTAGACTAGTATATATGCATAAATTGGGTGGTTATATATATGATTAATGTGGTAGAATTGGCTAGTGAAAGTCCTAAGGTATAAAGGTGAAAAAGGGTGCAAAGAGGCTTCATATCTTATCCTAAATATTGATGAAATTATGGAATGTTTTGTATACATGGTGGGGCAGAATTTTACACGTCCTGTTAAGGCGTGTAATCCCCTTTGGTTAGCTGAATTGTTGAGCCTTAAATGTGGCGTTTGGTTATTGATTTTCGGGCCTTGAAAAAGGTGGAAAATTATGTAGAAACAAAGGAAGTGCTGCCCGATTTTCCGTAGAATAAGAGACCTTACACTTAGTATGATTCTACGTTAAAAAGCTAAGAGTTGATAGACATGTTATGATTAATATAGGTTGAAGTACTACGAGTAGCGTATTCTACTTGAAGGGTGGAAAAGCTAGCAAGGTTAAAGTAATTGGGAGCATTTTTCTACTTGTCGATAATCGTCGCGAGGTATGTGAACCTCTTCCTTCTTTTGACATGATCCTACGTATGAAATAGTCATGTTATATTATTTCATGATTCCTTCTACTCTTAGAAGTTAAGAGGTATTCACGTTGTTGATTCTAAGTTAAAGGTATGTCTAAGTTATCCTAAGTCCTTACCAAGTCTTATGGGGGATGTTGGTAAGAAGTGTTAGGAAGTTATGAAGTGTGAATTAAAGCTTGGTGCCTTGATTTAATTGAAGTAAGTAAGTTGATTTTATGTTTGAAAATGGCTTGAATTTATATGTGAAAAGGGGATTGATTTTAAAAGTGGAAGTTATATGATTTTAAAGAGAATAAGCTACTTGGTTTTGGAAGTGTATGAAACTTTATTTTTCAAGATTATGGGACTTGATTTCTAAAGTGTAGATGACATGATTTTATAAGTATAAGTAAATGGACTTTAAAGAATGTATGTTATGAAGTTTTAAGACTATGAACTTTGATTTTCTTTAAAGGATTATGAAACTTTATTTTTCAAGTTATGGGACTTGATTTCTAAAGTATAAGCGACATGATTTTAAAGAGTATATGATACGAGGTTTTAAGACTATAAGCCTTGATTTTATAAGTGGAAATGACTTGATTTAAAAAGTATGGCTTCTTGATCTATTTCAAAAGTTAAGAAGATTGATTTCAAAAGAGTATGTAACTTGAGTTTTAAAAAGAAGAATTTATTGATTTAAAGGAGAGGGAGTGGCATGATTCTTTTATAAGTATGTATGTACGTAGTATTTTTGGGTTTAGTTTCCCTAATTTTGCAAGAATAAAAATGTCTTAAGTTCTCTAAAATGAAAGGTTGTTATAATAGCTTTATGGGAAGTTGTTATAACGACTTAAGAAGAAGTGAAAAGATGGTTTAAAAATGTTATGTAAGGAAAATCACACCGAGCCTACAAATAGGCCGGATTATATTATGAGGTACACCGAGCCTACAAATAGGCCGGATTATGTTATGAGATACACCGAGCCTATAAATAGGCCGGATGATGTTATGAAATACACTGAGCCTACACATAGGCCGGATTACACCATATTACCCCGAGCCTACATATAGGCCGGGTTACGTCATCTTACACCGAGCCCCACAGGCGGGCTGGATTATGCTACATGATTCCATAGTACACCGAGCCCCACAGGCGGGCCGAATTATGCTACATGATTCAACAGTACACCGAGCCCCACAGGCGGGCCGGATTATGCTACATGATTCCACAGTACACCGAGCCCCACAGGCGGGCCGAATTATGCTACATGATTCCACGGTACACCGAGCCCCATAGGCGGGCCGGATTATGCCACATGATTCATCAGTATACCGTGTCCCGCAAATGGACCGGATTACGTTATCACGTATGGATAATCAAAGTAAGCTCCCAAATAAGAAGTCCCTCCATAAAGGGCCGAATTATGTTATGTAAGTTATGTGGAAAAACTTGATTAAATTCTTAAGTATGTATGTAAGAATATGATGTTAACTTTTATTGAAAGAATGAAAAGAACGGTTATTATACGATTGATTTCAGGAGTTAAAATGGCACGGTAGGATCTGCTATTTTATTTTTATACTTGCCCCTGTCATTCTTTTATACGGTTATGATGTGGTTACTGTACCTTATTTCTGTTTCATACTCGCAATTTTATCGACTTCGGCGCTGCGTTCATGCCCGCAGGTGTTAGGTACACAGGTTGGTGATCCTTGCTCTTAGGATCTCTGTTCAGTTTTTGGGAAGAAGCTCCATTCACTACGGAGGCTTATCTTTTGGTTACGGTTTCCCTGATGTTGTAGATTTATGTACATTCAGGGGTATGGCGGGGCCCTGTCCTGCCACAATTGTAATTCTTAGAGGGCTGTAGTCATATCTTGTGGGTTGGTTTGAAAAAAAAAACGATGTAACTGCATTTGGTTAAGTATATGTATATGTGTCCAGGGAGGTAGCCTTATCGGCTAACCTGTTGTTTATTTCTTGTTGATTTATTTTATAAGTTTCATGTATGTTCCGCTGATTATCTCTGATGTATACCTGTAAGGGTGCCCAAATAGGGCACCAGTCGCGGGCCCGGGGTCGGGACGTGACACATGTATGACCCTGATGATCAATAAAATTCTGAGGGTGTTTATCTGTATTTGTGCCTGTAAACTCTGGAGGAATCATAGTAAGGAACTCTCATATCCTTGAACTACCTTCCCCCTCAGAGGGTCCAACACTCGCTGGTGCTCTAGTCTGCTTCAGTGCTCTACTAGTACCCTCTCTTGTTATTACATTAGCCCTCTTATAGTTGAGGTCTGCCTTGACAATCATGTATGTATAAACTATATTAAAAATAGGAGTTAAAATCAAAACTCCTTATAACTTAACTCTATAACACAATTCTAGAATTAGAAGGAAGGGTAACCAAATCATATGTTACACTTCATTGTTTTACGTCAAGTCGTTCTGCCGATTTACACCAGTATCCCGAGGAGGTATGAGATTTTATGAATGGATAACGATGGTTTAGAACCTTTGTATATAAGTGTTGGAAAGTATGGAAGTTAAACAAATCAAAGAGTATACGTTTCACCAAAATTTGACGAATTGCGTTTCTATATAGTGGGATGTACAGACTGTATATCAAGGTGCGTCCTGTACAATTTTTATTTAAGAACCTTATCAGGCTTGGAAAATATTCATATTTCTGTTGGGAATATATGCCCAAGTATACTGACCGTACATGTTGTATGGCCATATGTACGGTCCATATATATATATATACATATGTGTGTGTGTGTGTACTGATCGTACTTGGAAAGTGTACATTGATGTGGTGGCCGACCTTTGTGTATTTTAAATACCTTTTAAGGCTCATTTAATTTATTTTCGACCAAAACTTTACCTCAACATATCCTTAAGCTCTCCAAATAGTTCCCTTGAGTTTTGAAGTGAAATCAAGGTGTTCCTACTTGAATCTAACATCCAAGGCTAGCTAAGGTGCAGGATATCCCCTCTTATGATGTTTTGGTGCACATAAGAATTGTTGTGAGCTAGGGTGTATTTGGATTGAAGCTTAGAGTTACTGAATAAGGTAATAACACCACTTCTTTGATTATGTCTGGGGTTTTCCCCATGTGTTAGTAAGGTTGTTGGACAAGAAAACTACAAGCTAGAACTTGAAGTGTTGCTATCTTATTATTAATAATTTGTGATTGGCTGTTTTGGTTGAGTTAAGCTTGAAATTAATTGTTGAATCTTGTTGTTAGTTGGTTAAAAATAAAAGGAATCTTAAAAGTTTTTAAGGTGTTACTTTGATATTGATTTGCTATTGACAACAGATATGAAGGTCTATGCTTATTAGGTGTTCGACCAAATGACTAAATGAAACAATTGATAGTTGATTGATCCGATTTTTACTAGATTCATTCATATAATATAGATAATAATTCGTAGAGAAGACGAGACCTTAAGGAGCTATTTTTAGTCAAGCAATGAAGGTATGTAAGGCTTACGTTCCTTTCCTTTTGGCATGATCGTAGAAAATACGTCACAATGTAGCATGTCCTTGAAGAAATTCTCACTCTTGATCTTGAAAGAACATTAATCCTTGTCTTGAAACATTATATGAATTTATCATTGTCTATCTCTTGTCGGGATTACTTCCCATATATCACGATGTTCCTTGCTTTATGGTAATGTCACGACCCGACCTCGGGCCCGTGACTGGTGCCTTACCCCGGACACCCCAGTGATACAACATCAGAGAAAATCAGCGGAAATAAAAACTTAAACATGAAACAAGATAAAATAAGAAACAGGCTAACCAAAACGGTTACCTTTCTGCATAATATATATACCTGAACAGTTATATCCTTTTACAAACCCTGCCCACAACAGTACTACAAATCTCTAAGAATGTAACCACAACTATGACGGGACAGGGCCCCGCCATACCCCTGAATGTAAGTACCTACAACAATAGGGGACTATACCAAAAATAAGCCTCCGGAGAAACGGAGCTTCCGGAATGCTGAACTGTGATCCTATGAGCGAGGATCAAAAACTGGTGTACCTCTACATGCGGCATGAACGCAGCCCCCCGAAGGAGGTCAGTACAACAGGTACCAAGTATGTGAAACTGAAAATACTGTAAGTGAAATCATAATAGTCTATAAAAACAGGAGACATGTTATGATAACCAGACTACAGTCCACAATATAATAACAGTTATGTCAAGTCAGGGACTCACGCCCTCAAAGTCATCACTCAAATATAACTATGGGTCTCACGCCTACAACATCAACCATGCCCGCGTCATGGCCACATGCCCCCGGAATTCTCCATCGGTGTAGACATGTCCAGGATGCAATAATAACAATATACCGGGTAATCAACCTCGCGTACGCCACATGCCGGAATTCTTCATCGGTGCGAGCGTGTCCATGTAACAATAATAGCAATATCTGGGTAATCAACCACTGGCGTAGCCACATGCCGGAATTCTTCATCGGTGCAGACATGTCCATGTAGCAATAATAGCAATATACCGGGTAATCAACCCTGCCGCATGGCCACATGCCCCCGGAATTCTTCATCGGTGCAGACATGTCCATGTAACAATAATAGCAATATACCGGGTAATCAACCCTGCCGCATGGCCACATGCCCCCGGAATTCTTCATCGGTGCAGACATGTCCATGTAACAATAATAGCAATATACCGGGTAATCAACCTCGCGTAGTACGTACCGGAATTCTTCATCGGTGCAGACATGTCCATGTAACAATAATAGCAATATACCGGGTAATCAACCCTGCCGCATGGCCACATGCCCCCAAAATTCTTCATCGGTGCAGACATGTCCATGTAGCCACAATAACAATATACCGGGTGATTAACCCACCGCATGACCGCATGCCCCCGGAATTCTTCATCGGAGCAGACATGTCCATGTAACCACAATAACAATATACCGGGTGATTAACCCTCCGCATGGCCGCATGCCCCCGGAATTCTTCATCGGTGCAGACATGTCCATGTAACCACAATAACAATATACCGGGTGATTAACCCTCCGCATGACCGCATGCCCCCGAAATTCTTCATCGGTGCAGACATGTCTATGTAACAATAATAACAATATACCGGCCCTCCATCGAGAGCCGCGGTAGCATAAGGATACAACTCTTGCACAACAAGGCTATCACACACAAACATAGGCAAGTTACACACAACTCAAGATACTTTCATTTTATGTCAAAGTCCGAGTTTTAACCCCAAAGTACTACATACTTTAATTCTTTAAAAAGACCCATTTCTTTCCCAAACGTCACATGATACCCGTAGTATCAAAACAGAGTAACTATCTTTTTAAGTAAACCAAACTAATTTCCATACCTTCTTTTAAAACCATCTTAAAACAAAACCATGTCTTTCTTTTAAACCAAAACACTTCAAATTCCTCGAGTCTCTTTTCTTTTAGAAAACAAGTTCCTTACTTTGGAATTTAAGAAAATTCAATACTTGTTATTAATAATCTTATTAAAGCAGCCATGATCTAGAAAATGTAATACAATTTTGTCTTATCTTAGCTTCTATGCAGATGGAGGTTTCTACTGGTTTTAATATAATTAATTATTTGTCAATACAATTTCCTTTATTAACGCTGCAGTGGTTTGTTCGATACTTATTCTCATTTCTGAAATCAGTAAAACATTATTCTTTTTAAAAAAAAAACCAAGTACTCATTACTCACGAATGAGGTTTCACAACTTTTTAACAAATTCATATCAAGCCAATTAAGTCAAGTCTCTTATCTTTCAAGATCAAGTCTCTCAACTTCTAAAATCAATAAACCATTCTTTTAACTACATAAAGTCGTTATAACTAACTTCCCATAAAGCTATTATAACACCCTATGTTTTAAACCAACCAAAACTCGTTTAGCACACGTACGTCTACCGTACTACATAGTTCACAAAAATCATGCTAGAAAAGATAGGAAGAGGTTCACATACCTCGCGACGATTATCGACAATTAGCAAAACGCTCCAAAGTACTGTAACCCTGCTAGCCTTTTCCACCCTTCAAGTAGAATACGCTACTCGTAGTACTTCAACATATAAAGGCCACAAACGTCTATCGACTCCTAGATCTCTTCGTAGAATATTTCTAAGTACAAGGCTCCTTATTCTACGGAAAATTCGGCAGCACCTCCCGCAACCACATAAATCTCCTCATACAACAGTGCGCTGCGAGCCAACAACTACGAGGGGTTACACGCCTAACGGGCGTGTTCAATTCTACTCCACAAAGAATACTACACAAGTCATCGTAAATACTGTCCAACGTAAATCTGATTCAATCCTTTATAATATTCATTCTACATATAGTATACTCAACTATACATTACTACAACATGTAATATCCAATTACAATAGCGGGGGGGGGGGGGTAAATATCATTACCTCGATAAGCCCAAAATTATCCAAGATTATAAGTCGATCCTGAGCAACGTTTAGCTCCAATTCCTTACGCTCCAATACGCTTCAAGAAACCCTTAGAAGTTTCTAAACAACTTCTCTTATCACTTCAACTCCAAAAAGTGAAGAACACTTAGGCTCAACTATGGCAAGTTTCGGCCAAGGTGTATATCTAAGGTTAGGGGTGTGAAATATTTTCCAACTTTTGGTTTACAATCTTCCTAACACCCTAAGGAAGAACACTTAAAAGTTTAAGAATTTTTGGACAACTTTTGGTCAAGGGGGAGGCTCAAAACCGAGAGCTCAACAACAAGGGAGAGAGTATTTTTGCCTTGGAAATTATCTCAAGAATGGATGAAGAAGTCTTGCAAGCTTAAGGGTCTATTTATAGAGAAATCAATGGCCAAGATCAAGGCAAGTGTGTGGTGAGATCTTGGGACATGTGTGTATAGATTTAACCAACCAAATGTCTACCACAAAAAAGGGACAAGTGGCAAGCCACTTGTCCACCACAAAAAACGTCCAAGTGGCCCCTAATTTCGGTCATAGGGCCACATGGGGGTGCCATGTGTCACCCTCCTACTCGTCCAAAATATTTCATCTCCCGAAAATATCCGAAATGCCAAAAATCCGAAAATAAAGTGGGCCCCACAAAACCGTAAATTCTCCCGTGGGCCCCACGTGACCAATTTCGGAAATAAAATTCCATAATTCTCAAATATTCCAAAAAGTCCGAATACCAAATCTGGGAATCCAATTCCCATTAACGAACCTTTTTCCTTCACAAAATCCGGAAACTTTTCCGTCGAAAAATCACATCTTTCTTCCTTTTTAATTTTGTGTCGTATTCTCGTACGTACGTCCTCACATACATACCCTGGAACTACGGGGTGTAACATTCTTCCCCCCTTAGAAACATTCGTCCCGAATGTTCCTTCTAAGTCTCAAAACATACCTGCGTCGGTATAGTCTTCACTAATATACTTACCAAACCAATCATGCCACCAATGGCCATAGTATAACATACGCGCAAAAACTCAAATCCAAGCCAACGAGAAATATCCTCTAATGTGTATAACAACACTACAGCTTCCATCCTTGGTCTAAAGGATACTTTTTTTACCTTGTTACTTCACAAAATGATCACTCTCCCCTTCTCTTAACCCATGTTCACTTCTTTCCTTACTCGTCGTACACTTCTCGTATACCTGAACTCTTTCTATTATACGCACCATACTCCAGTCATCGCTTCAGTTTCCAAAACTGTTACACCCCGTAAGTCCAGGACATGTAAAAGAGAATGTGCTTAAGGAAACAAGACTAGGAAATTAGTACGAAAGGAGGAATTGTTTTTCCGGAAGAAAATCTTAGAAACAGGAAGGAAAAATGTTCGTTGTTGAGAATTGGATTCTCAAAATGCATTATTTGAAGAGTATGGAACTCTTAACTTTTTGGAAATTTATTTTGACTAATTTGGTCATGTTGGGCCCACCCGGGGAATTTTACGTTTTGTGGGGCCCACCCGAGGAATTTTACGTTTTGTGGAGCCCACGAGGGTTACGGAATTTTATGGACGAATGAGAGGGCGACACGTGGCACCCCCACATGTGGTCTTGGACGAAATTTAGGGAGGTTAAAATGGTCATTAACCACCTTGGAAGATTAGTCTTGCTAGCATGACATTGTTGACTTGTCAACTTGGCCACATGGGCTTGATCCTAGTGAAAAACTATCTAAGCCTCACATTTGTTATAATCTTGGCCATCCTTAGTGTTATAAGTACTAAGCTAGTGCAAGACAAGCTCATTTTACACTTAGAAAATATCACAACAATTCTTGTTCTTCAAGGGAGCTCACGGGTTGGTCAATTTGTCCACACAAAAATTTGTAGTTTTGATCCGTTAGCCACAAGACTTTAACCCAAGGTTCCTAAGAGTGTTGTAAGGATATCTCAATAGAAAGATTTCGGAAAATGGCTTTTTCGTATTAGTCGCAAGGCGGAAACTAAAGGAGTTCTTCAACTTTGAAGTTGGAACTTGAAGATGGGTTCTTCATAGGACTCTAAGGAGTGCTTGGAGCGGATTGGAACCTAAGGAAAGGAGCTAAGAATTTCTAAGGCGCGACTTTGAATCTTGGAAATTTTAAGGGCTTGGAAAGGTATAAATTTTGTCGTTTTAGCAATTAAGTTTACTTATTGATTGTAGCTATGGATATTAGCAAGCATGAGTTATTTTGTATGATGTTTGATAAGTATATTGGCTATTGAAACATAAATCCGAAAACTAGCATGTTAGCCCTAAGATTTCAATTCAAGTCGATTATTAGTAAAGTCGTCGCATGTTGTAAAAAAGAAGGAAATTGTAGTTGTTGAAGTGGTTTATAACTATATAACATGTTAGACCTTAGAACTTGGAATTGGAAAAGGATTGGAAAGGACTTAGTGTTATTATTTATGTTGGCCGAGAATGGCTAGATTATGGGGCTATTTCGTATGAATTGTGGGGCGGAATTTTATACGTATTGTATGGCGTGTAATCCCCTTTGTTTGGTTGTTGTTTGGAGCCTTAAATGTGGCGTGTTGGTTATTGTATTCGACCTTGAAAAAGGTGGCAAAGTGAGTAGAAACAAAGGAAGTGCTGCCCGATTTTTCGTAGAATTAGAGACCGTGTACTTAGTATTATTCTACGTTAGAGACTAGAAGTTGATAGTCTTGTTGTCACCATTATAGGTTGACACTTCTACGTATGGCGTATTCGTCTTAGCTTGTGGATATTAGCCGAAAGGGTATGTGAACTATCTCCTCTTCTAGCATGACTCCTTAAGATAAAGAAAGTATGTCCTACTCCTTAAATGATCCATTCCGTGGTTGTATTTGGATTGCCTAAAATAGTATTTGTTCTATGTACTTCCTTGATTGTACTTTGATGATTAATTTGGAAGTTGTATAATCCATTGCCTTAGTGAAGTTGGATTCTTAAAAGTGAAAGTATTTTACTTAAAGTACATAGAGTCTTGAAAAGGAAGTGGTTTCCAAACCTTTTGGCTAGTGCCTTAGTTCCAAAACCTAAAGGTCATTATAATGACTTTAGGGGAGTCAAATGAGTGATTTACTTAATTGTTTTAAAAGAGGAGAAATGACATGATTTAAGAGAAGAAACTTGGTTTCTAAATATTAAGAGACTTGTAGCATTTTGAAAGTTAAGAACTTGTTTTGTAAGTATGTGATACTTGGTTTTAAAAGGTATAAGTCTCTTGGTTAAAAAAAGAATGAAATTGTCTAAAAACCATAAAGGGTTATAACGGCTTTATGGGAAGTTGGTTATAACGGCTTTATGGAAGGTTTAGAAAGTTGTCTATTTTGATTAATGGGCATGAGTTGCCTTGATTGTGAAAATTTGAAGTTACTTGATTTCAAGCTTTGAAATGAGTTTTCTAAAAGTGTAGTAACTTACGTTGAAAAATAGACACACCTTGATACTACGGGTGTTAGTATCTTGGGATTTTACATAAACAGGAGTCTTTTAAAAAGAATGTACGTACGAAGTACTTTGGCTTGTTAAATGAGATTTATTCTATTTGTGCCTTGATAAGTACTTTGGCTTGTTAAATGAGAATTATTCTATTTGTGCCTTGATAAGTACTTTGGCTTGATTAATTGAGAATTAGTCTAAGTGTGCCTTGATAAGTACTTTGGCTTGATTAATTGAAAATTAGTCTAAGTGTGCCTTGATAAGTACTTTGGCTTGATTAATTGAGAATTATTCTATTTGTGCATTGATAAGTACTTTGGCTTGATTAATTGAGAATTAGTCTAAGTGTGCCTTGATAAGTACTTGGCTTGATTAATTGAAAATTAGTCTAAGTGTGCCTTGATAAGTACTTTGGATTGATTAATTGAGAATTATTCTATGTGTGCCTTGATAAGTACTTTGGCTTGATTAATGGAGAATTGCCTATATGTGCTGGTGATAGCCTTTGAGTGCAAGTATTATGTTTTATTATGTTGCCGCGACTCTCGGTTGGAGGTAATGTCTTGTTGTAAGTTACTTGGACGTCTGAAGCGGTGATGTGGGATTCCACGGGTATGCTTCCGTTATTTGTAGTACTTGGGTTAAATTCCCGGATTTTTATAGAAGACATGGTAGTGCTTATGTTATGTTTGACGGCCGGTTGAGATAGGGTAAGAGTATGAGTGAGGGGTAAACCCCCAAGATGATATACCACCTTCTCCAGGGTAAGAGTATAAGTGAGGGTAAACCCCAGACATTATACCCCGCTTGTTTTGTTTGATGGTCGGTTGAGATAGGGTAAAAGTATAAGTGAGGTAAACCCCAAGATGCTTTACCACCTTCTCGAGTAAGAGTATAAGTGAGGGTAAACCCCAAGACATTATACCCCTGCTTTACCACCGCTCGTTTTCTGCTTTGGGCGTCTGATTTTTAGGACACAGTGGGACTTGGTGTTCATGTATGCCTATTGGTGTTATACTATATCATGGATCAGAAGCGGTGAGGAAGGATTCCACGGGCATAATTGATATTATGGGCGTGAGACCCATGGTTATATTTTAGAAATGACTTGAGGCACGCGTCCACGACTTATTATGATGCTTATGTGTTGTGTCTTGTAGGTTGGCTATCATACATGTCTCTGTTTTGCTTAGGCTGCTATGATTTCATTCTGATGCTACTGTTTCACATACTTGGTACATTCTTCTTGACCTCGCCTTGGGCTGCGTTCACGCCGAGTTTAGGTCTTGATTTGGTGATCGGCAGTGTAAGACCACGCCGAGTTTTGGATAGCTCCTTCATTGGGAGTTTATCTTTTTGGTATAAGTTCTTTCGATGAGCTTTTATGCGATTATGGATGCGGCGGGGCCTTGTCCGTCATAGTTGATATAACTCTTAGAGGTGTATTCATATGTGGATTGGACTGCGTATGCGGTGTAGTGTCTTTTGAGTGTATATATTATGGCGGCGCTTGCCGGCTTTGCCGTTGCACGTATGTTGGTTTTAAAAAAAAATGTTATTTAAATTCCGCAGTTTTACTTAGTTGTTAAGGCAGAAGGGTGCCCAGGTAGGGCACCAGTCACGGGCCCGGGGTTCGGGGTGTGACAAAAACCTCGGAGTCACTACCTCCAAACTTGGTCATTTTACTAGCCTCAAATTCCTTTAAGGCCATTCCCGGCCTTCACGATCCGATTCTGGTCGAACGCATCCACGAACTCATACGATGGTTACCTAAACTTGGGCCTAGCACCCTTGTGACCCTACCACCTGGCGGGACCACCTCGAACCGACCCGCTCATTCGGCCACGGGTTGACCCGCAATATGGCCTCAACCCGACCCACAGTCGCGCCAAACTCTCTCGTTCCCCGATCCGGAACAATCTTACTAATTCACGTCATGAAAGCTACCACTTCCATCCCACACTACCCATGGAATTATCCCACAATATATTTCATGCATACCAAGTACTTCGACAAAGACCAACCGTAAAATCACCCACTCAAGACGGCCTTGCATCCAAGGTCCTAACCGTTATAAATTCTAAGTCTCACAATTGTCTCGTCCCCAGACTTACCCTTTTGAACTACCCATGTTTTCTAATTCACACTTAACACAATGCTTTCCGTACATAGCACTTAACATGTATCCACCATAACAATATAAACAAGTCTCTTAAGGGCTAAAGATATCTCTGCAACTACTGCCTCACTTTCGCTTTGTCGCTCTAATCATAATCCTGCCCTGCAGGGCGCCTAGCTATATAAGGCGATGAACCAGCCACCGATCCTGAAGGCTGAGTCTCTACATCTGTGCTACCTCTGGTCGGACAAACTATCAGCAAATGGCCTTGTTGGCCGCAAGCATACAAGCTGTCGAAGTAGTATGACACTCCCCATAATGGAGTCTATTACAACGGCCATAATGAGGTAGGGGTGACCTCATCTAACTAACTCCCCCTTCTCCCGAACAACTGAACCCGCAACTGACCCGGTAGTCCGAGACATCCCTCTTGTATCCCTCCTACTAGGACATTCTCTCCTCACATGGCCCTGACGGCCGCAAGTATAACAATCTCCCAAACTAGTATGACACCCTGAGGATCATCCTCAACTCTCTATCCATAGAACTCTGGCGAACTGCAACTAAAAAAAAAATCCCGAAGTCTCCGACTATCGGATCTAGGGTGAACCACTGGTACTGCTGGAACAACCGGCTCCCGTCCGTCCTCATTCCCAGCCACCAGCCTAGCTAGTAACTGGGTCATCTCTTTGAACTCATATCCTCGGCTCCTAGTCGTGGCACTGGAGGCTCAGGTATCGTGGCCTCAGTAGAAACTGCTGCCGCTCTAAACTCTGCTGGGGCTAGCGGCGTCATAAAACTCGTCGTCTGAAGTACTATCTCAGGTAATGACCGGGCACGTGCCTCGTAACCCTCGTGTTCTATTCGCGACTCCTCTGCGCCACGCCTCTGGGCTCTGGTTGCCTTGCGTAGAGGCGTAACGGGTACATAAGAATACGTCAGAGGGAGTCCAACTTATAACACAGCTCTAAGGCACGATCTCAGAGTGAGAAGAATGGAAACCAATCCTAAATATCCTGTAGCCTCCTGATAATAGATGTGGTGCACAACACACCGATAATCAAGACTCTACTAGATACGGTCTGTAGACACTTTTCGAGGATTAACTTCTCTGATACCACTTTTGTCACGACCCGACCTCGGGCGTGGTCGTGCCTACCGGGCACCCAGGTGATACAACATCGAGAGAAAATCGTGAAATAAAAACTTAAACATGAAACAAGATAAAATAAGAAACAGGCTAACCAAAACGGTTACCTTTCTGCATAATATATATGCCTGAACAGTTATATCCTTTTACAAACCCTACCCACAACAGTACTACAGACCTCTAAGAATGTAACCACAACTATGATGGGACAGGGCCCCGCCATACCCCTGAATGTAAGTACCTACAACAACAGGGGACTATACCAAAGATAAGCCTCCGGAGAAACGGAGCTTCCTGGCAATCGTGATCCTATGGCGAGGATCAACAAGCGGTGTACCTCTACTGCGGCATGAACGCGGCCCGAAGGAGGTCGATAACAGCGGTACCAAGTATGTGGCCCGAAAATCGTAAGTGAAATCATAATAGTCTATAAAAACAGGAGACATGTTATGATAACCAGACTACAGTCCACAATATAATAACAGTTATGTCAAGTCAGGGACTCACGCCCTCAAAGTCATCACTCAAATATAACTATGGGTCTCACGCCCACAACATCAACCATGCCCGCATGCCCCCGGAATTCTCCATCGGTGTAGACATGTCCAGGATGCAATAATAACAATATACCGGGTAATCAACCCTGCCGCATGGCCACATGCCCCCGGAATTCTTCATCGGTGCAGACATGTCCATGTAACAAGAATAGCAATATCTGGGTAATCAACCTGCGCGTAGCCACATGCCGGAATTCTTCATCGGTGCGAGCATGTCCATGTAACAATAATAACAATATCTGGGTAATCAACCTGCGCGTACATGCCGGAATTCTTCATCGGTGCAGACATGTCCATGTAACAATAATAACAATATACCGGGTAATCAACCCTGCCGCATGGCCACATGCCCCCGGAATTCTTCATCGGTGCAGACATGTCCATGTAGCCACAATAACAATATACCGGGTGATTAACCCGCGCGTGGCGCATGCCGGAATTCCGCCGGTGCATGAGCATGTCCATGTAACCACAATAACAATATACCGGGTGATTAACCCTCCACATGGCCGCATGCCCCCGGAATTCTTCATCGGTGCAGACATGTCCATGTAACCACAATAACAATATACCGGGTGATTAACCCTCCGCATGGCCGCATGCCCCCGGAATTCTTCATCGGTGCAAACATGTCCATGTAACAATAATAACAATATACCGGCCCTCCATCGAGAGCCGCGGTAGCATAAGGATACCACTCTTGCACAACAAGGCTATCACACGCAAACATAGGCAAGTTACACACAACTCAAGATACTTTCATTTTATGTCAAAGTCCGAGTTTTAACCCCAAAGTACTACATACTTTAATTCTTTAAAAAGACCCATTTCTTTCCCAAACGTCACATGATACCCGTAGTATCAAAACAGAGTAACTATCTTGATACCCGTAGTATCAAAACAGAGTAACTATCTTTTTAAGTAAACCAAACTAATTTCCATACCTTCTTTTAAAACCATCTTAAAACAAACCCATGTCTTTCTTTTAAACCAAAACACTTCAAATTCCTCGAGTCTCTTTTCTTTTAGAAAACAAGTTCCTTACTTTGGAATTTAAGAAAATTCAATACTTGTTATTAATAATCTTATTAAAGCAGCCATGATCTAGAAAATGTAATACAATTTTGTCTTATCTTAGCTTCTATGCAGATGGAGGTTTCTACTGGTTTTAATATAATTAATTATTTGTCAATACAATTTCCTTTATTAACGCTGCAGTGGTTTGTTCGATACTTATTCTCATTTCCGAATCAGTAAAACATTATTCTTTTAAAAAAAAAAAAACCAAGTACTCATTACTCACGAATGAGGTTTCACAACTTTTTAACAAATTCATATCAAGCCAATTAAGTCAAGTCTCTTATCTTTCAAGATCAAGTCTCTCAACTTCTAAAATCAATAAACCATTCTTTTAACTACATAAAGTCGTTATAACTAACTTCCCATAAAGCTATTATAACACCCTATGTTTTAAACCAACCAAAACTCGTTTAGCACACGTACGTCTACCGTACTACATAGTTCACAAAAATCATGCTAGAAAAGATAGGAAGAGGTTCACATACCTCGCGACGATTATCGACAATTAGCAAAATGCTCCAATCTTTGTAACCACCTAGCCTTTTCCACCCTCCAAGTAGAATACGCTACTCGTAGTACTTCAACCTATAAAGGCCACAAACGTCTATCAACTCCTAGATCTCTTCGTAGAATATTTCTAAGTACAAGGCTCCTTATTCTACGGAAAATTCGGCACCTCCCCACATGACCACATAAATCTCCTCCACAACAAGTGCGCTGCGAGCCAACAACTACGAGGGGGTTACACGTCTACCCGGACGTGTTCAATTCTACTCCACATCAATACTACACAAGTCTACTGTAAATACAGTCCAATGTAAATACAGTTCAATCCTTTATAATATTCATTCTACATATAGTATACTCAACTATACATTACTACAACATGTAATATCGAATTACAATAGAGGGGGGGGGGGGTAAAGATCATTACCTCGATAAGCCCAAAATTATCCAAGATTATAAGTCGATCCTCAGCAACGTTTAGCTCCAATTACTTACGCTCCAATACGCTCCAAGCAACCCTTAGAAGTTTCTAAAAAACTTCTCTTATCACTTCAACTCCAAAAAGTGAAGAACACTTAGGCTCAACTATGGCAAGTTTCGGCCAAGGTGTATATCTAAGGTTAGGGGTGTGAAATATTTTCCAAATCTTGGTTTACAATCTTCCTAACACCCTAAGGAAGAACACTTAAAAGTTTAAGAATTTTTGGACAACTTTTGGTCAAGGGGGAGGCTCAAAACCGAGAGCTCAACAAAGGAGAGAGTATTTTTGCCTTGGAAATTATCTCAAGAATGGATGAAGAAGTCTTGCAAGCTTAAGGGTCTATTTATAGAGAAATCAATGGCCAAGATCAAGGCAAGTGTGTGGTGAGATCTTGGGACATGTGTGTATGGATTTAACCAACCAAATGTCTACCACAAAAAAAGGGACAAGTGGCAAGCCACTTGTCCACCACAAAAAACGTCCAAGTGGCCCCTAATTTGGCCATAGGGCCACGTAGAGTGCCATGTGTCGCCTCCTACTCGTCCAAAATATTTCATCTTCGAAAATATCCGAAATGCCAAAAATCCGAAAATAAAGTGGGCCACAAAATCAGTAAATTCTCGTGGGCCCCACGTGACCAATTTCGGAAATAAAATTCCATAATTCTCAAATATTCCAAAAAGTCCGAATACCAAATCTGGGAATCCAATTCCCATTAACGAACCTTTTTCCTTCACAAAATCCGGAAACTTTTCCGTCGAAAAATCACATCTTTCTTCCTTTTTAATTTTGTGTCGTATTCTCGTACGTACGTCCTCACATACATACCCTGGAACTACGGGGTGTAACATTCTTCCCCCCTTAGAAACATTCGTCCCGAATGTTCCTTCTAAGTCTCAAAACATACCTGCGCCGGTATAGTCTTCACTAATATACTTACCAAACCAATCATGCCACCAATGGCCATAGTATAACATACGCGCAAAAACTCAAATCCAAGCCAACGAGAAATATCCTCTAATGTGTATAACAACACTACAACTTCCACCCTTGGTCTAAAGGATACTTTCTTTACCTTGTTACTTCACAAAATGATCACTCCCCTTCTCTTAACACATGTTCACTTCTTTCCTTACTCGTCGTACACTTCTCGTATACCTGAACTCTTTCTATTATATGCACCATACTCCAGTCATCGCTTCAGTTTTCAAAACTGTTACACCCCGTAAGTCCAGGACATGTAAAAGAGAATGTGCTTAAGAAAACAAGACTAGGAAATTAGTACGAAAGAAGGAATTGTTTTAAACGGAAAAATCTTAGAAACAGGAAGGAAAAATGTTCGTTGTTGAGAATTGGATTCTCAAAATGCATTATTTGAATAGTATGGAACTCTTAACTTTTTGGAAATTTATTTTGATGGATTTGGTCATGTGGGGCCCACCCGGGGAATTTTACGTTTTGTGGGGCCCACCCGAGGAATTTTACGTTTTGTGGAGCCCACGAGGGTTACGGAATTTTATGGACGAATGAGAGGGCAACACGTGGCACCCCCACATGTGGTCTTGGACGAAATTTAGGGAGGGTAAAATGGTCATTAACCACCTTGGAAGATTAGTCTTGCTAGCATGACATTGTTGACTTGTCAACTTGGCCACATGGGCTTGATCCTAGTGAAAAACCATCTAAGCCTCACATTTGTTATAATCTTGGCCATCCTTAGTGTTATAAGTACTAAGCTAGTGCAAGACAAGCTCATTTTACACTTAGAAAATATCACAACAATTCTTGTTCTTCAAGGGAGCTCACGGGTTGGTCAATTTGTCCACACAAAAATTTGTAGTTTTGATCCGTTAGCCACAAGACATTAACCCAAGGTTCCTAAGAGTATTGTAAGGATATCTCAATAGAAAGATTTCGGAAAAATGGCTTTTTCGTATTAGTCGCTAGGCGGAAACTAAAGGAGTTCTTCAACTTTGAAGTTGGAACTTGAATATGGGTTCTTCATAGGCCTCTAAGGAGTGCTTGGAGCGGATTGGAACCTAAGGAAAGGAGCTAAGAATTTCTAAGGCGCGACTTTGAATCTTGGAAATTTTAAGGGCTTGGAAAGGTATAAATTTTGTCGTTTTAGCAATTAAGTTTACTTATTGATTGTAGCTATGGATATTAGCAAGCATGAGTTATATTGTATGAAGTTTGATAAGTATATTGGCTATTGAAACCCAAATCCGAAAACTAGCATGTTAGCCCTAAGATTTCAATTCAAGTCGATTATTAGTAAAGTCGTCGCATGTTGTAAAAAAGAAGGAAATTGTAGTTGTTGAAGTGGTTTATAATTATATAACATGTTAGACCTTAGAACTTGGAATTGGAAAAGGATTGGAAAGGACTTAGTGTTATTATTTATGTTGGCCGAGAATGGCTAGATTTTGGGGCTATTTCGTATGAATTGTGGGGCGGAATTTTACACGTATTGTAAGGCGTGTAATCCCCTTTGTTTGGTTGTTGTTTGGAACCTTAAATGTGGCGTGTTGGTTATTGTATTCGACCTTGAAAAAGGTGGCAAAGTGAGTAGAAACAAAGGAAGTGCTGCCCGATTTTGTAACGCCCCGAACCCGGGCCCGTCACTGGTGCCTTACCCCGGGCACCCTAGTGATACAACATCAGAGAAAACCAGCGGAAAATAAAACATGAATCATGAAACAAGAGATATAATAAATAAGCAGGCCAACCAAAACAGTTGCCTCGGTATATACATAAAACGAGCAGTTTAATCCTTTTACAACCACACTTGTGTACTACAGACCTGCAAGATTTATACAACAACTATGGCGGGGCGGGGCCGCCATACCACGAGCGTCTGAGAACTTACGGACTCGGGTAACATACCAAAGATAAGCCTCAGGCGGAGCGGAGCTTCCCAAAATCTTTGAAATGAGATCCTAAGCGCGGGATCGGCGGTAGATGTACCTCTACTGCGGCATGAGCGGCCCCGAAGGAGTCGATCAACAGTACCAAGTATGTGAAGCGTAAATCACGTAAATGAAATCATAATAGTCTATATAAAGCGGGAGACATGTATGATGACCAAACTACGATATATAACATATAACGATTCACATCAAGGCGAGGACTCGCGCTCCAAATTATCACTCGTGCCCGTGGAATTTCTTCCTCACTGCCGGCAGTTTATGATATAACCATACCAAGGCTTATACATGAACACCATGTCCCGCCTGTGTTAGAAAAACCGGACAGGACAAGTCTAACTACGAGATCCGACCGTACCAATAATACAATGCAGCAAAACCACGGCCGTCTGGGCAAGTGCGGCCGACTCACAGGATACAAGGCGGTCCGCGGTGGCGGGGCAAATCTGGCTGACCACGGGGACGAGCGTATCGAAACCGTCACTATCTTGAGCGGGGCAAGTGCGGTGACTACGGATACGAGGCGAATCGATCACGAGGCGGGGCAATCACGAGCCGACCACGGATACGGGCGAGCGGTAAGAAACCTCATGGAGAGCTAGTCCGTGGAATAACACTATCAGCGGGAGCATACGGTGGAATTCTCCATCAGCGCGACATGTCCAGTAAGTTCTCAACAAGTCGGCCAGGCCTCTATCGAGGCGGTATCTGAAATACCACACTTGCACAACAAGGCTATCATCACAAGCATAGGCAAGTTTCACAACAAGCATAGGCGAGTTTCACAATGACAAGCATAGGCAAGTTTCACCTGACTCAAAGTACTTTCGTTTGCCAAAGTCGGGTTTCAACCTAAAGTACTACGTCGTTAAGTTCTTTTAAAGAGATCCATTACTTATTAAAGTCACGATACAGTAGTATTAGAATGACCAACCCACATTCCTTTTCAAAATCAAGTAACAACATTCTTTTCCTAAGTTCGGTTGCCTAGTTTGATTACTCGAAGCTTCTCGTTTTCAAATGGTTTCATAGTTCATAAACTTAATCACTTGATTAGTTTTAGAACAATTGAGTAATATAAGTCTGCGTGAGTAGGTTATTCTTGTTTACAACATTCTTATTACAATGACCATGATCTAGAAAATGTAATATCATTTTGTCGTCTTAGTTTCTATGCGGATGGAGGTTTCTCTTGGTTTTAATACAATTCATCATTATTCATACATTTTCCTTTATTATTTGCGGTGATGCAGCCGATACGTTACGATTTAGAAATCGGTAAAACATTATCCTTTAAATAAAACCAAGTACTCATTACTCATGAATGAGGTTTCACATAAACATCCACATTAAAACAAATAAGTTAAGTCTCTTATCTTATAAGATCAAGTCTCTTAACTTCTAACGTGATAAACCATTTTCTTTACCTCTCTTAAGACATTATACCTAACTCCCGTCAAGCTAGTATAACTCTTTTTAAAACCTTTAAAACCAAGTGTTACTCTCTTCAAAAGCGATTTAGAAATCTTTTGAAATACATCAAGTTCTTTATTATAACTAGCGATTTATAATTCCATCGATTACCTTTTAAAACCACAAAGTATTTTCTTACCTACATAAAGTATTATAACGACTTCCCGTAAAGCGTTATAACACTTTATGTTTAAACAATCAAACCACGATTAACACGTATGCGTCTACCGTACTACATAGTTCACACATATCATGCTAGAAGAGATAGGAAGAGGTTCGCATACCTCGCGACGATTTATCGACAATAAGCAAAATGCTCCAAGTACTACAACGCGCTAGCCCTTTCCACTCCTCGAGTAGAATACGCTACTCTTAGTACTTTTACCTATAAAGGTCTGGCGTCTATTAACCCCAAAACACAAGTTTCATCTTTACATAGAAAATTGGCACCTCACATGGCGGCGTAAATCTCCTCTCTATCGAGTCGGCTTGACGACCGGGGTTAACACGTCTAACGGGCGTACAATTCTACACAAGTCTGCCAATCTGATCTATGTAAATCTGATTCGATTGATTCTTTATTCTTGGGCTTAAGTCAAAAGACATTGCCATAATACTAAGTATAGTTCCATATATAGTATCTTGACTATATATCTAACAAACATGTAATTTCCAATTCTGATAGAGGACAGATAATTACCTCGATAAGCCCAAAATTATCAAGTTATAATGTCGATCTGAGCAAGGTTTAGCTCGGCTCAGCGCTCCAAACCACTCCAAACAACCCTTAGAAGTTCTAACCAACCTACTCACATCTTGACCAGTATGAAGATTTCCTTAGGGTTTCGGTTTGAGACTAAAGGACAAAGGTAGTATTTAGGACTCTACGCAAGAGGTATCTTTGGAATACTACAAGGCACAAGGCTAAGGTATTTTGGGCATTATAACAATACTAGGGAGTATTTCTATACCACTGACAAAGGGTATTATCTGAAAACAACTAGGCTAGGGGGTACCCGCGAAGCCTCGCTCGAAGGGGGCCTCGGCCAAAGCTCATGGGGAGGAGGGCTTTGGGCGATTTCAACTCACAAAGGGGAGAGATTTCAAGACTTGGAAAATGATTTTGGATGAAGAAAGTTCATCAACTAAGGGGTATTTATAGCAAACCCGAATGCCAACGATGGCGAGATCGAGCCATGTGCAAGGCAAGTGTAAGGCCTTGATCAAGCCAAGTGCACCTAACCCTACTCCACAAAACATGGCACAAGACAAGCCACAAAACAAGGCCAAAACAAGGCACAAAACAAAGGAACCAATAGGGCCAGCGTGAGCCACAAAGTCAAGCGATTCGTGAACCCTCTTCCACTTGGGCGCCCTTGCTTCCGATGTGAGGGTGACACATGTCACCCTCCGTTGGTCCAAAATGTTTCGTCTCTCGGAAAAATCCGCCAAAAATACAAAGCGACATGGCGGAATTTTCCCTACGAAAGTGGAAGCGTTTCGTCGGAAAGCGACTCTGTCGGCAACTTGTGCCCAAATGTAACTTGGCCAAGCCACGCAGGCGGGGTGACACGTGTCACCCTCCTGCAGCCCTAAAAAGCGTCTTTCTAAAAATATCCACAATGGCCAAAATCTAGAAAACAAAGTGGGCCCATGGCCAGTAAATTTCTCCGTGGGCCCAGCGTGACCATTCAGAAAATAAAATTCCATAATTCTCTAATATTCGGGAAGTCGAATACCAAATCTGGGAATCCAATTCCCGTTAACGAACCTTTTTCTTCACAAATAGCAGGAAACTTTTAGTGAAAACTCGCATCTTTCTTTCCTTTCAAAATTTACTGCGTACACGCAAATGCGTCGTCCTCACATACATACCTGCAACAGCGGGGTATAACATTCTCCCCTTAGAAACATTCGTCCGAATGTTCCTTCTCAAACGGATATCGATGAAGTTCCTCTAACAAGTTATCAGCGCCCGCGGCAGCGCGAAATAACCTGCGTTATCTTCGCCTTACTCGTCGTGCCGCTTCCGAACACTTGAACTCTCCGTATGTACCATACCTCGGTCATTACTTAGTTCGAAAGTCTGCGAGTCACTACCTCGAACTTGGTCATCTTACTAACCTCGAACTTCCTTAAGGCCATTCCGGCCTTCTACGAACGGCTACAGTCGAGCGCGTCCACGAACTCATCGATGATCATACAAACTTGGGCCTAGCATCCTCGTGACCCTACCACTGGCGGGACCACCGCTGGCCCCACCCCAAACCGGGTTCTGGTTTGACCATAAATGGTCCTAAACCCGACCCGACGCGCCCGACTCTTGTTCCCGTCCGGAACAATCTTACTATTTCACGTCATGAAAGCTACCACTTCCGTCTCACACTACCGGACTTACCCTTTTCACTAACGAGGTTTCTAAATCACATTTTAGCACAAAGCTATCCAAACATAACATTAAACACATCAACAACATAAACAAAACTCTAGAGGTTAAGGATATACACGAAACTAGGCGGTTCGAGGCCGCTAAGCCAGGAACTCGCGCGACCTCTGGGGCCTTAGGTGTCGAACATCTGCTGGCTACGGAAGGTGAAGAACCAAAGCTGCTCTAGTAGTCCATGCTATCCTACGGTGCTACCCACAGTGGACGATCTCTTGCGGATGGCCTGTTGGCGCAAAAATAACAATCTCAGAGTTAGTCGACACCGCCACTTATGAAGCTTTCCCTGGCAGCGGCTGAGACAAGGGCAACCTCGTCCGCGAGCACTCCTGCTCTCACGAAAATCTGAAACACAGGAGCCAGGCACTGCTCACGAATATCACGAAGGTCGAAAGGCTGGAGGACCACTCTGTCTTGTGGAGGTACATAACTAGTCTGCTGTGAGGCGGTCGCCTCGAAAATCACCAAAGGACCTGCTGTGCGGCCTCTTCTGCGACTTTGGTCATTAGTCGATTTATCCGTTCCTCGCATCAAGTGTATACGCTGCGTGCGGGCGATGTCGTGCCGGTGAAGAGCTACCCGAACAACTCTGCAAGGCAATCGTGAGCCTGTAACATATCGGTGCACTCGATCCTCCATACTAGCTACTGCGGGGGCGTCACGGGCGATGAGTCGAACTCCATTGTACTCCCGCAAATGCGCGTTCTGCGTAACACCAAAAATCTGCCGGCGAGCCCTCGCCATGCGGGAGGCAAGAAATGTGCAAGAAAGGCCTCGAGAACTTCGTTCCATACGGCTGGAAGTGCATGCTCTCCACAGACGGCTCGAGAATCAAACGATCGGCTGCGGTATCACGCGATTGATGTGAACCTAGGGCCACCGACTCGATCTCCGATGCCTTGATCACTCTCATGATCATGGCTGTCGGGATGAACTCCTGCGGATCATCCTCGGGCCTCGACCCGTAAAACTCTGGCGGCTCTGACTCGGAAAATCCGAAGCCTCGAACTATCGATCTAGGGTGAACGGCGGTGCTCTAGGCTGCGTGTCCGGCCTATCCTCAGTCGGCCTGACCACGGCCGTCGCGGGCCAGCTCCTTGTAACTCATCTCCTCTGCTCGGTGCGGGGTGGAGGCTCAGTCTTGTAGTCATCAGCGCGGTGCTGCGGCTCTAAACTCTGCTTTGGTCTTTGGCGGCGTCGTGAAACCGCCGTCTGAAGCCTGACCTCAGTCTTGTGCGGGCTGCGCCACCGTACTCCTCTGTATCTCACTAGCGGCACTCGGTGCCTTGCGCCGCCACGGGCTCTGGTTGCCTTGCGCGGAGGCATAGCGGTAAAAGCGAGATCGTCGGAGGGTCCGACTTCTGACTACAGGCCGCGATCTCGGAATGAGAAGAATGGAAACCAATCCTAAATGTCCTGCGACCTCACGATTATAGATGTGGTGCGCACGCCGATAATCAAGACTACTAGACACGATGCGTAGAGCACTTTCAGAGGATTAGCGCTCACGATACCACTTTGCGCCCGAACCGGGCGTCAGTGCCTTACCGGGCACCTGGTGATCTGACATCGAGAAAACCGGAAAATAAAACATGAATCATGAAACAAGAGATATAATAAATAAGCAGGCCAACCAAAGCGTTGCCCTCGGTATATACATAAAACACGAGCAGTTTAATCCTTTTACAACCACACTTGCGATACTACGGACCTCTAAGATTTATACAACAACTATGGCGGGCGGGGCCGCGTACCACGAGCGTACAAGAACTTACGGACTCGGGTAACATGCAAAGATAAGCCTCAGCGGGCGGAGCTTCCCAAAATCTGAAATGAGATCTAAGCGGGGATCGGCGGTAGATGTACCTCTACTGCGGCATGAGCGGCCGAAGGAGTCGATCTGACAGTACCAAGTATGTGAAGCGTAAATCGTAAATGAAATCATAATAGTCTATATAAAGCGGAGACATGTATGATGACCAAACTACGATATATAACATATAACGATTACATCAAGCGAGGACTCGCGCCTCCAATTATCACTCGTGCGTGGAATTTCTTCCTCAGCTGGCGATTTATGATATAACCATACCAAGGATTATCATGAACACCATGTCCCTTTGTGTTATAAAAACCGTGCAGGACAAGTATAACTACGAGATCCGGCCGTACCAATAATACAATGCAACAAAACACGAAGCCGTCTGGGGCAAGTGCGAGGCCGACTCCCAGGATACCAAGGCGGTCACGCGGTGGCCGGGGCAAATCTGGTGACCACGGGGACGAGGCGTATCCGAAACCGTCACTATCTTGAGCGGGGCAAGTCGCGGTGACTACGGATACGAGCGAATCGATCCGAGGCGGGGCAAATCACGAGCCGACCACGGATACCGGGCGAGCGATGAAACCTCATGGAGAGCTAGTCCATGGAATAACACTATCAGCGAGGAGCATACGGTGGAATTCTCCATCACTGCGGCATATCGAGTAAGTTCTCAACAAGTCGTAGGCCTGTCGAGAGCGGTATCTGAAATACCACACTTGCACAAAGGCTATCATCACAAGCATAGGCAAGTTTCACAACAACAAGCATAGGCAAGTTTCACAACAACAAGCATAGGCAAGTTTCACCTGACTCAAAGTACTTTCATTTGCCAAAGTCGGGTTTCAACCTAAAGTACTACGTCGTTAAGTTCTTTTAAAGAGATCCATTACTTATTAAAGTCACGATACGTAGTATTAGAATGACCAACCCACGTTCCTTTTCAAAATCAAGTAACAACATTCTTTTCCTAAGTTCGGTTGCCTAGTTTGATTACTCGAAGCTTCATTTTCAAATGGTTTCATAGTTCATAAACTTAATCACTTGATTAGTTTTAGAACAATTGAGTAATATAAGTCTCGCGTGAGAGTAGGTTATTCTTGTTTACAACATTCTTATTACTGACCATGATCTAGAAAATGTAATATCATTTTGTCGTCTTAGTTTCTATGCGGATGGAGGTTTCTCTTGGTTTTAATACAATTCATCATTATTGATACATTTTCCTTTATTAGCATGCGGTGGTGCAGCCGATACGTTACGATTTAGAAATCGGTAAAACATTATCCTTTAAATAAAACCAAGTACTCATTACTCGCGAATGAGGTTTCACGTAAACATCCACATTAAAACAAATAAGTTAAGTCTCTTATCTTATAAGATCAAGTCTCTTAACTTAACATGATAAACCATTTTCTTTACCTCTCTTAAGACATTATACCTAACTCCATCAAGCTAGTATAACTCTTTTTAAAACCTTTAAAACCAAGTGTTACTCTCAAAAGCGATTTAGAAATCTTTTGAAATACATCAGTTCTTTATTATAACTAGCGGTTATAATTCCATCGATTACCTTTTAAAACCACAAGTATTTTCTTACCTACGTAAATTATAACTTGACTTCCCGTAAAGCGTTATAACACTTTATGTTTTAAACAATCAAACGATTAACACGTATGCGTCTACCGTACTACATAGTTCACACATATCGTGCTAGAAGAGATAGGAAGAGGTTCACATACCTCGCGACGATTTATCGACAATAAGCAAAATGCTCCAAGTACTACAACGCACTAGCCCTTTCCACTCGCCGAGTAGAATACGCTACTCTTAGTACTTTTACCTATAAAGGTCTGGCGTCTATTAACCCCAAAACACAAGTTTCTATCTTTCTAGAAAATTTGACACCTCCCATGGCAGCGTAAATCTCCTCTCTATCGAGGTCGGCTACAAGCCAACGAGGGTTAACACGTCTAACGGACGCGTACAATTCTACACAAGTCTCTTGTCTGATCACATGTAAATCTGATTCGATTCGATTCTTTATTCTTGAGCTTAAGTCAAAAGACATTGCCATAATACTAAGTATAGTTCCATATATAGTATACTTCAACTATATATCTAACAAACATGTAATTTCCAATTACAATAGAGAACAGATAATTACCTCGATAAGCCCAAAATTATCCAAGTTATAATGTCGATCTGAGCAGGTTTAGCTCGCTCAGCGCTCCACCACTCCAAACAACCCTTAGAAGTTCTAACCAACTTCTACTCATCTTGACCAACATGAAGATTTCCTTAGGGTTTGGTTTGAGACTAAAAGGACAAAGGTAGTATTCAGGACTCTACGCAAAGAGGTATCTTTGGAATACTACAAGGCACAAGGCTAAGGTATTTTGGGCATTATAACAATACTAGGGAGTATTTCTATACCACAACAAGGGTATTATCTGAAAACAACTAGGCTAGGGGTACCTGGCGAAGCCTCGCTCGAAGGGGGCCTCTCGGCGAGCTCATGAGGGGAGGAGGGCTTTGGACGATTTCAACTCACAAAGGGGAGAGATTTCAAGACTTGGAAAATGATTTTGGATGAAGAAAGTTCATCAACAAAGGGTATTTATAGCAAACCCAAATGCCAACGATGGCGAATCGAGCCATGTGCGAGGCAAGTGTAAGGCCTTGATCAAGCCAAGTGCACCTAACCCTACTCCACAAAACATGGCACAAGACAAGCCACAAAACAAGGCCAAAACAAGGCACAAAACAAGGAACCAATAGGGCCAAGCGTGAGCCACAAGATCAAGCCAATTCGTGAACCACCTCTTCCACTTGGGCGCCACTGCTGATGTGAGGGTGACACATGTCACCCTCCGTTGGTCCAAAATGTTTCGTCTCTCGGAAAAATCCGCAAAAATACAAAGCGACATAGCGGAATTTTCCCTCGAAGCGTGGAAGCGTTTAGTCGGAAATCGACTCTAGTCGGCACTTGTGCCCAAATGTAACTTTGGCCAAGCCACCTAGGCGGGGGTGACACGTGTCACCCTCCTACTGGCCCTAAAAAAACGTCTTTCTAAAAATATCCACAATGGCCAAAATCTCGAAAACAAAGTGGGCCCCAAGCCAGTAAATTTCTCGTGGGCCCAGCGTGACCATTCAGAAAATAAAATTCCATAATTCTCTAATATTCGAAGTCAGAATACCAAATCGGAATCAATTCCCGTTAACGAACCTTTTCTTCACAAATAGCAGGAAACTTTTAGTGAAAACTCAGCGTCTTTCTTTCCTTTCAAAATTTAGTACACTCAATGCGTCGTCCTCACATACATACCCTGCAACAACGGGGTATAACAGATTTTTCGTGGAATTAGAGACCGTGTACTTAGTATTATTCTACGTTAGAGACTAGAAGTTGATAGTCTTGTTGTCACCATTATAGGTTGACACTTCTACGTACGGCGTAGTCGGCTTAGCTTGTGGATATTAGCCGAAAAGGTATGTGAACTATCTCCTCTTCTAGCATGACTCCTTAAGATAAAGAAAGTATGTCCTACTCCTTAAATGATCCATTCCGTGGTTGTATTTGGATTGCCTAAAATAGAATTTGTTCTATGTACTTCCTTGATTGTACTTTGATGATTAATTTGGAAGTTGTATAATCCATTGCCTTAGTGAAGTTGGATTCTTAAAAGTGAAAGTATTTTACTTAAAGTACATAGAGTCTTGAAAAGGAAGTGGTTTCCAAACCTTTTGGCTAGTGCCTTAGTTCCAAAACCTAAAGGTCATTATAATGACTTTAGAAGTCAAATAATTGATTTAGTTAATTGTTTTAAAAGAGGAGAAATGACATGATTTAAGAGAAGAAACTTGGTTTCTAAATATTAAGAGACTTGTAGCATTTTGAAAGTTAAGAACTTGTTTTGTAAGTATGTGATACTTGGTTTTAAAGGTATAAGTCTCTTGGTTAAAAAAAGAATGAAATTGTCTAAAAACCATAAAGGGTTATAACGGCTTTATGGGAAGTTGGTTATAACGGCTTTATGGAAGGTTTAGAAAGTTGTCTATTTTGATTAATGGGAATGAGTTGCCTTGATTGTGAAAATTTGAAGTTACTTGATTTCTAGCTTTGAAATGAGTTTTCTAAAAGTGTAGTAACTTACGTTGAAAAATAGACACACCTTGATACTACGGGTGTTAGTATCTTGGGATTTTACATAAACAGGAGTCTTTTAAAAAGAATGTACGTACGAAGTACTTTGGCTTGTTAAATGAGAATTATTCTATTTGTGCCTTGATAAGTACTTTGGCTTGTTAAATGAGAATTATTCTATTTGTGCCTTGATAAGTACGTTGGCTTGATTAATTGAGAATTAGTCTAAGTGTGCCTTGATAAGTACTTTGGCTTGATTAATTGAAAATTAGTCTAAGTGTGCCTTGATAAGTACTTTGGCTTGATTAATTGAGAATTATTCTATTTGTGCCTTGATAAGTACTTTGGCTTGATTAATTGAGAATTAGTCTAAGTGTGCCTTGATAAGTACTTGGCTTGATTAATTGAAAATTAGTCTGAGTGTGCCTTGATAAGTACTTTGGCTTGATTAATTGAGAATTATTCTATGTGTGCCTTGATAAGTACTTTGGCTTGATTAATGTAGAATTGCCTATATGTGCTGGTGATAGCCTTTGAGTGCAAGTATTATGTTTTATTATGTTGCCGCGACTCTCGATTGGAGAAGTATTTGTCTTGTTGTAAGTTACTTGGGCGTCTGCAAGCGGTGATGTGGGATTCCACGGGTATGCTTAGTTATTTGTAGTACTTGGTTAAATTCGGATTTTTATAGAAGACATTGTAGTTCTTATGTTATGTTTGTGCAGGTTGAGATAGGGTAAGAGTATGAGTGAGGGTAAACCCCAGATGCTATACCACCTTCTCGAGGTAAGAGTATAAGTGAGGGTAAACCCCAGACATTATACCACAGCTTGTTTTGTTTGATGGTCGGTTGAGATAGGGTAAGAGTATAAGTGAGGTTAAACCCCAGATGCTTTACCACCTTCTCGGGGTAAGAGTATATGTGAGGGTAAACCCAGACATTATACCCTGCTTTACCACTGCTCGTTTTCTCTTTGGGCGTCTGATTTTAGGACACAGGTGGGACTTGGTGTTCATGTATGCCTATTGGTGTTATACTATATCAAGGACTGCCGGCAGTGAGGAAGGATTCCACGAGCATGATTGATATTATGGGCGTGAGACCCATGGTTATATTTTAGTAATGACTTGAGGCATGCGTCCACGACTTATTATATTGCTTATGTGTTGTGTCTCGTAGGTTGGCTATCATACATGTCTCTGTTTTGCTTAGATTATGATTTCATTCTGATACTGCTGTTTCACATACTTGGTACATTCTTCCGTCTTGACCTCCTTGAGGCTGCGTTCATCTTGCGAGTTTAGATACGTGATTTGGTGATCGGCAGTGTAGGACCTGCTCGAGTTTTGGATAGCTCCTTACATTGGAGTTTATCTTTTTGGTATAAGTTCTTTCGATGAGGCTTTTATGATTATGGATGCAGCGGGGCCTTGTCGTCATAGTTTAGTATAACTCTTAGAGTGCAGTATTCATATGTGGGATTGGACTCATATACGATGTAGTGTCTTTTGAGTATATATATTATGGCGACCTTATCGGCTTTGCCGTTTACGTATGTTGGTTTTAAAAAAAGTGTTATTTAAATTCGCGATTTTACTTAGTTGTTAAAGCGGAAGGGTGCGGGTAGGGCACGATCCACGCCCGGGAGTTCGGGTGTGACATAGTGGTATCGAGCGATCGATCCTCGGAATGTCTATAGGCCGTGTCTAGTAGAGTCTTGATTATCGGTGTGTTGCGCGCCACACCCATAAACGAGGAGCTACGGGACATTTAGGAGTTGGTTTCTATTCTTCTCACTCTAAGATCGTGCCATAGAGTTTGTGTTAGTAAGATAATTCCTCTCGACATATTGTTGTATTCTGATTATGCCTCGAGGAGGGCGGCGCTTGAGAAGGGCAAAGGAGTAGCGAGCTACTAGTCGGACTCAGAGAGTTGATAGGGCTTATGCCGAGTTATCTGGATGTTGTTCGCGATCGGCGAGTTCTTCTGCGCGAGTTTTGAGGCGGCACGAGCCTCGGTTTCTCGATTAAGAAGACTTTAGGGTCATGAAGGAAGCCATTATGTTATTGACCAAGATAGCGATTACTCTGATTTCATCGGCGAGAATTTATTCGGCGATCTGATCAGTGTACGAGGTAGAGGCAGCGAAATCTGCGTAAGAGGCTAGACCGGTTGGTTATCCGGTGAGTTTTTGGGCGAGCGCCTCGGCGAGTGAGATATCGTCGACCTACCCAGTACATACCCCCGCACCTCACAGATGGGATATTGGACCCCACAAGGTATTTAGGAGCCGGTCCAAGCTCCAGAGGTCGAGAATCTCAGAGGAGCGGAGGATTTTCTCAGTTGAGGCCACCTTTTCCTCAGTGTATCAGATGTGGTAAGCGTCATTTGGGGAAATTTCGTTATGGCACAGGTCTTTGTTTTTATTGTGGCCGTCAAGGGCCATATCACGAGTATGTCCTTTTAGAAAGAGCAGGTGAGTGGCTCGACTATGAGGCGATGGTTGATTCCTTTCCTCGCGGTGTGCGTTCCCGAGCGGTGTTGGATGTTAGCGGTAGTGGTGGAGGTCGGTGGAGTTTATAGTTCGCTGTCCTTGAACCGCGAGATAGCGTGACTCTTTGGGCGGGATTAGGAAGCGACATCGCACGGGGTTACAGGTATATGTCGATTCTTTGGAATCATACGTGCATTGTTAAATTAAGATTTTACCCTAGCGTATATGTTTTCCCTTTATTGCTAGAGTTGTAAAGTGATAGTACCCCAGAGGTAGGGATACCTTGAGTAGTAAAATGAGAAGTTAAGAATGTTGACAAGAATGGTAAGTGGACTGAGACTATAGTTGTGTAGAGTTCACAAGTTGTAATTACCAGTAACGATGTGAGGCCAGATAGGGAAGGATGTCTGATGAAATACTTTGGCTTATGTGTCAAACCTCTAGTGAATGGGAGGATAGGGTGAGAAGTACCTTGAGATAAGAGAAAGATTTATTTCAGACTAAGAATGACAAGTTAAGTGTGATGATGAGTCGGGTTATGGACTCATTTCGGTCATTGGTAGTGTGGAATGGGGTGATGTCGGTTAGAAATGGTCCCATCTATGTGATAGGGCCACGAGGGTGCTAGGCCCAGTCTAGTTGATCGTTATGCGAGTTCGTGGATCGTTCCACCGAACTAGGTCGTAAGGACCGAGAAGAGCCTTCACGGGAATGTAAGTAACAATATGGCCAAGTTTGGATAGTAACTCGAGTTGGAGAATAGAAAGCGATATGTGAGATTTTGCACGTGTACTAGATAAGTTTGAAAATGCGAGAAAGTATGACAAGTAAGGAAAGAAAGGAACCTCTAAGAATCCCTTGTTTGGGAAGACGGTAACGCCGAGTTTTGTGAGAAGGGACCACGAGACGGAAGGTCCATTATTGTGTTCACGTATGTTGTGGTGGCCGTGTGTGGCATCGTTGGCCTTGTCGTGTATTGGTATTAGGCATAGTATAGAATTTATGCGGAGTTTGTATAGCTTGACAATCGGCTAAGAACATTCGCACGAATGTTTCTAAGGGGAAGAATGTTACACCCCGTAAGTCCGGGACATGTAAAGAGAATGTGCTTAAGGAAACAAGACTAAGAAATTAGTACGAAAGGAGAATTGTTTTTAAACGGAAAATCTTCCAGCAGGAAGGAAAAATGTTCGTTGTTGAGAATTGGATTCTCAAAATGCATTATTTGAAGAGTATGGAACTCTTAACTTTTTGGAAATTTATTTTGTGGATTTGGTCATGTGGGGCCCTTTGGAATTTTACGTTTTGTGGGGCCACTTTGAAATTTTACGTTTGTGGAGCCCGAGGTTACGAATTTTATGGACGAATGAGAGGCGACACGTGGCACCCCACATGTGGTCTTGGACGAAATTTAGGGAGGGTAAAATGGTCATTAACCACCTTGGAAGATTAGTCTTGCTAGCATGACATTGTTGACTTGTCAACTTGGCCACATGGGCTTGATCCTAGTGAAAAACCATCTAAGCCTCACATTTGTTATAATATTGGCCATCCTTAGTGTTATAAGTACTAAGCTAGTGCAAGACAAGCTCATTTTACACTTAGAAAATATCACAACAATTCTTGTTCTTCAAGGGAGCTCACGGGTTGGTCAATTTGTCCACACAAAAATTTGTAGTTTTGATCCGTTAGCCACAAGACTTTAACCCAAGGTTCCTAAGAGTGTTGTAAGGATATCTCAATAGAAAGATTTCGGAAAAATTGCTTTTTCGTATTAGTCGCAAGGCGGAAACTAAAGGAGTTCTTCAACTTTGAAGTTGGAACTTGAAGATTGGTTCTTCATAGTCCTCTAAGGAGTGCTTGGAGCGGATTGAAACCTAAGGAAAGGAGCTAAGAATTTCTAAGGCGCGACTTTGAATCTTGGAAATTTTAAGGGCTTGGAAAGGTATAAATTTTGTCGTTTTAGCAATTAAGTTTACTTATTGATTGTAGCTATGGATATTAGCAAGCATGAGTTATATTGTATGAAGTTTGATAAGTATATTGGCTATTGAAACCCAAATCCGAAAACTAGCATGTTAGCCCTAAGATTTCAATTCAAGTCGATTATTAGTAAAGTCGTCGCATGTTGTAAAAAAGAAGGAAATTGTATTTGTTGAAGTGGTTTATAACTATATAACATGTTAGACCTTAGAACTTGGAATTGGAAAAGGATTGGAAAGGACTTAGTGTTATTATTTATGTTGGCCGAGAATGGCTAGATTATGGGGCTATTTCGTATGAATTGTGGGGCGGAATTTTACGTATTGTAAGGCGTGTAATCCCTGTTTGGTTGTTGTTTGGAGCCTTAAATGTGGCGTGTTGGTTATTGTATTCGACCTTGAAAAGGTGGCAAAGTGAGTAGAAACAAAGGAAGTCTTTGTCCGATTTTTCGTAGAATTAGAGACCGTGTACTTAGTATTATTCTACGTTAGAGACTAGAAGTTGATAGTCTTGTTGTGACCATTATAGGTTGACACTTCTACGTACGGCGTATTCGGCTTAGCTTGTGGATATTAGCCGAAAAGGTATGTGAACTATCTCCTCTTCTAGCATGACTCCTTAAGATAAATAAAGTATGTCCTACTCCTTAAATGATCCATTCTGTGGTTGTATTTGGATTGCCTAAAATAGAATTTGTTCTATGTACTTCCTTGATTGTACTTTGATGATTAATTTGGAAGTTGTATAATCCATTGCCTTAGTGAAGTTGGATTCTTAAAAGTGAAAGTATTTTACTTAAAGTACATAGAGTCTTGAAAAGGAAGTGGTTTCCAAACCTTTTGGCTAGTGCCTTAGTTCCAAAACCTAAAGGTCATTATAATGACTTTAGGGGAGTCAAATGAGTGATTTACTTAATTGTTTTAAAAGAGGAGAAATGACATGATTTAAGAGAAGAAACTTGGTTTCTAAATATTAAGAGACTTGTAGCATTTTGAAAGTTAAGAACTTGTTTTGTAAGTATGTGATACTTGGTTTTAAAAGGTATAAGTCTCTTGGTTAAAAAAAAAGAATGAAATTGTCTAAAAACCATAAAGGGTTATAACGGCTTTATGGGAAGTTGGTTATAACGGCTTTATGGAAGGTTTAGAAAGTTGTCTATTTTGATTAATGGGCATGAGTTGCCTTGATTGTGAAAATTTGAAGTTACTTGATTTCAAGCTTTGAAATGAGTTTTCTAAAAGTGTAGTAACTTACGTTGAAAAATAGACACACCTTGATACTACGGGTGTTAGTATCTTGTGATTTTACATAAACAGGAGTCTTTTAAAAAGAATGTACGTACGAAGTACTTTGGCTTGTTAAATGAGAATTATTCTATTTGTGCCTTGATAAGTATTTTGGCTTGTTAAATGAGAATTATTCTATTTGTGCCTTGATAAGTACTTTGGCTTGATTAATTGAGAATTAGTCTAAGTGTGCCTTGATAAGTACTTTGGCTTGATTAATTGAAAATTAGTCTAAGTGTGCCTTGATAAGTACTTTGGCTTGATTAATTGAGAATTAGTCTAAGTGTGCCTTGATAAGTACTTGGCTTGATTAATTGAAAATTAGTCTAAGTGTGCCTTGATAAGTACTTTGGCTTGATTAATTGAGAATTATTCTATGTGTGCCTTGATAAGTACTTTGGCTTGATTAATGGAGAATTGCCTATATGTGCCTTGATAAGTACTTTGGCTTGATTAATGGAGAATTGCCTATATGTGCTGGTGATAGCCTTTGAGTGCAAGTATTATGTTTTATTATGTTGCCGCGACTCTCGGTTGGAGGGCCGACTGTCTTGTTGTAAGTTACTTGGACGTACCGACAGTGATGTGGGATTCCACGGGTATGCTTCCGTTATTTGTAGTACTTGGGTTAAATTCCCGGATTTTTATAGAAGACATGGTAGTGCTTATGTTATGTTTGTGGCGGTTGAGATAGGGTAAGAGTATGAGTGAGGGTAAACCCCAGATCTTTATACCACCTTCTCCAGGGTAAGAGTATAAGTGAGGGGTAAACCCCCAAGACATTATACCCCCTGCTTGTTTTGTTTGATGGTCGGTTGAGATAGGGTAAGAGTATAAGTGAGGGGTAAACCCCCAAGATGCTTTACCACCTTCTCCAGGGTAAGAGTATAAGTGAGGGGTAAACCCCAGACATTATACCACCGCTTTACCACTGCTCGTTTTCTCTTTGGGCGTCTGATGTTAGGACACAGGTGGGACTTGGTGTTCATGTATGCCTATTGGTGTTATACTATATCATGGACTGCCGGCAGTGAGGAAGGATTCCACATGCATAATTGATATTATGGGCGTGAGACCCATGGTTATATTTTAGAAATGACTTGAGGCATCGTCACGACTTGTTATAACTGCTTATGTGTTGTGTACTGTAGGTTGGCTATCATACATGTCTCCTGTTTTGCTTAGACTGTTATGATTTCATTACAGTAGTTACTGTTTCACATACTTGGTACATTCTTCGTACTGACCTCCTTGAAGTGCGTTCATCCGTGAGTTTAGATGCCTTGATTTGGTGATCGGCAGTGTAGGACCACCTTTCGAGTTTTGGATAGCTCCTACATTGGAGTTTATCTTTTTGGTATAAGTTCTTTCGATCTGAGCTTTATACGATTATGGGTGCAATGGGGCCTTGTCCCGTCATAGTTCAGTATAACTCTTAGAGGTCTGTATTCATATGTGGGATTGGACTCATGTACAGTGTAGTGTCTTTTGAGTGTATATATTATGGCAGCCTTGTCGGCTTTGCCGTTGCACGTATGTTGGTTTTAAAAAAAAAATGTTATTTAAATTCTGCAGTTTTACTTAGTTGTTAAGGCAGAAGGGTGCCCAGGTAGGGCACCAGTCACGGGCCCGGGGTTCGGGGTGTGACAGAAACCTCGGAGTCACTACCTCCAAACTTGGTCATTTTACTAGCCTCAAATTCCTTTAAGGCCATTCCCGGCCTTCACGATCCGATTCTGGTCGAACGCATCCACGAACTCATACGATGGTTACCTAAACTTGGGCCTAGCACCCTTGTGACCCTACCACCTGGCGGGACCACCTCGAACTGACCCCACCTCAGTCCGGGCTACGGGTTGACCCGCAATATGGCCTCAACCCGACCCACAGTCGCGCCAAACTCTCTCGTTCCCCGATCCGGAACAATCTTACTAATTCACGTCATGAAAGCTACCACTTCCATCCTACACTACCCATGGAATTATCCCACAATATATTTCATGCATACCAAGTACTTCGACAAAGACCAACCGTAAAATCACCCACTCAAGACGGCCTTGCATCCAAGGTCCTAACCGTTATAAATTCTAAGTCTCACAATTGTCTCGTCCCCAGACTTAACCTTTTGAACTACCCATGTTTTCTAATTCACACTTAACACAATGCTTTCCGTACATAGCACTTAACATGTATCCACCATAACAACATAAACAATTCTCTTAAGGGCTAAAGATATCTCTGCAACTACTGCCTCACTTTCCCTTTGTCGCTCTAATCATAATCCTGCCCTGCAGGGCGCCTAGCTATATAAGGCGATGAACCAGCCACCGATCCCGAAGGCTGAGTCTCTACATCTGTGCTACCTCTGGTCGGACAAACTATCAGCAAATGGCCCTGTTGGCCGCAAGCATACAAGCTGTCGAAGCAGTACGACACTCCCCATAATGGAGTCTATTACAACGGCCATAACGAGGTAGGGGTGACCTCATCTAACTAACTCCCCCTTCTCCCGAACAACTGAACCCGCAACTGACCCGGTAGGCCGAGACATCCCTCTTGTATCCCTCCTACTAGGACATTCTCTCCTCACATGGCCCTGACGGCCGCAAGTATAACAATCTCCCAAACTAGTACGACACCCTGAGGATCATCCTCAGCTCTCTATCCATAGAACTCTGGCGAACTGCAACTAAAAATAAAATCCCGAAGTCTCCGACTATCAGATCTAGGGTGAACCACTGGTACTGCTGGAACCACCGGCTCCCGTCCGTCCTCATTCCCAGCCACCAGCCTAGCTAGTAACTGGGTCATCTCCTTGAACTCATATCCTCGGCTTCTGGTCGTGGCACTGGAGGCTCAGGTATCGTAGCCTCAGTAGAAACTGCTGCCGTTCTAAACTCTGCTGGGGCTAGCGGCGTCATAAAACTCATTGTCTGAAGTACTATCTCAGGTAATGACCATGCATGTGCCCTCGTAACCCTCTGTGTTCTATTCGCAGCTCCCTCTGCTGCCCTGCCCTCCTGGGCTCTGGTTGCCTTGCGTAGAGGCGTAACGGGTAAATAGAATACGTCAGAGGGAGTCCAACTTATAACACAGCTCTAAGGCACGATCTCAGAGTGAGAAGAATGGAAACCAATCCTAAATATCCTGTAGCCTCCTGATTATAGATGTGGTGCACAACACACGGATAATCAAGACTCTACTAGATACGGTCTGTAGACACTTTTCGAGGATTAGCGCTCGATACCACTTTTGTCACGACCGACCTCGGGCGTGGTCGTGCCTTACCGGGCACCCGGTGATACAACATCAGAGAAAATCAGCGGAAATAAAAACTAAAACATGAAACAAGATAAACTAAGAAACAGGCTAACCAAAGCGGTTACCTTTGCGCATAATATATATACGAGCAGTTATATCCTTTTACAAACCACACTTGCGATTACTACGGACCTAAGAATGTAACCACAACTATGGCGGGACGGGGCCCGCCATACCCAGATGTAAGTACTACAACAGAGGACTATACGAAGATAAGCCTCGGAGAAAGCGGAGCTTCGAAAGCTGACGTGATCCTATGGCGAGGATCAACAAGCGGTGTACCTCACCTGCGGCATAAACGCATCCCGAAGGAGGTCGATCAACAGTACCAAGTATGTGGCCGAAAATCGTAAGTGAAATCATAATAGTCTATAAAAGCAGAGACATGTTATGATAACGGACTACGATCCTGCAATATAATAACGATTATGTCAAGTCGAGGACTCACGCCTCAAAGTCATCACTCAAATATAACTATGGGTCTCACGCCCACAACATCAACCATGCGCGTGCCGGAATTCTCCATCGGTGTAGGCATGTCGAGGATGCAATAATAACAATATCCGGGTAATCAACCTGCGCGTGGCCACGTACCGGAATTCTTCATCGGTGCAGCATGTCCATGTAACAATAATAGAAATATCTGGGTAATCAACCTGCGCGTAGCCATGCCGGAATTCTTCATCGGTGCAGACATGTCCATGTAACAATAATAGCAATATCTGGGTAATCAACCTGCCGCGTAGCCACATGCCGGAATTCTTCGCCGGTGCGACATGTCCATGTAGCCACAATAACAATATCTGGGTGATTAACCCACCGCGTGGCGCATGCCGGAATTCTTCGCCGGTGCAGACATGTCCATGTAACCACAATAACAATATCTGGGTGATTAACCCTCGCGTGGCGCATGCCGGAATTCTTCATCGGTGCAGACATGTCCATGTAACAATAATAGCAATATACCGGGTAATCAACCCTGCCGCATGGCCACATGCCCCCGGAATTCTTCATCGGTGCAGACATGTCCATGTAGCCACAATAACAATATACCGGGTGATTAACCCACCGCATGGCCGCATGCCCCCGGAATTCTTCATCGGTGCAGACATGTCCATGTAACCACAATAACAATATACCGGGTGATTAACCCTGCGTGGCGCATGCCGGAATTCTTCATCGGTGCAAACATGTCCATGTAACAATAATAACAATATACCGGCCCTCCATCGAGAGCCGCGGTAGCATAAGGATACAACTCTTGCACAACAAGGCTATCACACGCAAACATAGGCAAGTTACACACAACTCAAGATACTTTCATTTTATGTCAAAGTCCGAGTTTTAACCCCAAAGTACTACATACTTTAATTCTTTAAAAAGACCCATTTCTTTCCCAAACGTCACATGATACCCGTAGTATCAAAACAAAGTAACTATCTTTTTAAGTAAACCAAACTAATTTCCATACCTTCTTTTAAAACCATCTTAAAACAAAACCATGTCTTTCTTTTAAACCAAAACACTTCAAATTCCTCGAGTCTCTTTTCTTTTAGAAAACAAGTTCCTTACTTTGGAATTTAAGAAAATTCAATACTTGTTATTAATAATCTTATTAAAGCAGCCATGATCTATAAAATGTAATACAGTTTTGTCTTATCTTAGCTTCTATGCAGATGGAGGTTTCTACTGGTTTTAATATAATTAATTATTTGTCAATACAATTTCCTTTATTAACGCTGCAGTGGTTTGTTCGATACTTATTCTCATTTCCGAAATCAGTAAAACATTATTCTTTTTTAAAAAAAAAACCAAGTACTCATTACTCATGAATGAGGTTTCACAACTTTTTAACAAATTCATATCAAGCCAATTAAGTCAAGTCTCTTATCTTTCAAGATCAAGTCTCTCAACTTCTAAAATCAATAAACCATTCTTTTAACTACATAAAGTCGTTATAACTAACTTCCCATAAAGCTATTATAACACCCTATGTTTTAAACCAACCAAAACTCGTTTAGCACACATACGTCTACCGTACTACATAGTTCACAAAAATCATGCTAGAAAAGATAGGAAGAGGTTCACATACCTCGCGACGATTATCGACAATTAGCAAAACGCTCCAAAGTACTGTAACCCTGCTAGCCCTTTCCACCCTCCAAGTAGAATACGCTACTCGTAGTACTTCAACCTATAAAGGCCACAAACGTCTATCAACTCCTAGATCTCTTCGTAGAATATTTCTAAGTACAAGGCTCCTTATTCTACGGAAAATTCGGCAGCACCTCCCCCCCCCCCCCCGCAACCACATAAATCTCCTCCTCTAACAAGGCCTGCTACCAAACCAACAACTACGAGGGGGTAACACGTCTAACCGGACGTGTTCAATTCTACTCCACAGCAATACTACTATAAGTCTACTGTAAATACAGTCCAATGTAAATACAGTTCAATCCTTTATAATATTCATTCTACATATAGTATACTCAACTATACATTACTACAACATGTAATATCCAATTACAATAGGGGGGGGGGGGGTAAAGATCATTACCTCGATAAGCCCAAAATTATCCAAGATTATAAGTCGATCCTGAGCAACGTTTAGCTCCAATTCCTTACGCTCCAATACGCTCCAAGCACCCCTTAGAAGTTTCTAAACAACTTCTCTTATCACTTCAACTCCAAAAAGTGAAGAACACTTAGGCTCAACTATGGCAAGTTTCGGCCAAGGTGTATATCTAAGGTTAGGGGTGTGAAATCTTTTCCAACTCTTGGTTTACAATCTTCCTAACACCCTAAGGAAGAACACTTAAAAGTTTAAGAACTTTTGGACAACTTTTGGTCAAGGGAGGCTCAGCAGAGCTCAACAACAAGGGAGGGAGTATTTTTGCCTTGGAAATTATCTCAAGAATGGATGAAGAAGTCTTGCAAGCTTAAGGGTCTATTTATAGAGAAATCAATGGCCAAGATCAAGGCAAGTGTGTGGTGAGATCTTGGGACATGTGTGTATGGATTTAACCAACCAAATGTCTACCACAAAAAAGGGACAAGTGGCAAGCCACTTGTCCACCACAAAAAACGTCCAAGTGGCCCCTAATTTCGGCCATAGGGCCACATGGGGGTGCCATGTGTCGCCCTCCTACTCGTCCAAAATATTTCATCTCCCGAAAATATCCGAAATGCCAAAAATCCGAAAATAAAGTGGGCCCCACAAAACCGTAAATTCTCCCGTGGCCCCACGTGACCAATTTCGGAAATAAAATTCCATAATTCTCAAATATTCCAAAAAGTTCGAATACCAAATCTGGGAATCCAATTCCCATTAACGAACCTTTTTCCTTCACAAAATCCGGAAACTTTTCCGTCGAAAAATCACATCTTTCTTCCTTTTTAATTTTGTGTCGTATTCTCGTACGTATGTCCTCACATACATACCTTGGAACAACGGGGTGTAACAGGTAAATTCTAAGATGTTTTTTAGATTGTATCGATTGTCGTACAAGATTTCATAACAATAGGCGAGGGTTAATGGCTTTAGGTCACTCCACCCTATTTATGTTGATGTTCTAAGGTCTCTCATGCATCATATATATTTGTATTTATTTTCTACTGAGCTGCGCTATTGTCGACCGGGTATGATATTACAGAGTCCTGTTATGGCCGGATATATTATAATTAGATTTTCCCCACAAAAAAGCTTGATACTATATTGCATAGCCCCATAGAGTGGCCTAAGTTTACTCCTATGCATATGATCATGGTTAAGTCAGTTGTACGCCCTTAGTAGTAGTTTTGAGTTTCAGAAGGACTTATGTATCCCTTTTCTTGTATTACGTTCTTTATTCATATGATTTACCTATCTTACATATTCAATACATTATTTTGTACTAATGTCCCTTGTTGGGGAACTGTGTTGCATGCCTACAGGTACATATAGATAGACAGATGTACCTCCACATTAGGTTATCTAACTTCAGTTGTTGGTCATCGCACTCCACTTCTTCGGAGTTGTTATATAAAGTCGGTAGGCTATGTTACTTATGTTTATAACTACTTTTGGGTATGGAGGGGACTTGTCCCAACCTGATGATATGTTGTAGTACTCTTAGAGGCTTGCAGACTGGTGGTCATGGTATATATTCATTTTGTACAACTTATGGCCTTATGATATATATGTACATATTGGTTTGGTTGTCACTTGTACATGTTGTTACATTAAGATCTTCTGTGTGATTTCTTTCTGAGGCTTTGTTGGCCCTGACATATATGTTCAAGTTATGATATACAGGTGGTCCACTCAGTCCATTCAAGCGCCGGGTGCCAGCCACCCCCTCAAGGTTGGGGTGTGACAAACTTGGTATCAGACAAGGTGTTACACCCCGTAATACCAGGGCTACTAATTGAGAACGTGATTAAGGATTTAAGATTTGAATTTTGGAAGGAAAGAATAATTACGTTTTCTTAAGGAAAAAGTTAGAAAATTTTGTGAAGGAAAAAGTTAACGACTTGGAATTTGATTCTCAAATTTGGTATTTGGGACTTATAGATTATATTAGAATTATGGATTTTTAAGTTCAGATTTGGTCAAGTGGGTGGGGCCCACCGGAAAATTTTACGAATTTGTGGGGCCCACAATATTTTGAGATATTTTGGCCAATTATGGATTTTTGGGAGATGAAATAATTTTAGACGAATCGGAGGGCGACACGTGTCACCCCCACTTGTCTTGGCTTGACTATTTGACTTAGATATTTGGAAGACTTGGCTAGATATTTTAGAGACAAGTGGACAAGTGGGCCATGTGGGTCCCACTCCACATGTCTTGCTACTTGGATTACATTTATATATATACATAGAGTGAGTGCAAGACTTCTACACTTAGCCAAAATTCACAACATTCTATCTCTTTCTCTTTGTGAGGCTCTCGGCCAATGGCAATTATGGGGGATCAAAATTCTTTAATCCTTGATGATAAATCCCCTAATCCAAGACTAAGCTCCCTAATGGAGTACTAAGCCAAGATAACCCCTTAAACCCCAAGAACATGATATGGCCGAGAATAGAGGGTGTGAAACCCTAAGGTTCCGTCGACTTTTTGGAAGTGAAATACAAAGTGAAGTTGTGTATAATCTCATAGGGGTCACATATACGTGATTGGAACTTGAAGAAGTGGAGCGAAACGAAAATTGAGGGCCAAACACCTACGGACTATTTTGTGCATTTTTGAGGCTTTTTGAAGGTAAAATATCTTCTTCTTTTAAAGTAATTGGATATTACTTGTTGTTGAAATGTATAGATGAGTTTGTACTAAAAAGAATGACTGCGTGGATAGATTCTTGACATTGAGACAGAATGGGAGGACTATCAGAGAGTACAACCTGGAGTTTGATTCATTGGCCAGGTATGCGCTCACCATTGTGGCTGACATGGCAGACAGAGTTCATCGCTATGTGATGGGGCTAGACCGTCATATGATTACTGCATGCTTGGGAGTGGCCCTTCAGCCAGGTATGGATATTGCCAGGATGCAGGCTTATGCGCAGGGGATAGAGGACAGAGAGAGAGAGGATCAGCTAGACTCAGGCCAGCCCAAGAGGGCCAGGACAGCAGGGTCTCAGGGTGATTTTCGAGGCGGACAGCCTCAGCAGCAGGTTAGGTCCACATTTCAGCCGGCATAGAGTACTCCTTCTCGGTTTTCTGGCAGGAGGTTTGATCGGTCGGGTTATTCAGGGGCAGGTCAGGGCTCCAGGGCTTCGGGTTCCCAGAGGAACCGGGGTTCCAGTCAGATGAGGCCACCTATACCTCGGTGTGGTCGATGTGGTGATTCCCATCGTGGGGGTGTCGTGTTCCTCCAGGAGATTGTTACTCTTGTGGCCAGCAGGGCCATTTGAAGAGAGATTGTCCGACCAGAGGCAGCATGGGTGGTATGGTTCAACCGACAGGATCAGTTGATGGGTCTTCCTCTTTTTTTCTGTGGTTATGCACCCCGGAGGTCAGGATGTTCACGCGGCCGGCGGAGCGCAGGTCGTGGTGGAGTCGATTCTAGCGGTCCACAAAACCGCATATATTCCTTAGCCAGCCACCAGGATCAAGAGGCTTTCCCGGACGTCGTCACAGGTACATTATTGATTTCATTTTGTGACGTTTATGCTTTGATAGATCCAGGTTCTACCTTGTCCTATGTGTCCCCTCTTATTGCGGGTAGAATCGGGATAGAGCCGGTGTTGATAGAGCCTTTTAAGGTAGCTACGCCAGTAGGTGATTCGGTGTTAGCTGAGCGGGTATACAAAGGTTGCCCGATGTTTAATTACAGTCGTCAGACCCTAGCAGACTTGATAGAGTTGGAGATGACAGATTTTGACATCATGATGGGTATGGACTGGTTGGCTTCCTGTTATGCCAACATTGACTGTAGAGACAGGTTGGTCCGATTCCAGTTTCCTGGTGAGCCAGTTATCGAGTGGAAGGGCAACACAGCGTCGCCGAGGGGTAGGTTTATGTAACACCCCGTAAGGCCAGGACATGTATAAGAGAATGTACGTCAGGAATCAAGACTTGAAAATTGGTACGAAAGGAAGAATTGTTTTTTCGACGGAAAAATCTTCCGAACGTCGGAAAGGAAAAATGTTCGTTGTGGAGAATTAGATTCTCAAAAATGCATTATTTGAAGAGTATGAAACTTATAAACATTATGGAAATTTATTTTAAGGATTTGGTCACGTGGGGCCCAGCCGAGGAATTTTACGTTTTGCGGGGCCCACGAGGGTTACAGAATTTTATGGACGAATGAGAGGGTGAAACGTGGCACCCCCCCCCCCCCCCACAATGGTCTTGGACGAAAATATTCAAAGGTAAGATGGTCATTGACCATGGTAGATGAATAAGTCTTGCTAGCTTGAGATTGTTGACTTGTCAACTTGTCCATTTGGCTAATTAATTAATGATCTTCATCCTAGCCACACATTTGTTATAATCTTGACCCTTCCTTGTGTTATATATACACACTAGTGCAAGACTTGTCTTCAACACTTAGAAAAAATCACAACATTCTTGTGCAAGAACATAACTCTCGGCTTTGTGACATTTCTCACACAAAATTTTTGTAGTTTTGATCAATTATTCACAAGACTTTAACCCAAGGTCCCTAAGGGTAACGTAAGGATATCTCAATAGAAAGATCTCGGAAAAACGGCGTTTTCACGTTAGTCGCAAGGCGAAAACCTAAGTCGTTTTCCTAGTTTTGGATTGGAAATGGAAGAGAAGTTGGTTGTGAACTTCTAAGGGCTTCAAATAGCGGATTGGAGCGTAAAGGAAAGGATCTAAGAATTGCTAAGGAACGACTTTGAATCTTGGAATTTTTAATGGCTTGTAAAGGTATAAATCTTGTCGTTTTAGCAATTAAAGTTTACTTATTGTTGTAGATATGGATATTAGCAAGCATGAGGTATTTAGTATGAAGTTTGATAAGTGTATTGACTATTGGAACCCTAATCTGAAAACTGGCATGTTTAGTCTTAAGATTACAATTCAAGTTGATTATTAGTTTAAGTCGTCACATGTTATATAAAGAAGGAATTATAGTTGTTAAAGTTGTTTATGACTATATAACATGTTAGACCTAAGAACTTGGATTGAAAAAGAATTTGGAAAGGACTTGTGTTGTTGTAAAAAGTTAGCCGAGAAATGACTTTTGGAGTATTAAACTACTTGGTATGAATTGTGGGGCGGAATTTTACACGTATTGTAAGGCGTGTAATCCCCTTTGATTGGTTGGTATGTTGAGCCTTAAATGTGGCATGTTTGGTTATTGAATTCGGCCTTGAAAAAGGTGGCAAAGTATGTAGAAACAAAGGAAGTGCTGCCCGATTTTCCGTAGAATAAGAGACCGTATACTTAGTATTATTCTACGTTAGAAGCTAGAAATTGATAGTCATGTTGTGGCCATTATAGGTTGACACTTCTACGTGCGGCGTATTCGACTTATCTTGAGGATTAAGCCGATAAGGTATGTGAACTATCTCCTCTTCTAGCATGATTCCTTAAGATAAAGAAAGTATGTCCTACTCCTTAAATGATCCATTCTTTGGTTGTACTTGGATTGCCTAATATAGAAATTGATTCTATATACTTCCTTGATTGTACTTTGATGTTTTAATTGTAAGTTGTTATAATCCATTTCCTTAGTGAAGTTTGGATTCTCAAAAGTGAAAGTATTTTACTTAAAGTACATAGAGTCTTGAAAAGGAAGTGGTTTCCAAATCTTTTGGCTAGTGACTTAGTTCCAAAACCTAAGGGTCGTTATAATGACTTTAGGAGAGTCAAAGGAGTGATTTACTTAATGGTTTAAAAAGAGGAGAAATGACATGATTTAAGAAAAGTAACTTGTTTTAAAGGTGTGAGTTACTTGAGGTTTAATAGTAGAAGAAACTTAATTTCTAAAGATTAAGAGACTTGAAGTATTTTGGAAGCTAAGAAACTTGATTTGTAAGTATGTGATACTTGGTTTTAAAAGTATAAGTCTCTTGGTTATAAAAGGAATGAATATATCTAAAACCATAAAGGGTTATAACGGTTTTATGGGAAGTTGGTTATAACGGCTTTATGGAAGGTTAAGAAAGTTGTCTATTTTGATTAATGGGCATAAGTTGCCTAGATTGTGAAAATTTGAAGTTACTTGGTTTCAAGCTTTGAAATAAGTTTCTAAAAGTATAGTAAATTATTTTGAAAAATACACACGTCTTGATACTACGGGTGTTAGTATCTTGGGATTTTACATAAAAAAGAGTCTTTTGAAAAGAATGTACGTACGTAGTACCTTGGCTTGTTAAATGATAATTTTCCTATTTGTGCCTTGATAGTACTTTGGGTTGTTTAATTAAGAATTATTCTATGTGTGCCTTGATAAGTACTTTGGCTTGCCTAAATAAGGATTCTCTTGGTTTATGTAAAAAGAAGGCATGGTAGTTGTCTTGGTTTGTGTAAAGGCATGGTATTGTCTTGGTTTGTGTAAAAAGGAAAGGCATGGTATTGTCTTGGTTTATGACAAAAAGAAAGGCATGGTAATTGTCTTGATTTGTCTAAAGGCATGGTTTTGCCTTGGTTTGCTTGCATATGGGTTACTCATATAGACATTCGTGCAAGTGTCATATCTCCACATCTCCGCGTCCCTCCATAAAGGTCTGGCAACTTGTTTCAAGGATACCATGGGTTAGCTCCCCATGGGGGTGAGTGGTACACACTCACGGCAGGTCGGTATTTGACTCGGGCGGGTTAAATTCCCTGATATATATAAGCCATGGATTAGCTATCCGTGATGCGAGTATCGTGTACCGAAGACTCATTGCGGGTCCTCACGACCTAAGCGGGTGAAATAGTCCCTTGCGGGTGAAATAGTCCTATGATATGTTGCATTATAACACAGAGGGTGGTTGACCCTGGCACTGGCATGACCTTCATGTTTTGAAACGGTATTGATTTCATTAATGAAATGGTGCAGTGTGGTTATGAATTAAAGTGGAACAGTAATTCTCATTGTTAAAGACATAACTTAAAAGATAAAAAGGATTGCATTACTCTCATGATTGCAAGGTTCAGTGTGCTTACTGATGTTGTATTATATCATGGACTGTCGGCAGTGAGGAAGGATTCCACGGGCATGATTGATATTATGGGCGTGAGACCCATGGTTATAGTTGAGTAATGACTTTGAGGGCATGCGTCCCTGACTTGATATGACTGATTATGTATTGTGTACTGTAGGTTGGCTATCATACATGTCTCCTGTTTTGTTTAGACTGTTATGATTTCATTCTGATATTCTTGTTTCACATACTTGGTACATTCCCGTCTTGACCTCGCCCTTCTGCGTTCATGCCGCGAGTTTAGGTACGTGATTTGGTGATCTGCAGTGTAGGACCGCCTTTCGAGTTTTGGATAGCTCCATTTGTTCGAGTTTATCTTTTGGTATAGATCCTTGATCAGAGCTTTTGCGATTATGGAGTGCAGCGGGGCCTTGTCCCGTCATAGTTCATAAAACTCTTAGAAGTGCAGTATTCATATGTGGAATGGACTCGTATGCAGTGTAGTGTCTTTTGATTATGTATATTATATGGCGATCTTGTCGGCTTTGCCGCACGTCGTTAGTTTTAAAAAAAAGAGGTGTTATTTAAATTCGCGATTTACTTGTGTCGATAAGGTAGAAGGTGCCGGTAGGGCACGATCCACGCCCGGGGTTGGGCGTGATGAGTGGTATCGAAGCGATCGATCCTCGGAATGTTTCTGACCGTGTCTAGTAGAGTCTTGATTATCGGTGTGTTACACGCCACACCCATAAAGGAGAGGTACAGGACATTTAGGAGTTGGTTTCATTCTTCTCACTCCGAGATCGTGCCATAGAGCCGTGTTAGTAAGATAATTCCTCTCGGCGTATTTTTGTGTTCTGGTATGCCTCGAGGAGGCAACGATGCGCCCAAAAGGGCAAAGGAGTAGCAGGAGCTACCAGTCAGACTCAAAGAGTAGCAGGAGCTACCAGGGTATACCGGATATTGTGCCACAGTCGGCGAGTTTTACTGCGCCAGGTTTTGAGGCCCCAGCACCAAAGACTCCAGTTTCTCAGTTAGGAGAAGACTATAGGGTCATGAGGGAAGCAGTTATGTTATTGACCAAGATAACGGTGCTACAGTTTCATCAGCAGGAGGTTATTCGGCGATGCAGGCAGTGTGTAGAGGGTAGAGGCGGCGGGAATCAACGTAAGAGGGCTAGATCGGTTGGTTATCCCGGTAAGTTTTTGGACGAGAAGCCTCAGCAGCGAGTGAGATATTCGTCCCAGCCTACCCAGTACATACCCCTGCAGCCCACAGGTGGGAGATTTGACCCCACCAGGTATTTAGGAGCCGTTCCGAGCTCCACGGCTCGAAGTTCTCAGAGGAGCAGAGGATTTTCTCAGTCGAGGCCACCTTCCTCAGTGTTTCTGATGTAGTAAGCGTCATATGGGGAAATGTCGTTTTGGCACAGGTGTTAGTTTTTATTGTGGTCGTCCGGGCCATATACGGAGGGTATGTCCTTTTAGAAAGAGCACCGGTGAGGTGGCTCAGCCTATGAGGCCGATGGTTGATTCCCTTTCCTCCACAACTGTATGTCCCCCAGGGCAGGGTGTTCAGATGTCAGCCAGCCGTGGTAGAGGTCAGGGTGGAGTTTATAGTTCTAGCGGTCCTTCGAACCGCAGAGATGACGTGACTACGTGGCAGGATCAGGAGGCGACATCGTATGGGGTTACAGGTATATCTCGATTCTTTTGAATCATACGTGCATTGATAGATTCAGATTTCGCCCTAGCATATATGTTTTCCCTTTGTTGCTAGCAGTTGTAAGTGATAGTACCCCCAGAGGTAGGAATACTTTGATTAGTAAAGTGAAAAGTTAAGAATGTTGACAAGAATGGTAAGTGAACTGAGACTATAGTTGTGTAGAGTTCACAAGTTGTAATTGCCTCATAACAGTGTAAGACCAATAGGGAAGGATGTACGGTAGAAATACTTCGACCTATGTGACGAACCTCTAGTGAATAGGGGGATAGGGTGAGAAGTACCTTGAGATAAGAGAAAGATTTATTTCAGACTAAGAAAGAGAAGTTAAGTATGACGATGAGTCGGGTTATGGACTCATTTCGGGTCAACCGGTAGTATGGAATGGGGTGATGTCAGTTGGTAGTGGTCCCACTATGTGATAGGGTCTCGAGGATGCAAGGACCAAGTCTAGTTGATCGTTGTACGAGTTCGTGGATGTGTTCCACCGGAACCAGGTCGTAAGGACCAAGAAGAGCCTTAGCGGAAATTCTAGTAGCATAATGGCCAAGATTGGATAGTAACTCCAAGGATTGGAGAACAGAAACAATATTTGAATTTTTGTACGTGTACTAAATAAGTTTGGAAGTACGAGAAAGTATGACAAGTGAGAATAGGAAGGAACAGGGGTTAAAAGAATTATAGCGGTTATAGTTATGAGTAATGATGGTGCGTAGAGAAAAAAACCTTTTTGGCCATGAGTGAAGGTTATTTATGATGATACACACGCCTTAGGTTCAGTAACACTGTCCATAGGTTCTCGTGATTGAGATGATACTAGCATTAGAGTTTACACCGATTGGTAAACTAAGCTAGGCAGATTATAGGTTCATGTCCCAACTAGTTGGTGACTAAGTGAGGCAGAGAAAGGGGAGTAACACGGGGGGAACACATCAGTTAGCTGAGTAGGATTCCGACTGAAGGACTCAGGTAGTGTTAGTCCCATGACTTAGAATACGACAGGGCCATCCCTTTTTGCGGGGAAAAAGAAAGTAACCTCTAAAGATCTTATTTTTTATAAGACAGTAATCTTTGAGTTTTGGGAGAAGGTACCGCGGACGGAAGGTCCATTTTTATGTCTACGTATGTTATGTGGTGGTCATGTGTGGCATCGTTGGTCTTGTGGAGTATTGATTGATAGGCTTGGTAAAGAGATTATGCCGGAGTTTGTATAGCTTGAAAACCGACTAAGAACATTCGGGGACGAATGTTTCTAAGGGGGGAAGAATGTTACACCTCGTAAGTCCAGGACATGTATAAGAGAATGTACGTAAGGAATCAAGACTTGAAAATTGGTACGAAAGGAAGAATTGTTTTTCCGACGGAAAAATCTTCCGAACGTCGGAAAGGAAAAATGTTCGTTGTTGAGAATTAGATTCTCAAAAATGCATTATTTGAAGAGTATGGAACTTATTAACATTATGGAAATTTATTTTACGGATTTGGTCACGTGGGGCCCACCCGAGGAATTTTACGTTTTACGGGGCCCACGAGGATTACAGAATTTTATGGACGAATGAGAGGGCGACACGTGGCACCCCCCCCATAATGGTCTTGGACGAAAATATTCAATGGTAAGATGGTCATTGACCATGGTAGATGAATAAGTCTTGCTAGCTTGAGATTGTTGACTTGTCAACTTGTCCACTTGGCTAATTAATTAATGATCTTCATCCTAGCCACACATTTGTTATAATCTTGACCCTTCCTTGTGTTATATATACACACTAGTGCAATACTTGTCTTCAACACTTAGAAAAAATCATAACATTCTTGTGCAAGAACATAGCTCTCGGCTTTGTGACATTTCTCACACAAAATTTTTGTAGTTTTGATCCATTATTCACAAGACTTTAACCCAAGGTCCCTAAGGGTATCGTAAGGATATCTCAATAGAAAGATCTCAGAAAAACGGCGTTTTCACGTTAGTCGCAAGGCGAAAACCTAAGTCGTTTTCCTAGTTTTGGATTGGAAATGGAAGAGAAGTTGGTTGTGAACTTCTAAGGGCTTCAAATAGCGGATTGGAGCGTAAAGTAAAGGAGCTAATAATTTCTAAGGAGCGACTTTGAATCTTGGAATTGTTAATGGCTTGTAAAGGTATAAATCTTGTCGTTTTAGCAATTAAAGTTTACTTATTGTTGTAGCTATTGATATTAGCAAGTATGAGGTATTTAGTATGAAGTTTGATAAGTGTATTGACTATTGGAACCCTAATCCGAAAACTAGCATGTTTAGCCTTAAGATTACAATTCAAGTTGATTATTAGTTTAAGTCGTCACATGTTATATAAAGAAGGAATTATAGTTGTTAAAGTTGTTTATGACTATATAACATGTTAGACCTAAGAACTTGGATTGAAAAAGAATTTGGAAAGGACTTGTGTTGTTGTAAAAAGTTAGCCGAGAAATGGCTTTTGGAGTATTAAACTACTTGGTATGAATTGTGGGGCGGAATTTTACACGTATTGTAAGGCGTGTAATCCCCTTTGATTGGTTGGTATGTTGAGCCTTAAATGTGACATGTTTGGTTATTGAATTCGGCCTTGAAAAAGGTGGCAAAGTATGTAGAAACAAAGGAAGTGCTGCCCGATTTTCCGTTGAATATGAGACCGTATACTTAGTATTATTCTACGTTAGAAGCTAGAAATTGATAGTCATGTTGTGGCCATTATAGGTTGACACTTCTACGTGCGGCGTATTCGACTTAGCTTGAGGATTAAGCCGATAAGGTATGTGAACTATCTCCTCTTCTAGCATGATTCCTTAAGATAAAGAAAGTATGTCCTACTCCTTAAATGATCCATTCTTTGGTTGTACTTGGATTTCCTAATATAGAAATTGATTCTATATACTTCCTTGATTGTACTTTGATGTTTTAATTGTAAGTTGTTATAATCCATTTCCTTAGTGAAGTTTGGATTCTCAAAAGTGAAAGTATTTTACTTAAAGTACATAGAGTCTTGAAAAGGAAGTGGTTTCCAAATCTTTTGGCTAGTGCCTTAGTTCCAAAACCTAATGGTCGTTATAATGACTTTAGGAGAGTCAAATGAGTGATTTACTTAATGGTTTAAAAATAGGAGAAATGACATGATTTAAGAAAAGTAACTTGTTTTAAAGGTGTGAGTTACTTGAGGTTTAATAGTAGAAGAAACTTGATTTCTAAAGATTAAGAGACTTGAAGTATTTTGAAAGCTAAGAAACTTGATTTGTAAGTATGTGATACTTGGTTTTAAAAGTATAAGTCTCTTGGTTATAAAAGGAATGAATATGTCTAAAACCATAAAGGGTTATAACGACTTTATGGGAAGTTGGTTATAACTGCTTTATGGAAGGTTAAGAAAGTTGTCTATTTTGATTAATGGGCATAATGTCACGACCCGAACCCGGGCCCGTGACTGGTGCCTTACCCCGGGCACCCAAGTAGACATACATCAGAGTAATCAGCGGAACATAAAGACAATACATGGAACCAGTGTAATAAGACAGTGAAATAAGAAGACAGGCTAACCAAAAACGGTTACCTTCAGTATATAAATAAATAACAACTCTTTCAACATGAACAGTTTAATCCTTTTTACAAACCCTGCCCACAACAGTACTACATACCTCTAAGAATGATACGACAACAATGGCGGGACAGGGCCCCGCCAAACCCCTGAATGTAAACACTTACTACGACAGGGGACTATACCACTGATAAGCCTCCGGAGAAACGGAGCTTCCCAAACGCTGAACTGTGACCACGAGCTAGGATCAACGGCGGGTGTACCTCAACTGCGGCATGAACGCAGCCCAGAAGGAGGTCGATCAACAGTGCAGAGTATGTGAAACTAAAAATACTGTAAATGAAATCATAATAGTCTATAAAGCAGGAGACATGTATGATAACCAAACAACAGTTCACAATAAATAAGCAGTCATGTCAAGTCAGGGACTCACGCCCTCAAAGTCATCACTCAAATATAACTATGGGTCTCAAGCCCATAACATCAATCATGCCCGTGGAATACCTTCCTCACTGCCGGCAGTCTATGATAGAAAAGCACCAAGGAATACACATGAACACCAGGTCCCACCTGTGTCCAAATAAAACAGTACAGGGTAAGTACGAAGGCATAGCCGACTACTAACACCCACAGTACTAACAAGGTCATAAACTGTATCATGATATCTGTCTAGACCGTCACATGATCAAAGCCGTCACTCGCGCGATATCAAATGTGCGTCTAGCCACGAACTTCCGCAGCTCCGCATAGGCCAACCTCATAGGCCCGCATGAGGTATAACCCCGCATCGAGGTAGCTACTCCCGACATCCCCGACTCGCGATCCGCATGGCGCATAGACGCGTGACCATAAAGGCGCGACACTAACACGGAACTCCGTAGTTCTGCATGGATCCCCTGGACCCGCATGAGGTATTCTCGAATCATGGTCCCAGACCGCCTGAGTCTACCCCGCATCGGAGGGCAACTTAACCTCCGGAAATAAGTCAAGGTGAGTGGTACGACACCAACATAACGGTGATAGTCAAACAACTTTAAGCACGATCGAGGAAAACCCTTTACACTAACATCACAAGATACTAACACACGTAGCATCCTAGTATGTTTACTTATCAATCAACAAGAAAGTATTACAAGGCTATCACAAACCAACACAATCAAGTTATACACACAAGGTACTTTCTACTATATGTCAACAAGTTCGGGTTTTTATCCCCAAAGTACTTCATACATTAACTCTTTAAAAGATACGTTACTTTCACAAAAGTCACACAATACGTAGTTATAGGAAAATAGAGTGATTATCCTTTTAAGTAAACCAAAACACTTACCTTTGTAAAATCAAGTAACGACATTATTTTCCAAACGTCCAAGTTTGCCTAATTTCAAATGTTCACGTTTCTTATTTTAGAAGGGTTTCGTAGTTCATAGTTTTATTCATTTAAGAATATAATTCTCTTTTAAACAATTTGAGAAACATATGCCTTATATGTGAGTAGGATATTCTTGTTTATAACAATGTTATTACAATGACCATGATCTAGGAAATATCATTTTGTCTCATCTTAGCTTCATGCGGATGGAAGTTTCTCTTGGTTTTTATAATACTTAATCTGTCAAAACATTTCCTTTTATTAACGCCGCGATGGTTTGTCGATACACATTCGATTTCCAAATCAAGAAAGATTCTTAAGCCGTTATACCTAACTTCCCGTGAAGCTAGTATAACTCTTAAGTTTTCAAAACCAAGTATTACTTCTTCTTTCAAAATGATTCAAAAATCTTTTGAAATACTTCAAGTTCTTTATTAACACATAACAAGCGATTATAGTTCAAATCGATTACCTTTTAAAAACCACAAGTATCTTCTTACCAACATAAAGTCGTATAACCAACTTCCCATAAAGCCGTTATAACACTTTATGTTTTAAACCAATCAAATACATTTAGCACATGTACGCGTCTACGTACTACATAGTTCACACATATCATGCTAGAAGAGATAGGAAGAGGTTCACATACCTCGCGACAGTATCGACTAATAGCAAAACGCTCCAAGTACCTCAAACCGCGCTACTCCTTAAGCCAAGTAGATCGCGCCACGCATAGTACTTCCACCTATAAGGCCACAAGGCGCTTATTAACGTTAGGTCTCTTCGTAGAATATTCTACAGAAAATTCGGCAGCACCTCCCCCCCCCGCAACAGCGTAAATCTCCTCCTTTATCGAGGCCGGCTATCAAGCCAACCAGGGGGGGTTATACATCTAACCCTAACGGGTAAAATTCTACTCCACGATGCATCTTACACAAGTCTCGTAATGTCTCATATGTAATTACGATTCGATACTTTTCTTAGAAAGGTTTCTTATTATTCAGGCTTAAGTCGAAAGACATTGCCGATAACTACGTTCAGTACTATATATAGTATACTTCAACTATATAATCAACAACATGTAATTTCCAATTACAATAGGGGGGCAAGATAATTACCTCGATAAGCCCATAATTATCCTAGTTTAAATGTCGATCCTGAGCAAGGTTTAGCTCCTACTCCGTGCGCTCCGACCCGCTCCAAACAACCCTTAGAAATTCTAACCAACTTCTACTTATAACTTCAACTACGGGTGAAGATTTACTTAGGGTTCGGTTTTGTGACGGAAGTATAATAGTATAACTGGGCTTTTTGTAAAGGTATAACCTTAGAATACTACAAGGTATATGGCTAAGGTAATTTGGGCATTATAACAATACTTTTGAGAGTATTTTTACCAAGAGGGGGGGTGTTTTATACGAGACAACTAGGCTAGGGGGGGGTACCCCACGGCCACACTACTAGGAGGGGGGAGGGCTCGCCGAGGGGAGGAGGACGAGAACAACTCTTTCAAGGGAGGGAGGATTTCTAACACTTAGGAAATATTTGGAATGGATGAAGAAGTCATCCTAAGGGGGGTATTTATAGTATAAGCCAAGGCCAACCAATGGCCAAGATCATGCCAAGTGCAAGGCAAGTGTAGGGCCAAGATCTTGCCAAGTGCCCCTTAACCAACTAACACACAAATATACTACCAACTCCATGACAAAATAGGCACACTTTCGGCCACCCTTGACCGCCCAAGGTGTTCCAATGAGAGGGTGACAAGTGTCGCCCTCTTGTTGGTCCAAAATGTTTCGTCTCTCGGAAAAATCCGCAAAAATTAAAAATGACATAGCCGGAATTTTCCCTACGAAAGCTGTGGAAACGTTTCGTCGAAAAACGACTCTAATCGGGTGTTGTGAACAAAAACAATTCGGCCAAGCCTATTTGAAGTTCGAATTTTTCTACGTACGTCCCCACGTACATACTCTGGAAATACGGGGTATAACACATAAGTTGCCTAGATTGTGAAAATATGAAGTTACTTGGTTTCAAGCTTTGAAATGAGTTTCTAAAAGTATAGTAAATTACTTTGAAAAATAGACACACCTTGATACTACGGGTGTTAGTATCTTGGGATTTTACATAAAAATGAGTCTTTTGAAAAGAATGTACGTATGTAGTACCTTGGCTTGTTAAATGAGAATTTTCCTATTTGTGCCTTGATAGTACTTTGGCTTGTTTAATTGAGAATTATTCTATGTGTGCCTTGATAAGTACTTTGGCTTGCCTAAATAAGGATTCTCTTGGTTTATGTAAAAAGAAGACATGGTAGTTGTCTTGGTTTGTGTAAAGGCATGGTATTGTCTTGGTTTGTGTAAAGGCATGGTATTGTCTTGGTTTATGACAAAAAGAAAGGCATGGTAATTGTCTTGATTTTTCTAAAGGCATGGTTTTGCCTTGGTTTGCTTGCATATGGGTTACTCATATAGACATTCGTGCAAGTGTCATATCTCCACATCTCCGCGTCCCTCCATAAAGGGCCGGCAACTTGTTTCAAGGATGTCATGGGTTAGCTCCCCATAGGGGTGAGTGGTATACACTCACGGCGGGTCGGTATTTGACTCGAGCGGGTTAAATTCCCGGATATATATAAGTCATGGATTAGCTATCCGTGATGCGAGTATCGTGTACCGATGACTCATTGCGGGTCCTCACGACCTAAGCGGGTGAAATAGTCCCTTGCGGGTGAAATAGTCCTATGATAGGTTGCATTATAACACAGAGGGTGGTTGACCCTGGCATTGGCATGACCTTCATGTTTTGAAATGGTATTGATTTCATTAATGAAAGGGTGCAGTGTGGTTATGAATTAAAGTGGAACAGTAATTCTCATTGTTAAAGACATAACTTAAAAGATTAAAAGGATTGCATTACTCTCATGATTGCAAGGTTCAGTGTGCTTACTGATGTTGTATTATATCATGATCACGGCGATGAGGAAAGATTCCACGGGCATGATTGATATTATGGGCGTGAGACCCATGGTTATATTTGAGTAATGACTTTTAGGGCATGCATCCCTGACTTGATATGACTGCTTATGTATTGTGTACTGTAGGTTGGCTATCATACATGTCTCCTGTTTTGTTTAGACTATTATGATTTCATTACAGTATTTACTGTTTCACATACTTGGTACATTCTTCAGATCGACCTCCTTGGGGCTGCGTTCATCGCATGAGTTTAGGTAATGATTTGGTGATCTGCAGTGTAGGACCGCCGAGTTTTGGATAGCTCCATACATTGTGAGTTTATCTTTTGGTATAGATCCTTGATGCGTGCTTTTGTCTGATTATGGTGCGGCGGGGCCTTGTCCCGTCATAGTTCAGTAAACTCTTAGAGGTCTGTATTCATATGTGGGAATGGACTCATGTACAGTGTAGTGTATTTTAATTCTGTATATTATATGGCAGCCTTGTCGGCTTTGCCCTTGCACGTACGTTAGTTTTAAAAAAAATGAGGTGTTATTTAAATTCCGCAGTTTACTTGTGTCAGTAAGGTAGAAGGGTGCCCAGGTAGGGCACCTATCACGGGCCCGGGGTTCGGGGCGTGACAGTTTATTTCTTACCTCAAGGCTAGGAAGATGGTGCAGAAGGGGTACATCTATCATCTGGTTCGGGTATTCGATACAGGTGAGGTGTCGACTCTTCATCGATCCGGTGGTTAGAGAGTTTCCAGATGTATTCCCAGACGATCTCCCGGGTGTCCCTCCTGAAAGGGAGATTGAGTTTTGTATTGATATGTTGCCAGACACTCGGCCTATATCTATTCCGCCGTACAGGATGACACCTGTTGAGTTGAGGGAGTTGAAGGACCAGCTAAAAGATTTGCTGGAAAAAGGCTTTATCAGGCCTAGTGTTTCTCCCTGGGGAGCGCCGGTTTTGTTTGTGAAGAAGAAGGATGGGACGTTGCGTATGTGTGTTGATTACAGCGGTGAATAAGGTAACCATCAAGAAGCAGATACCCTTCCCGTGATTGATGATTTGTTTGACGATTGCGAGTGCGAGTGTTTCTCCATGATAGACTGCGTGCGGTTATCATCGATTATGAGTTAGAGACAGATATCCCAAAGATCGCATTCGGGACCCGTATGGGCACTATGATTTCAGGTGATGTATTTCGGTTTGACCAACGCTCAGTGTATTTATGGATTTGATGAATCGGGTGTTCAAGCCATTTTTGGATACATTTTTATAGTATTCATTGATGACATCTGGTTTATTCGCGTCTGAGGCGAGAGCATGCAGATCACGAGGCGGTACTTGGGTCCTCGGGCCGGCGATTGTTCGCCAAGTTCTCTAAGTGTGAGTTTTGGATGGCCTCAGTGGCATTCTTGGGGCACATTATTGGGGCTGATGGTGTTCAGGTTGATACGGTAAAGATTTAGGCAGTCAAGTCTTGGCCAAGACCTACTACTCCGACGGAGGTGCGCAATTTCTTAGGGCTGGCAGGTTATTATAGGTTTGTGGAGCATTTTGCTTCGATATCAGCACCGTTGACTAGGCTGACTCAGAAGGCAGCTAAGTTCCAGTGGACAGAAGCTTGTGAGAAGGGCTTCCAGTTACTGAAGGAAAAGTTGACGACGACTCCAGTTCTTACTCTTCCTGAGGGGTTAGAGGGCTACGTGATTTATTGTTGTTATACCCCGTAGTTCCAGGGTATGTATGTGAGGACGTACGTGCAAGAATACGACAGAAATTTTGGAAAGAAAGAAAGATGTGATTTTTCGACGGAAAAGTTTCCGGATTTTGTAAAGGAAAAAGGTTCGTTAATGGGAATTGGATTCCCAAATTTGGTATTTGGACTTCTTGGATTATATTAGAATTTTGGGATTTTATTTTCGGAAATGGTCACGTGGGGCCCACGGGAGAAATTTACGGTTTTGTGGGGCCCGCTTTGGTTTTGGGGCTTTCGATATTTTGGATATTTTCAGAAGACGAAATATTTTGGACGAGTAGGGGGCGACACGTGTCACCCCCATGTGGCACCTTGGCCGAATTGGAGGGACAAGTGGCTAGCCACTTGTCCCTTGGCCGAAATGGCCTTACAAGTGGCAAGCCACTTCTCTTGTTTTTTTGTTGGCCATGTGGTGTGGTGGGACCCACACACACATGGCCCAATCTTGACCACACACTTGCTATGATCTTGACCCTTGAATTCTCTATAAATACCCCCTTTGTGCTAGACTTATTCTTCATCCACACTTAAGCTTTCCAAGGCAAAAATTTCCCTCCCTTTAGCTTGTATTTTCGTCCCTCCCCCCACTTGTGTAGAAAATACTCTAAGTATTGTGGTATAATCCCAAATACCTTAGCCTTGTATCCCTAGTTGTATTCCAAAGTTATTTCAATACTAGGAGCCCGGAAATACTACTTTATTCCAATAGTCGCAAAATGAAACCCTAGGAAATTCTTCATAGCTTGGTTGAAGTGTTTAGAGAAGTTGTTTAGAAACTTCTAAGGGTCGCTTGGAGCGGGTTGGAGCGTAAGGATTTGGAGCTAAACGTTGCTCAGGATCGACTTATAATCTTGGATAATTTTTTGGGCTTATCGAGGTAATGATCTATGTCCCCCTATTGTAATTGGATATTACATATTGTAGTAGTTTAGAATTGAGTATAAGATATATTGGAAGGATGATTATAAAGGTTTGAACTGTATTTACATTGGGTATATTCTGATGAGACTTGTGTAGTATTATTGTTAGGCAGAATTGTACACGTCCGGTTAGATGTGTAATCCCGTTGGAGTGGTTGGCTTGGATGCAGCGCTTGTAACTGGAGGGTATTTTTGGGATTGCGGGGAGGTCTTTGCCAATTTTCCGTAGAAAAGAGGCTGTTTACTTAGATTATGCTACGAAGAGAATTAGAGGTTGATAGATTTGTTGTGGTTATTATAGGTGGATCTTCTACGCGCGGCATACTCGACTTTGCTTGTGGTTTAAGCCGAAGAGGTATGTGATTCTTCCTATACTCTTGAGCATGATTGTTGTGAACTATATAGTACGGTAGACGTACGTGTATGAAATGAATTTTGTTTGTTTAAAACATAAAGTGTTATAATGGCTTTATGGGAAGTTAGTTATAACGACTTTATGAAGATAAAAGAAAGATTTGATTTTGAAAGCTAAACAACTTGATTTTGAAAGTTAAGAGACTTGATCTTGAAAGATAAGAGACTTGACTTATAAATGACTTGATGTTGTTTTAAAAGAAAAGCACTTGGTTTAAAAAGTATAGAGTACTTGATTTTAAAAGTCCTGTAAAGATTTTTACGAAGGTGAAGTAATTTGTTTTGACAAGAAAACGTGTTTTAATACTACGAGTATTAGTATCGTGTGGCTTTTACGTAGAAAGAAGTCTTTTTGAAATAATGAAAGTATGTAGTATTTTGGGGTTGAAACCCGGATTGTTGATATAAAATGAAAGTACGTTGAACTTGTCTATGTTTGTTGTGATAGCCTTTCATGGGCAAGTGTTTTGTTTCGTATGCTCAGTGACTTCAGGAGGTGGCTATCGATTGATTGCTTGGACATCGACACGTTGGATGGTCCACGAGTATCGTCCACTTTGAGTATTATCTGGTTATTTCTTTTGGACATCGACACGTTGGATGGTCCACGGGTATGCGTCGATGGGATAGTTTCATGGCCATGCTTTCGAGGTAAGATCTTGCATGCGTCATCGTTGTGAGGATTATGTTATTTGTCCATGGACCGCTAATCCATGAAGCTTGCCGCGGTGACAGCGATCACGGGCTTGATTTGTACACGTGGTTCGTGCACACTTTAGATACTTGTCTGGTCATTTCGTGTATCGCGGGCTCGTAGATAGCTTAAGATACTTGCCTCGGCCATATCTCGTGAGGCGGTAGGCTAGTGGCACGTTAGCTTAAGATACTTGCCTCGGCGATTGCGTGGCTAGCTTTTGGTAGTAGTTGGCTTATACCTTGCCCGTGAAGGATATGACTAGCTTTGGGTAGTAGTTGGCTATTCTACTTGGCGTCGGTTTGATAGCCTTGACGAGATCTAGTGTTCAGGTTCACATATGGGTGTTGTTTCACATCATGTACTTCCGGCAGTGAGGAATGAGTTCCACGGGCATGATTGATATTATGGGCGTGAGACCCATAGTTATGTGTGAGTGGTTATTCTGGGGATATGCGTCCCCTTACTTGACCTAACTGTTTACTTATTCCGAAATGGTTTTATAAAATGATGAAATGTGATTTCATTACAGTATTTTCAGTTTCACATACTTGGTACTGTTATCGCGACCTTCTGGGCTGCGTTCATGCATGGTAGAGGTACACCAGTTGTTGATCCTCGCTCATAGGATCGCAGTTCAGCGTTGGGAAGCTCTGTTTCTCCGGAGGCTTATCTTTTTGGTATAGTCCCCTATCACTGTAGATACTTGTACATTCATGGGTATGGCGGGGCCCTGTCCCGTCATAGATGTTGTTACATTCTTAGAGGTCTGTAGTACTGTTGTGGGCAGGGTTTGTAAAGGATTTTAACTGTTCAGTTGTATGTATATACATGAAGGTGACCGTTTTGGTTAGCCTGTTTTCTTATGTTGTCTCTTGTTTCCTGTTTAAATTTTATTTCCACTGATTTTCTCTGATGTTGTTATCATTAGGGTGCCCGGGGTAAGGCACCAGTCACGGGCCCGAGATTGGGTCGTGACAAAAGTGGTATCAGAGCAGTTAATCCTCGGAAAGTGTCTACAGACCGTATCTAGTAGAGTCTTGATTATCGGCGTGTTGTGCACCACACCTATAATCAGGAGGCTATGGGATATCTAGGATTGGTTTCTATTTCTTCTCACTCTGAGATCGTGCCTTAGAGCTGTGTTGTAAGTTGGACTCCTTCTGACGTATTCGTTTATGCCAGTTATGCCTCCACGCAAGGCAACCAGAGCCCAGAAGGGCAAGCGCGAGAGGAGCTGCGAGTAAAGCGGCGGTCTCTCACGAGGCCACGATACTCGAGCCTCCATCCCGGCCAGAACAAAGGATATGGGTTATAAGGAGATGGCGATTACTAGCTAGGATTGTGGCTAGACACGAGACGACGAGAGTCGAGGTTCGCGGCGCCCATAGTTCACCCAGAGCGTATAGTTTGAGACTACGGGACTTTTGAGCCGCAGCCACTGAAATCTATGGGTCAAGGCACGAGGATGATCCGAGGAGTTCATCAAGCGATTCTGACGGATCATGAGAGTGATCAAGGCTTCGGAGACCGAGTCGGTGGTCCTAGGTTCGCATCGGCTGCGTGATACTGCAGTCGATTGGTTTGATTCGTGGGAGCTGTCCCGGGGGGAGCATGCGCCTCCAGCTGTGTGGGACGAGTTCTCGGAGGCATTTCTCGGCCATTTCTTGCCTCCGCAGATGAGAAACGCCGGCGACAATTTTGATCTTTGAGGCGAGAGGCGTACGGTTCGGGAGTACAACGTGGAGTTCGACTCGTTGGCTTGATATGTCCCTGCGTTAGTGGCATATATGGAGGACATAGTGCACCGCTATGTCACAGGGCTGGACGATTACTTAGCAGAGAGTTTCTCGGGTGTAGCTCTTCAGCCGGGCATGGACATTGCCCGCATGCAGGCTTATGCACTTGGGTGTGAGGCGGAGGCGGCGGATTGACGATACCGGCAGAAGAAGGCGGGGCAGCGGTCGCTGGTAACTTTCAAGCGGACCGCCTCGTGAGCGAACTAGTTATGCGCCTCGCCCGATCTGAAGTGGTCCTCAGAGTCTTCGTGACATCCAGGTATTGAGGCGGTCGTGGCTCAGGTTGAGTTTTGAAGTGGGAGTGTTGGCGGATGAAGCCACTGACCTCGGTGTGGCGGTATGGTAAACCCGTGCGAAGTGTCACGTTATTGAAGGACTTGTTTTACATGCGGCGGCAGGCCATTTGCGAGAATTGTCCAACCGCAGGTAGCTCGGATGTAGAGACTCGGCCTTCGGGATCTGTTGTGGGTTCTTCGCCTTCGATAGCTAGGCAGGGTGTTCATACCGTGGCGGCAGTGGCGAGGTCGTGGTGGAAGTTCCCAGTTCTAGCTGTCCTTGGAACCGCCTATTTGATTTCAGGTATATCATTCACCCTCTAGAGACTAGTATGTATTGATGTTATGATGATGTGCTAAGTATTATGTTCAGATAGCATTATGTTAAATTGTGATTTAGAGGTCTGGTTAGTAAAAGGGAAGTTGGGTACATAGAGATTGTGAGCCTTAGAATATTATACGTGGAGACCTTAGATGTGAGGCCGTCTTGAGTAAAAGATTTTGTTTACGATTGACCTTTGTCGGAGTGCATAGTATACGTGGGGTATAATTGTGTGATAAGTCCCTGAGTGGTGTGAATTATAAGAGGGTAGTTAAGCTAAGAAGACCATTAGGTTTTCGTGACTTGATTAGTGAGATTGTTCCGGATCGAGGAATAAGAGTTTGGCGCGACAAATGGGTCGGGTTGAGGCAAGGTCGCGGGTTAACCCGCAACCCAGAATAGGGTGGAGTCAATTTGTGGTAGTCCCGCTGTGTGATAGGGTCACGAGGGTGCTAGGCCCAAGTTTAGGTAACCATCGTACATGTTTGTGGATGCGTTCGACCAGAATCGGATCGTGAAGGCCGGGAATGGCCTTAGAGGAAATTGAAACTAGTAAGATGACCAAGTTTGGAGGTAGTAACTCCAGGGTTGTGGAAATTGAAGCGATCGAAGTTTGGGCGTGTACTATAGAGAGTTCGGGTGTACGAGAAGGGTACGACGAGTAAGAAGAGAAGCGAACATGTGTTATGAGAACGGAAGTGATTATTTCTTTTGTGAGGTGAAGATGCGAAGGGAGTATCCTTTAGACCGTGGGTGGGAGCGTTTTTTGTGATGTTAGAGGTGATTCCTCGTTGGCTTGGATTTGAGTTTTGCGCACATGTTATATTCTGGCCATTGGTGGCATGATCGGTTTTGTAAGTGTAGTAGTGGAGACTATACCGGCGCAAGTACGTTTGGAGACTTAGAAGGAACATTCGGGACGAATGTTTCTAAGGGGGGAAGAATGTTATACCCCGTAGTTCCAGGGTATGTATGTGAGGACGTACGTGCAAGAATACGACAATAATTTTGGAAAGAAAGAAAGATGTGATTTTTCGACGGAAAAGTTTCCGGATTTTGTAAAGGAAAAAGGTTCGTTAATGGGAATTGGATTCCCAGATTTGGTATTTGGACTTCTTGGATTATATTAGAATTTTGGGATTTTATTTTTGGAAATGGTCACGTGGGGCCCACGGGAGAAATTTACGGTTTTGTGGGGCCCGCTTTGTTTTTGGGGTTTTTGATATTTTGGATATTTTCGGAAGACGAAATATTTTGGACGAGTAGGGGGCGACACGTGTCACCCCCATGTGGCACCTTGGCCGAATTGGAGGGACAAGTGTCTAGCCACTTGTCCCTTGGCCGAAATGGCCTTACAAGTGGCAAGCCACTTGTCTTGTTTTTTTGTTGGCCATGTGGTGTGGTGGGACCCACACACACATGGCCCAATCTTGACCACACACTTGCTATGATCTTGACCCTTGAATTCTCTATAAATACCCCCTTTGTTCTAGACTTATTCTTCATCCACACTTAAGCTTTCCAAGGCAAAAATTTCCCTCCCTTTAGCTTGTATTTTCGTCCCTCCCCCCACTTGGGTAGAAAATACTCTAAGTATTGTGGTATAATCCCAAATACCTTAGCCTAGTATCCCTAGTTGTATTCCAAAGTTATTTCAATACTAGGAGCCTGGAAATACTACTTTATTCCAATAGTCGCAAAACGAAACCCTAGAAAAATCTTCATAGTGTTACACCCCGGAATTTCAGGATATGTTTATAAGAACGTACGTAAGAACTCAACAATGTTAAGATTTGGGACGAGTAAAAGTTTGTCGGAATTTTTGGAATTGGTCGGAAACGAAATATTGCGACGAACGGGAGGGCGACACGTGTCACCCCCCTTAATACTCTTGGACGAAATTGACATGGGGGAAATGATCATTTGACCATAGTTTAAAAGATCAAGTCTTGCAAAGGCAAGAGCTTGACATTGTTGACCAAGTCAATGCCACTTGGCTTGATCCTTGTGAAGTGCATCCTAACCACCCATTTGTTCTAATATTGACCCTCCATCTTGTTATATATGTATACTAGTGCAAGACAAGGCAAAACACTTAGACAAAATTTTACAAAAATTTGGAAGAACTCATTGAGGCTCTTGTCTTTGGGAGGGTTTCAAAAAAAAAATTCAATTGTTGTCCAATAATCTCCCCACTTTAAACCAAGGTACCTAAGGGTATTGTAAGTGTTTCTCAATAGAAAGATCCCGGAAATGTGGTGTTTTCGTATTAGTCGCAAGGCGAAAACCTAAAGGGTTATTCAACTTTGAAGTTGAAAATTGAAGATGAGTCTTTTATAAGCTTCTAAGGGTTGCTTGGAGTGGATTGGAACGTCGAGAGGAGGAGCTAAAGTTGCTAAGGAGCGACTTGTGATCTTGGATCATAATTGGGCTAATTGAGGTATAATCTTCGTTTTACTTTTGTAATTGAAGATTTCATGTTATGATAAGTTATAAGTGATCATGTGATTTGTGTTATGAAGTTTGATAAGTGACATGGATTGTAGAAGTCTAGAACCGAAAAGGACATGATTAGCCTTTTGAAATTGAAATACAATTTTGGTCGTTAATTAGAATCGTCGCATGTTATCTACTTGAGGAATGTAGTAGCTATAATTAATTGCGGCTTGATATCATGTTATACTAAACCACTTGGATAAAAAAAGAATTGGAAACGATTTGTATTGTTGCCTAATTGCCGAATTGACATTATAGTTTAGACTAGTTTGTTATCGTTTGTGGTGAGCCAATTGGGGCTGTTTGGTTATTCATTTGTATTGAACTACCTTATAAATTGTGGTGAGCCAATTGGGGCTGTTTGGTTATTGTATTCGGCCTTGAAAAAGGTGGCAAAGTTAGTAAAAACAAAGGAAGTGCTGTCCGATTTTCCGTAGAATTTAGTGACTTGCACTTGGAATATTCTACGTTTGAAACTAGAAGTTAATAGACGTACTATGGTCATTATAGGTTGACATACTACGTACGGCGACTGTACTTAGCAAGTGGATTAAACCGAAGAGGTATGTGGAACTTTCTTATCTCTTGAGCATGATTAAGTTGTAAATGTATAGTACGGTAGACGTACGAGATTTTTGACAAATCTAGTCTATTTGATATCCTTGGCTTATTTTAAGAATGCCCAAGTTGTTTGAGTTAGGGAATTAACTCACTTGATTAAATATTAAGGATATCTTGATTTTCAAAAGTTAAGAGACTTTAAGTATGTTGAAAGTATTTTAATACTTGTTTGTTGGAAAGTTAATAAGAGAATGGTTTACTCTTAAGTAATTTAAGCATGTTAAGGGACTTGAAGAGTTTTAAAGAATGTGACACTTGTTTCGTTTTAAACGTATAAGTCCCTTGGATAGGAAATTGTACTTGACTTAGGTATAAAGTGAATATAACGACTTTATGGGGAGTTGGTTATATTGGCTTTATGGAAAGATAAATGGCTTGATTTATTTGAAAGGCAATTTGATTTGAAGGCATCAATTGCCTAAGGCTTTTACGAGAGAAGAAGTCACTTGATTTAGAAGCCTAATTTTATTTCTAAAAGTATTGTGACTTGTCTTGAAAAAGAAATTGTAACTTGATACTACGGTTATTAGTATCTTGGAAGTTTTATAATGAAATGAGTCATTTTGAAAGAATAGAAGTTCGTAGTACTTTGGGTTAAATTCCCGGATTTTTATAAAGAACATGTTAGTGCCTTAAGTAAACTAAAATGAGTGTATATGAAGCAGAATAATAAGAAGTTAGGGATTGCTTAACTTATATATTGTATGATAAGCGGTAGTGCTTATGTTATGTGTGATAGCGGTTGTGCTAGTAGTTCAAGAATAATTGCGGGGTCATTCCGGGTTTGTGGCATTGCATATTTAGTGGATTTGCTACCCACGATGCGAGGAATACCTCATGCGAGTCCGTAGGGCTTATGCGGGTGAAATAGTCCCGTGCGGCGGGTCCACCTATGCGAGGAATACCTCAATGCGAGTCCGTAAGGGCTTATGCGGTGAAATAGTCCCATGCGAGGAATACCTCATGCGGGTCCACGCGATCTATGTGGGTGAAATAGTCCGGGAATAGGATTGCTTAATGATCCGCGGACGGTGGTCTGTTTTGATCGTGAGCTTCCTACTTTATATTGTAAGTATACACCTATTTACTCTCATTGTTAGTAAGGCACGCGATGTCTTTATTAATTGAGTATCATACATGTCTCGCTTTTATTATTAGACTTATGATTTCATTATAGTACTTTGATTTCACATATTTGGTACATGTTATCGACCTCGCCTTGGGGTGCGTTCATCCGCAGTGAAAGTCTGAGTTCTTGATCCTCGCTCTTAGGATCCTTTGTCATTTGTTGAAGCTCCTCATTTCGGAGGCTTATCCTCGTATTGTCGGTTATTGTACATTCGGGGTATGGCGGGGCCCCGTCACTTGATTGTTATTCTTAAGTGCGTAGTCACATTGTGGATTGGGTTGTAAAGGAAAAAATGTATTGTTTTATTGGTATAAGTTACGGAAGGTGGCCTTATCATTTGCTTGTTGTTATTATATGTTTAAGTATTTTATCGATTGTGTATGTTCATTGCTATTCTCGATGTATGCGAGGGTGCCCGGGTAGGGTACGATCGCGGGGCAGTCGGTCGTGACAAAAGTGGTATCGAAGCGATTAGTCCTCGGAAAGTGTCTGAGCCAGTGTCTAGTAAGTCTTGATTATCGGTGTGTTGTGCACCACATCTATAATCGGGAGGTGCAGGACATTTAGGATTGGTTTACATTCTTCTCACTCTAAGATCGTGCGATAGAGCTGCGTGGTTAGGTCGTCTTTCCCAACAAGTTATGATTGTTTGCATTCTGAGAAAGCGTGATGACCGGGAAGGATTATGTGGATTGCGTATCCGGTTGGTAATGTTTGTAGTATAGTTGGTATTGTGACATACAACTATACGGATTTATGTTCGGGGTCACATGTGTGTTGCCTAGGATGATTTTAGATTACGAGTTGGGTAAGGACTAAATAAATACAGGGAAGGTATGAGCGGTTAGAAACTCTCATCAAGGTTTTACGTGCTAGTTTGAGATAATTAGGTGATGATGAGTTGTGTGAGAATGAAATGGACCATAAGAAGTTAATTAAGAGACTAAATGGAAGACTATGTTATAGATTGAGCTACGTAGTAGAATTTCGAGAATAGTACGGGTGAGAGCGTATGGTTGTTGTGGTCAAGACAACACGACTATGATTTTGAGAAGTTTTTGTACGGTTCACGAGGTGATAAGTTAGGCTTGGAGCATGGAAATTGCGAGCACGAGAATGTGATAACCGTCGAGACCTTAGGTATATAAGGCCTTACCGGGTAGTAAAGGGTTAAGACGGACGAGGAAAGAGTTAAATATGACGCCGAGTCGGGTTGGGGATCTATTAAGGGTGCCATAGCTTGAAATGAAATGGGATCAGTTGGTAGTAGTCCGCTACGTGGCGAGTCACGAGTGTAAGGCCAAGTCTAGTTAATCGTTTCTGGGTTCGTGGACGCATTCCACCGGAACCAGTTGCGAGACGGGTGGCCTTATGTTGTTTAATTTTGTAACTCCAAAGAGTGGAGGCGAGTTAGTATGGAATTTATGTATGTAAGCTGGAATAAGTTTGGAAGTACAGAAAGAGTGCGACCAGGGAAAAAGAGAGCAACTAAGTGTAAAGAAATAAAGCCTGAATCCATGAGAACCTTTCGAGGTGACTACACGTGAGTGTTGGGTGGTAGTGGCGGTAGATAATAATTGCGGTAACGATAAAGTCGTTGGACCCAGAGTATTATAATGACGCATGAGGTCATTATGATTTCGGCTAGTTGGCCTCTTGTTATGCCAACGTTGGCTGCGAAGAGATTGACTCGATTCGGTTTTACGTAGTGATTTTCGGTGAAAAGGGAGAGAAGTGGTGGTAACCAGTGAATTATCCTTCCTTTTTTGGCATCATTGTTTTTAATAAGTCTGTGTGATTTGTTCATTTGAGGTGGATTGAGACAGAAAGTAGTAATAATTGAATTTGAAGGAATTTATGTTAAATGCCCTTGGAGGTACTTGGAGTTGGTTTGGTGTGGCGGTCAGGGCCACGACCTTCCAGATAATTACAGGAAAATGTGCAAGGCATGAATAAATAAGTATGAATGCTGCCGGCGGAAAGCTGAGGGCAACTTTGGTAGGTTTTGAAAATCTACATGACTTTAAGGCGGTGCGTGATGATTAGATATTCTTGGCGCTGAGGACCTGTGATTGTGGTTGTGACGCCAAGGAAAGTTTAAGAAAGGGAGATAAGTTTTCTCCCCCACATAAAAGGACATTTTTACGAATTATGGGGTTGCGTGTACCCATGTTGTTAGACGAAGGATATAAGACAGGTAAGGTATTCGGTATCGTCATGCCATAGGTTCTGATTGTAGATAGCAGTGGGAAAAGTGTTGTGTTGGGGTAATTAAGACGACGTGCAATTGGTCGGAAGTATCGTAAAGATATTAATGTAAGTTGCGGGTCATGATTACCCAGGACGAGTGTAAAGACCATTAGTTTATAATGGGCAGTAAGAACATTTCAAGAAAATGTGGTAACACCTAGTTATAGGCTCTACTGGCGGGAAAGGAGAAACCGGGTTACTACTTGACAAGATCAAGGAAAACCTCCCCCCCCCCTATATTGTGATTGACAGTAAGTCTTAGCCATGAGGCAAGCAAAGGAATTAAGTCTAAGTTGGTGACCAAGTTTGGTTGCAACAAAAAGGAATCAGGAACCATAAGTGAGATTAAGGATACCGAATACTTCGAGAATGAGAAAGGATTTGATTATTGGAAGATAAGTTGACCACGACTCTGATTCTAACCCCTCGTGAGACTAGAGGTTAGGTTATTATGATAACACGTTGGGTGTTGGGCTAGGTTGTGTCTTGTATGACAGATGAGATAGAGCCTATGTTTTCCGGTAGTTAGGGAAGCGAGGAAAGAAGTGCGCCACTCACGATTTAGAGTGGCGGCGATTAAAACATGCCTTGAATATTTGGGGGCAGGACGTATATACAGACTTCATGTGGATATTTGTGCAGACCACAAAAGCCTCCGGTATATCTGCGGGCTGAGGCAGTAGAATTTGCGACAGCGATGGTGGCTAGAGTTACTCAGGGATTGTGATATTGATATCCTATACCATCCGGGGAAAGACAAGACAGTTACAGATACTCCTTGTCGCGGACCTGAGGGTAGTCTGCTAGGTAGGCAGCCAGATAGACGGGACGTGGTCCGTGAGATTTTTCAGTTACCGAGCCTAGGGGTTCGATTGATTGCTTCCAAGTTAAGGAAGTTTAGATCCGAGAGGTTTCCGAGTCTTTCGTCGTTGAGGAGGTAAAGAGGCGACAATATGAGGATCCAGTTATGAGACGGTACCGAGATACGGCTCTCCGAGAAGAGAAGAGCATGTTTGAGTAGCACCGGATGAGGTGCTGTGAGATGAGGATAGATTGCGTGTACCCGGTACCGCAGGACTAGTCAGCAGGTCTTAGGGGAGGCACGCAGTGCTATTGTTCTAAATTATGCAAGTCGACTAAGTCGTGTCGTGACCTCGGATGTATGTATGGGTAAGATGGCCAGGAAAAAGGGACATAGCGGAGTTCTTCGCTTAAGTGTCGGGTTAGTAGCAGTCATGGTTGAGCACGAAGCCCGGTGGGCTATTACAGCGATTGAAATCCCAACCTAGAGATGAGAGTATTTTATGGATCTTATTCAGGTGGCATCGTACTCGGAGGAAGTGCGACCCGCAGGGGTCGTGGTAATTAAATTTGGCGAAACGATCGTGTTCTTTCAGTTAGGACCACTTACTGGTGAGATTAGGCTTGCTTGTATAGCGAGAGAGATTGTGAGGCGCGCGGGGTTCCTACGTTTATGATAGCGACAGATGAGCTCGGTTGAGATAACCGGAGGTTTTTGAAGGATTAGGGGCACAGTGAGTCTCGATATTACTACACCCTCGGGCCGAGCGGGCGAGCGAGCGTGCTATCGAGCGTTTAGGGGTAGGTGGCGGGCTGTGTTTTTGATTCCGTGGTACGGGAAGGTTATTTGCCTTTTGTTGTGTTACGTGCGATAACGAATACCACTGATTTCGGGTGGCGACGCGAGGCCTTGTGTGTAAGAAAGTGGAGATCGCGGTCGGATGGTTCGACATGGCGAGGTTCGATTATTTAGTCGAACTTGACTCGGCGGGCTATGGATAAGCGAGGCTTATCGGGGAAGATTGTAGTAAGCTTAGAGTCCGAAGCTTTATGCGAGATAACCGATGTTGACACGTGGGGTTGATTTGTTATTTTGGTATGAGTATTGTTATGTGGCCAAATGTGGCATTATTGCACGTAGGGGTTGTAAAGGGGACTATGTCGCTATCTTAAGTTTGACTCAGAGAACATTCGGGGCGACTGTTTCTAAGGGGGGAAGAATGTTACACCCCAGAATTTCAGGATATGTTTATAAGAACGTACGTAAGAACTCAACAATGTTAAGATTTGGGACGAGTAAAAGTTTATCGGAATTTTTGGAATTGGTCGGAAACGAAATATTGTGACGAACGGGAGGGCGACACGTGTCACCCCCCCTTAATACTCTTGGACGAAATTGACATGGGGGAAATGGTCATTTGACCATAGTTTAAAAGATCAAGTCTTGCAAAGGCAAGAGCTTGACATTGTTGACCAAGTCAATGCCACTTGGCTTGATCCTTGTGAAGTGCATCCTAACCACCCATTTGTTCTAATCTTGACCCTCCATCTTGTTATATATGTATACTAGTGCAAGACAAGGCAAAACACTTAGACAAAATTTTACAAAAATTTGGAAGAACTCATTGAGGCTCTCGGCTTTGGGAGGGTTTCAAAAAAAAAAATTCAATTGTTGTCCAATAATCTCCCCACTTTAAACCAAGGTACCTAAGGGTATTGTAAGTGTTTCTCAATAGAAAGATCCCGGAAATGTGGTGTTTTCGTATTAGTCGCAAGGCGAAAACCTAAAGGGTTATTCAACTTTGAAGTTGAAACTTGAAGATGAGTCTTTTATAAGCTTCTAAGGGTTGCTTGGAGTGGATTGGAACGTCGAGAGGAGGAGCTAAAGTTGCTAAGAAGCGACTTGTGATCTTGGATCATAATTGGGCTAATTGAGGTATAATCTTCGTTTTACTTTTGTAATTGAAGATTTCATGTTATGATAAGTTATAAGTGATCATGTGATTTGTGTTATGAAGTTTGATAAGTGACATGGATTGTAGAAGCCTAGAACCGAAAATGACATGATTAGCCTTTTGAAATTGAAATACAATTTTGGTGATTAATTAGAATCGTCATGTTACCTACTTGAGGAATGTAGTAGCTATAATTAATTGCGGCTTGATATCATGTTATACTAAACCACTTGGATAAAAAAGAATTGGAAGCGATTTGTATTGTTGCCTAATTGCGAATTGACATTATAGTTTAGACTAGTTTGTTATCGTTTGTGGTGAGCCAATTGGGGCTGTTTGGTTATTCATTTGTATTGAACTACCTTATAAATTGTGGTGAGCCAATTGGGGCTGTTTGGTTATTGTATTCGGCCTTGAAAAGGTGGCAAAGTTAGTAAAAACAAAGGAAGTGATGTCCGATTTTAGTAGAATTTAGTGACTTGCACTTGGAATATTCTACGTTTGAAACTAGAAGTTAATAGGCGTACTATGGTCATTATAGGTTGACATACTACGTCTGGCTGGACTTAGCAAGTGGATTAAACCAGAAGAGGTATGTGGAACTTTCTTATCTCTTGAGCATGATTAAGTTGTAAATGTATAGTGCGGTGAGCGTGCGAGATTTTTGACAAATCTAGCCTATTTGATATCCTTGGCTTATTTTAAGAATGCCCAAGTTGTTTGAGTTAGGGAATTAACTCAATTGATTAAATATTAAGGATATCTTGATTTTCAAAAGTTAAGAGACTTTAAGTATGTTGAAAGTATTTTAATACTTGTTTGTTGGAAAGTTAATAAGAGAATGGTTTACTCTTAAGTAATTTAAGCATGTTAAGGGACTTGAAGAGTTTTAAATAATTTGACACTTGTTTATTTTTAAACTTATAATTAAATTGGATAGGAAATTGTACTTGACTTAGGTATAAAGTGAATATAACGACTTTATGGGGAGTTGGTTATATTGGCTTTATGGAAAGATAAATGGCTTGATTTATTTGAAAGGCAATTTGATTTGAAGGCATCAATTGCCTAAGGCTTTTACGAGAGAAGAAGTCACTTGATTTAGAAGCCTAATTTTATTTCTAAAAGTATTGTGACTTGTCTTGAAAAAGAAATTGTAACTTGATACTACGGTTATTAGTATCTTGGAAGTTTTATAATGAAATGAGTCATTTTGAAAGAATAGAAGTACGTAGTACTTTGGGTTAAATTCCCGGATTTTTATAAAGAACATGTTAGTGCCTTAAGTAAACTAAAATGAGAGTGTATATGAAACAGAATAATAAGAAGTTAGGGGATTGCTTAACTTACTTATATATTGTATGATAAGCCGGTAGTGCTTATGTTATGTGTGATAGCCGGATTTGTGCTAGTAGTTCAGTAATAATTGCGGGGTCATTCCCCGGGTTTGTGGCATTGCATATTTTCGTGGATTTGCTACCCACGATGCGAGGAATACCTCATGCGAGTCCGTAGGGCTTATGCGGGTGAAATAGTCCCATGCGGGCGGGTCCAGCCTATGCGAGGAATACCTCATGCGAGTCCGTAAGGGCTTATGCGGGTGAAATAGTCCCATGCGAGGAATACCTCATGCGGGTCCACGCGATCTATGTGGGTGAAATAGTCCCAGGAATAGGATTGCTTAATGATACTGCGGACAGGTGGTCCTGTTTTGATCGTGAGCTTCCTACTTTATATTGTAAGTATACACCTATTTACTCTCATTGTTAGTAAGGCACATTGTACTGTTAATTGAGTATCATACATGTCTCCAGTTTTATTATTAGACTTATGATTTCATTATAGTACTTTCAGTTTCACATATTTGGTACATGTTGTACTGACCTCCTTGAAGTGCGTTCATGCCGCAGTGAAGTGCAGTTCTTGATCCTCGCTCTTAGGATCCTTTGTTCACTGTTGAAGCTCCTCATTTGGAGGCTTATCACAGTATTGTCGGTTGTTGTACATTCAGGGTATGGCGGGCCCGTCACTTGAGTTATTCTTAAGTGCAGTAGTCACATTGTGGATTGGGTTGTAAAGGAAACAAAATGTCTTGTTTTATTGGTATAAGTTCTGGAAGGTGGCCTTATCGGCTAGCTTTGTTGTTATTATATGTTTAAGTATTTTATCGATTGTGTATGTTCCTTTGCTATTCTCGATGTATGCGAGAGGGTGCCTGGTAGGGCACGATCATGAGCTTGAAGTCGGGTCGTGACACATAGCTTGGTTGAAGTGTTTAGAGAAGTTGTTTAGAAACTTCTAAGGGTCGCTTGGAGCGGGTTGGAGCGTAAGGATTTGGAGCTAAACGTTGCTCAGGATCGACTTATAATCTTGGATAATTTTTTGGGCTTATCGAGGTAATGATCTATGTCCCCTTATTGTAATTGGATATTACATATTGTAGTAGTTTAGAGTTGAGTATAAGATATATTGGAAGGATGATTATAAAGGTTTGAACTGTATTTACATTGGGTGTATTCTGATGAACTTGTGTAGTATTATTGTTAGGCAGAATTGTACACGTCCGGTTAGACGTGTAATCCCCTTGGAGTTGTTGGCTTGGTAGCAGGCCTTGTTACTGGAGGTTATTTATGTGATTGCGGGGGGGGAGGTACTGCCGAATTTTCCGTAGAAAAGGGAAATGTTTACTTAGATTATGCTACGAAGAGAATTAGAGGTTGATAGATTTGTTGTGGTTATTATAGGTGGATCTTCTACGCGCGGCATACTCGACTTGGCTTGTGGTTTAAGCCGAAGAGGTATGCGATTCTTCCTATACTCTTGAGCATGATTGTTGTGAACTATATAGTACGGTAGACGTACGTGTATGAAATGAATTTTGTTTGTTTAAAACATAAAGTGTTATAATGGCTTTATGGGAAGTTAGTTATAACGACTTTATGAAGATAAAAGAAATATTTGATTTTGAAAGCTAAACAACTTGATTTTGAAAGTTAAGAGACTTGATCTTGAAATATAAGAGACTTGACTTATAAATGACTTGATGTTGTTTTAAAAGAAAAGCACTTGGTTTAAAAAGTATAGAGTACTTGATTTTAAAAGTCCTGTAAAGATTTTTACGAAGGTGAAGTAATTTGTTTTGACAAGAAAACGTGTTTTAATACTACGAGTATTAGTATCGTGTGGCTTTTACGTAGAAAGAGGTCTTTTTGAAAGAATGAAAGTATGTAGTATTTTGGGGTTGAAACCCGGATTGTTGATATAAAATGAAAGTACGTTGAACTTGCATATGCTTGTTGTGATAGCCTTTCATGGGCAAGTGTTTTGTTTTTGTGCTACCGTGACTCTGTGGGAGGGCCGGCTATCTGATTGATTGCTTGGACATACTGACAAGTTGGATGGTCGCAGTATCGTCAGCTTTGAGTATTATCTGGTTATTTCTTTTGGACATACTGACACGTTGGATGGTCCACGGGTATGCGTCCAGTAGGATGGTTTCATGGCCATGCTTTCCGAGGTAAGATGCCGGGGCATGCGGTCATTGTGAGGATTATGTTATTTGTCCATGGACCGCTAATCCATGAAGCTTGCCGCGGTGACGAGCGATCACGGGCTTGATTTGTACATGGTTCGTGCGCTTTAGATACTTGTCTGGTCATTTCGTGTATCGCCAGCTCGGTAGATAGCTTAAGATACTTGTCTCGGTCATATCTCGTGAGGCGGTAGGCTAGAATGCGTTAGCTTAAGATACTTGCCTCGGCGATTGCGTGGCTAGCTTTTGGGTAGTAGTTGGCTTAGTACCTTGCGTGAAGGGATATGACTAGCTTTTGGGTGGTAGTTGGATATTCTACTTGGCCCGATCGGTTTGACGACGAGAATCTAGTGTTCGAGTTCACATACGGGTGTTGTTTCCATCATCATGCTGCCGTGATGAGAATGAGTTCCACGGGCATGATTGATATTATGGGCGTGAGACCCATAGTTATGTGAGTGATTATTCGGGATATCGTCCCTTACTTGACCTAACTTGTTTACTTATTGCGAAATGGTTTTATAAAATGATGAAATGTGATTTCATTACGGTATTTTGATTTCACATACTTGGTACTGTTATCTTGACCTCCTTCGAAGTGCGTTCATCTTTGCGGTAGAAGTACACGATTGTTGATCCTCGCTCATAGGATCGCGATTCGGCGTTAGGAAGCTCGTTTCTCGGAGGCTTATCTTTTGGTATAGTCGCATCACTTTGTAGATACTTGTGCATTCGTGGTATGGCGGCCTGTCGTCATAGATGTTGTTACATTCTTAGAAGTGCAGTATCTTGTTGTGGCGGGGTTTGTAAAGGATTTTAAGCTGTTGATTATATGTATATACATGAAGGTGACCGTTTTAGTTGCTTTGTTTTCTTATGTTGTCTCTTGTTTCCTGTTTAAATTTTATTTCCGCTGATTTTCTCTGATGTTGTTATCACTAGGGTGCCCGGGGTAAGGCACCAGTCACGGGCCCGAGATCGGGTCGTGACAATTGTGATGCCTCGGGTATCGGGCTAGGGTGCGTATTGATGCAGCACGACAAGTGTTACACCCCGTAGTTCCAGAGTATGTATATGAGGACGTACGTACGAGAATACGACATTAAAGTTGGAAAGGAAGAAAGATGTGATTTTTCGACGGAAAAGTTTCCGGATTTTGTGAAGGAAAAAGGTTCGTTAATGGGAATTGGATTCCCAGATTTGGTATTCGGACTTTTTGGAATATTTAAGAATTATGAAATTTTATTTTGGAATTGGTCACGTGGGGCCGGGGAGAAATTCTGGTTTTGTGGGCCCGCTTTATTTTCGGATTTTGGCATTACGGATATTTTTGGAAGACGGAATATTTTGGGCAGTAGGGGCGACACGTGTCACCCCTCGAGGCCGTGTGGGCGATTGTTGTGAGTGTTGGGCGTTTTCTTGGTGGACAAGTGGCCCATTTTGTGGTGGCCACTTGTCTCATTATAATGGACAAATGGTTGTGCCAACTACCCACACATGTACCCATCCTCACCACACACTTGCCTAGATCTTGGCATTGATTTTCCTATAAATACCCCATTGATTTCAAGACTTCTTCATCCACTTAAATGTTTCTAAGTCACAAAATCCTCCTTCCTTGTGTGGCTCGTCCGAAATCCCCCACACTTTGTGTAGAAAATACTTCAAGTATTGTTATATTATCCCAAAATACCTTAGCCTAGTATTCCTAGTAGTATTCCAAGTTATTTCAATAACTAAGAGCCCGGAAAAATACTACTTTATTCCAATAGTCGCAAAAATGAAGCCCTAGAAAAATCTTCATAGCTTAGATGAAGTGTTAAGAGAAGTTGTTTGGAAACTTCTAAGGGTTGCTTGGAGCGGGTTGAGCGTCGAGAAGTGGAGCTAAGCGTTGATCAGGATCGACTTATATCTTGGATAATTTTGGGCTTATCGAGGTAATGATCTTTATCCCCCTATTGTAATTGGAAATTACATGTAGTAGTAGTTAATAATTGAGTATAAGATATATTGGAAGAATCAGTATAAAGAATTGAACTGTATTTACATTGGACTGTATTTCCAGTAGACTTATAGTATTTTTGTGGAGTAGAATTGTACACGTCAGGTTAGGCGTGTAACCCGGATTGTTGGTTTGGTAGCGGGCCTCGTTAGAGAGGAGTTTTATGTGGTTGCGGGGAGGAGGGAAGAGAAATCTTCGAATTTTCAGTAGAATAAGGAATCTTGTATCTAGAATTATTCTACGAAGAAATCTAGAGGTTGATAGGCGTTTGTGGCCTTTATAGGTTGAAGTACTACGAGTAGCGTATTCTACTTGAAGGATGGAAAAGGCGAGCAAGGTTAGAGTACTTTGGGCGTTTTGCTAATTGTCGATAATCGTCGCGAGGTATGTGAACCTCTTCCTATCCTTTCTAGCATGATATTTGTGAAATATATTTAGTGCGGTGGGCCTTGCGTGTGTTTAAAGGAAATTGATTTTCCTTTTGTGTCCTTGACTTGATTCCAAAGTTAGGTGACTTGTTATAAATATTAAGGACTTGAATTATGTTAAAAAGTTGTAAAACCTCACTCGTGAGTAATGGGTGTGTGGTCTTTCAAAGAATAAAGTTATCTTAATTTCGAAAATAAGAATGGTTTTATCATTGGATTTAAAATGATAACTTGACTTATAAACAACTTGATTTTGGGAAAGGAGAAGTAACTTGATAGGTTACTTGTTTTTAAAAGAGTAAGACCCTTGGTTTAAAAAGTATATTGTTACTTGACTTTTAAAGGAAAAGTGCCTTTGTTTTAAAAGAAGGTATGGAAATTGTTTTGGTTTTATTTTGATGTCTTTTGACTTGAGTTTTAAATAATAAGAATCTTGAAGTATTTCAAAAGAGTTATTAACCATTTTTGAAAGAAAAGAAATACTTGGTTTCAAAAGCTTAAGTGTTATACTAGCTTTATGGGAAGTTAGGTATAACGACTTAAGGAAGATAGAAGAGCAGTTTACTTATTTGTTTATGAAAGTCTTGTATTGATTTCTGGAAAGTGTAGTAAGATGGTTTGATAAGTAAACATGTTAGGATGCTACGTGTGTTAGTGTCTTGTGATGTTTGTGTAAAGGGGTTTCCCTTGTTGTGCTTATGTTGTTTAACGATAAGCCGTTATGTTAGTATTGTACCACTCACCTCTTGACATGTTATACCGGGGGTTAAGCTGCCCCCCGATGCGAGGGATGCCTCATGCGGGTCCAGGGGACCTATGCGGAGCTACGAGAGTTCCAGGTTAGTGTGCGGGGAATACCTCATGCGGTCTATGTGGCCATGCGGACTACGAGAGTCCAGGACGATGCCGAGGAGTAGCTACCCTCGATGCGGGGAATACCTCATGCGGGCCTAGGTGGCCTATGCGGAGCTGCGGTGAGTTCCAGTTGAGCGCGCCATTGATCACGAGGCGAGTGGCGGCCGATCGTGTGGCGCGGTCTAGAAAGACCTCGTGATACGATTTTATAGCATTGATGTGCTTGTGGGTTTTAGTAGTCGGCTATGCCTTCGTACTTACCCCGTACAGTTTTATTATGACACAGGTGGGACCTGGTGTTCATGTGTATTCCTTGGTGCTTTTATATCATGGACTGCCGGCAGTGAGGAAGGAATTCCACGGGCATGATTGATATTGTGGGCATGAGACCCATGGTTATATTTGAGTGATGACTTTAAGGGCGTGAGTCCCTGACTTGACAGCTTACATATTGTGTATCGTAAATTGGTTATCATATATGTCTACATTTTATATAGACTATTATGATTTCATTCTGATATTTTGATTTCACATACTTGGTACTGTTATCGACCTTGAGGCTGCGTTCATGCCGCAGGTAGAGGTACACCAGTTGTTGATCCTCGCTCATAGGGTCACAGTTCAGCGTTTGGGAAGCTCCGTGTCTCCGGAGGCTTATCTTTGGTATAGTCCCCTGTTGTTGTAGGTACTTACATTCAGGGGTATGGCGGGGCCCTGTTCCGCCATTGTTGTTATAACATTCTTAGAGGTCTGTAGTACTGTTGTGAGCAGGGTTTGTAAAAGGGATGTAACTGTTACACCCCGTATTTTCAGGACATGTTTTAAGAACGTACGTAAGAACTCACAAGTGTTAAGATTTGAGGCTTGTAAAAATTTATCGGAATTATGGAATTGTCGGAAAACGTATTATTATGACGAATGGGAGGGCGACACGTGTCACCCCCCTTAAAGATGCCTTGGACGTTTTGTGCAAGGGCAAGAGGGTCATTGGACCTTTGTTAGCAAGACAAGTCTTGCAACTTGTAGCATGAGATAATTGACTAAGTCAAAGGACCCACATTAGTCTTGATATTTAATAAGACTACATCCAAGCCTCACATTTGTTTATATCTTGACCCTCCATTGCACTATATAATATTAGTAGTGCTAGACAAGCTTAAACACTTAGCCAAAATTTCACTAAAATTGGATGAACAAGAGCATTGCTCTCGGGTTCCCTCTAGAAAAAAAAGAAAAATCTTTGTTTGTGATCCATTTAGCTCCACACTTTAAACCAAGGTTCTTGAGTGTATTGTAAACATATCTCAATAGAAAAATCTTGGAAAAGATAGTTTTCGGGTTAGTCGCAAAGCGAAAACCTAGTTGTCTTTCTAGGTTTTGTTTGGAGATTTGAAGGAAATTTGTTGGTGTTGTTCTAAGGGTCTCAACTAGCGGATTTAAGCGTCTTGAAGAGGCTCTAAGTTGTTAAGGAGAGACTTCGGATTTGGAGTTGGATTAAGATTCGTTGAGGTATAATCTTGTCTTTTGAAAGTGTTACAAGATTATATATATATTGTTGTTGTTAGCTTTACATGTTGCTAGCATGAAGTTGATATGTTGAAGTTTATAAGTATTATGGATTGCTTGTAGCTTAAATCCGAAATGTTATATAAGCCACTTGAAGTTGGATTACTAATTGGTCGTTTATTAGAATCGTCGCATGTTAATTACTTGGAGATTATAGTAGTTATAATCGTTTGCGACTTGATATCATGTTAGGCTAATAACTTGGATTGAAATGGAAATTGGATAAGAATTGATGTTGAAATACTTGAGTTAGCGAATTGGCCTAGTAAGTTGTATTAATTTGATATCGTTTGTGGGCGGAATTTTACGTCTAGTAGGCGTGTAATCCCCTATTGTTGATTGCTTTGATTGTGCCTTAAATGTGGCGTGTTTGGTTATTGTATTCGGCCTTGAAAAAGGTGGCAAAGTAAGTAGAAACAAAGGAGGTGTTGTCCGATTTTCCGTAGAATTTAGAGACTTTACACTTATAATATTCTACGTTTGAAGTAAGGCTTTAATAGACGTATTGTGAATATTATAGGTTGACATTCTACGGGCGGGACTTTGTACTTGGCAAGTGGTTTGACCCGGCGAGGTATGTAGAACTTTTCCTATCCTTTGAGCATGACTAGTTGCACGTATATAGTACGGTAGACGTACAAAATCTTGATATCCTTTACTAGTTTATTGTATGGCCAAGTCAGGTGAGTTAGGAGATTAACTCGCTTCTTTGAAAGTATTATGGATGTCTTAAGTTTTATTAAAGTTTAAGGGACTTGAAGAGTTTTAAAGTATGTGATACTTGATTCGTTTTAAACGTATAAGTCCCTTGGATAGGAAATTGTACTTAACTAAGGTATAAAGTGAATATAACGACTTTATGGGGAGTTGGTTATATTGGCTTTATGGAAAGATAAATGGCTTGATTTAATGAAAGGCAATTTGATTTTAAGGCATCGATTGTCTAAGGTTTTATAAGAAAATGAGTCACTTGATTTAGAAACCTAACTTTGTTTCTAAAGGTATTGTGACTTGCCTTGAAATGTAATTTGGACTTGATACTATGGTTAATAGTATCTTCGAAGTTTTGTACTAAAAAGAGTCACTTGTTTTAAAGAGTTGAAGTATGTAGTACTTTGGGTTAAATTCCCGGATTTTTATAAAAAACATGTTAGTGCCTTAGGTAAACTAAAATGAGAGTGTATATAAACAAGAATAATAAGAAGTTAGGGGATTTCTTAACTTGCTTATGTATTGTATGATAAGCCGGTAGTGCTTATGTTATGTGTGTTAGCCGGATTTGTGCTAGTGGTATATTATTCTTTACGGGGTCATTCCCCGGGTTTGTGGCATTTGCATATTCCGTGGATTTGCTACCCACGATGCGAGGAATACCTCATGCGAGTCCGTAAGGGCTTATGCGGGTGAAATAGTCTCATGTGGGCGGGTCCAGCCTGTTATACCCCGTATTTCCAGAGTACGTACGTAAGGGAATACGTACAAAAAGTCTAGCCTTAAAGTTTAGGCAAAACGTTTTTTTTGGGCACAACTCCAGCGAATAGTTTTCCGATGAAAGCGTTTCCACGACTTTCGTAGGGTAAATTCGGCTATGCCATTTCTAATTTTGCGGATTTTTCCGAGAGGCGAAACATTTTGGACCAGCGGGAGGCGACACTTGTCACCCTCCGATTGATGGACTTGAAATCGTCCATTTGGGCGATTTGGCTATAGTGAACACGTTTTTGTGCCTTGTGCACAAGTCGAGAGTTAGTAGGATATTTGTGTATAGTTAATCCTCACCTACACTTGCCTTGCACTTGTCTTAATCTTGGCCATTGGTTGGCCACTTCGACCTATAAATACCCCTTAGAGATGAAGAGTTCTTCATCCACAAATTACTTTCAAGTCTTGAAAATCCTCCTTCTCCCTTGTTAGCCATTTCGTCCAAGCCCTCTTCCCTCTAGCCTAAGTGACCCTTGGCGAGGCTTCCTCCCCTAGCCTAGGCGAAATCTACCCCTCCTTGGTAGAAAAGTTGCCTTCTTGTATTGTTATAATGCCCACAATAACCTAGCCCAAATACCATAGTACTTAGTAGAAGTTGTGAAGAACGTCTAATGTTAGTGGAGCATACAACTTAGGAGCAAAAACTTGCTCAGGCGCGCCTTTGTCGAGGTTAGTATTGGGCTTACCGAGGTAACTAATCCTAACCCTCTTTTGAATTAGAGAATACATACTGTAGTAGTATAAGAATAAGTATTAAATACTTAGAAGAATATTGCAGAATAGAATTGAACTATTACCACAGTAGAAGGGTTTAAAAGAAGAATAATCAACTGTACTTACATAGAATTTGTTTTCCACGATGAACTTATATAGCTCGTAGGGTAGGAAGTGCTGCCAGACTTTCCGTAGAATTGTGAACCCTCTGTTTAGAATGACCTTAAGAGTAGTCTTTGATAGATATTTGTGACTATTATAAGTGACTCTGCTTGCGACATATTGACTTGGCGGTGGTTTATTTGAGAAGGTATGTGATTCTTCCTAAAGCATGATATTTTACAATATATATAACTACGGCAATGCCTCACGGCTTAAGCACGAATAACACTACAGAATGCCTCACGGCTTAAGCTGAATAACAACGGCAATGCCTGCCTGGCTTAAGCACGAATAATAAAGATCTGAAAGCATTTCAAAAGAATACTGAATCATTTTTAACAGAAGAGAACTAATTGGTTTTTAAACAGAAGCTTAAGAGTTATACTAGCCTTATGGGAAGTTAAGTATAACCACTTAAGATTGATAAAAGAAGCAGTTTGCCTATGTGTTTATAACAGACTTATATTGAATTGTGAAAAGAATAATAAGATGGTTTGATAAGTAGACATGATATGATGCTATGTGTATTAGTGTCTTTATAGCGTTTGTGAAAAGAGTATTCTTGTTGTGCTTATGTTGTTTAACGATAATTTGTTAGGTTAGTGTAGCATCACTCACCTCTTGACATATGCAGGGGTTGGCGCCTCCGTCGGGGTATACTCGGCGATGCAGGACCATGATTCGAGAATACCTCATGCGGGTCGAGGACCTATGCGAGCTACGGGAGTTCGAGGTTAGTGTGCGGGGTTATACCTCATGCGATTACATGTGGCCGTGCGGACGGCGAGTCGGGGCGATGCGAGGAGTAGCTACCCTCGATGCGGGGTTATGTACCACTGGCGGGCCTATGTGATTGGCCTATGCGGACTACGAGTCGAGATTAGGCTTGCATGGTGATCTACAGGCGGTGGCCCTGCTTCGATCATTCGCAGCCTAGAAAAGACCTGTTACAGTTTACCTATTGCTGCTCTTGTTTGTGATGTGGCACTATGTGCGGTTTCCTTGGTTGTTTCATACATACTTGCAAAATTGTTTTTAAAATGATATGTTTCATTTAAGTATTTTACAGTTTCATATACTTAGTACCTGTTGTACTGACCTCGCCCGGGCTGCGTTCATCTGCAGGGTAAGCGGCAGTGCTAGATCCACATTCTTAGGATCTCTACGTTGGTGTCGGGAGCTCCGTCTTTTAGGAGGCTCTACTTTTGGGTATGATCTCCGTTGTAGATAGTTTTATGCGATCGGGTATGGCGGGGCCTGTCGCCATAGTTGTATATTTCCTTAAGTGCAGTAGTCGTGAGTACGATGTCGGATATAGCTTGCTAAACCATGTTTATATATATATCAGAAAAGCGATGTTTTCTCACATAAAGCGTGTCTTATTTTATAAAGCTGTTTCATGTCTTGCTTTATATTTCCGATTACTACGATGTATGACTACTTGGGTGCCCGGTAAGGCACGATCCACGAGCCGGGCGAGTCGTGACAAAAAGTGGTATCGAGCGATTAATCCTCGGAAAGTGTCTCTGAGCCGTATCTAGTAAGTGCGATTATCGGTGTGTTGTGCACCACGATAATCGAGGAGGCTATAAGATATTTAGGATTGGTTTCCATTCTTCTCATTACGAGATCGTGCTTTAGAGCTATGTTATAGGTTGGACCTCTAACGTATTCCTTTCTATGTGATTATGCCTCGCGTAAAACCGGGCCCGAGAAGGGCAAAGCGGCCAGAGGCGCTAGCGAGACACCAGTCACGAGGGCTCGAGCCCGTCTATACGAGGCGGCGAGTTCTATGGCGCCCGGCCCAGCGAGACCACGGTACCGCGCCTCGTCCCGCGGCTGGGGCGGAGAGTTAGGCTCTGAGAGATGTGACTTTTGGCTAAAGTTGTGGCCCGATACGAGAGATTGGATCACGGCGGTTCGGTTCGGCTCGGCTCGGTCGCGCCGTGGTACCGAGGCGAATAGTTTGAGGCTACGAGATTTCTTGAGTTGTAGCTTGAGTTTCTGGTCGGCGGAGGATGATCGCGAGAGTTCATCCGTCGGCTTGAGATCGTGAGGGTGATCAAGGCCTCGAGGCGAGTCTGTGACGCCGGTTCGCATCGGTGCGTGATCTGCGATCGATTGGTTTGATTCATGGGAGTTATCGGGAAACCGCGTCCCGGCTACTTGGGATGAGTTCTCGGAGGCTTTCCTCGCTCACTTCTTGCCTCGCGGATGAGGAGGCGCGGGTGATAGATTTTTACTGCGAGGCGGCGAAGGGCCTTGTCGGGAGTACAATGTCGAGTTTGATTCATTGGCTCGATATGTCCCGGCGTTGGTAGCGAATATGGAGGATAGGGTGCCGTATGTCACGGGCTGAAACGACTATATGGCGAGTCATGTGCGGGTGTTTCTCTCGGTAGGGTATGGACATTACCGCGTGCGAGCTCATGCTCTTGGATGTGAGGCGTAGAGACCGCGGGTTGTGGCGGCGAGAAGGCCGGGGCGGCGAGTCTTTTGGTGGCTACTCGTGGTGGCGGCCTCAGTGGCGATCTGGGTGCACCACGGCCAGCCCGAGCACTCTGCGCCGTCCTCGGCCTGATCGGGGTATTCGGCGGGCGGGGCCCGAGACTTGAGCGTCAGGCGGCGAAGTGCGGCGTCGGGACCACCCGCCGGTGTGGCCGTCACGGTAGGCCAACGGGAGTTGTGGTGCTACGGGAGTTTGTTTGATTGTGGCGGCGAAGTCACTATGCGGCTGTCAGGCCAAGGCGATCTTGATGGTAAGTCGGCTACTGAGTTCTTTCGCGGTCTGCCATCCCAAGCGATTACTCGCATGCAGAGGGCAAGGTACTCATGGGCCGGCGGTCGTGTGAAGTCGTGGCGCGGGTCGATTCTAGCGGTCCTCGAGAACGCATTTATGCTTTGTCGGTAAGCGGGATCGGAGGCCCTTTGATGTCGTCGCGGGTACTTTATCGGTTTGGGTTTGATGTGTATGCCTTGATAGATCGGGTTACACTACGTCTATATATCTCCACTTGTTGCTAGTAGGATAGGGATGAGCACGAGTCCATGAACCACTCGAGGTAGCTACGCGATGGGTGATTCGGTGGTAGCTCGGCGGGTATATAGAGCTTGTCTGTGACCGTTCTGATCGTCGGACCACTGGCGGACTTGATAGAGTTGGAGATGATTGACCGGCGTGATTATGGGGATGGATTGGCTGGCTTGCTACGCCAATGTAGGCTGAGAGAGAAAGTAATGCGGTTCGGTTTCACGAGGCCGGTTGTTGAGTGGGAGAACACGGTATCGCCGAGGGTAGGTTTATTTCCTACCTCGAGGCTAGGAAGATGGTGCGAGAAGGGTATATCTACCATCTCGTTCGGGTGTTTGATCTGAAAGGCTGCGGTACCAGATTTTGATCGATTCGATAGTCAGTGAGTTCCCGGGCGTGTTTTGGATGACCTCCGGGTATCCTCACGAGAGGAGATTGAGTTTTGTATTGACATATTTCGGACACTCGGCTTTATTTCCATTCGCCATCTGAGAATGGCACTGCCGAGTTGAGGAAGCTGAGATCGACTTAGAGATTTCTTTGGAGAAAGGGCTTCATCCGGGCTAGTGTTTCTCGCAGGAAGCCGGTATTGTTCGTGAAGAAGAAGGGCGGGGCCAGCTGCGCATGTGTGTTGATTCTGAGGTGAACAAGGTGACCATTAAACGAATACCCGCTTCCCGGGATTGATGATTTGTTCGACCCGATTTGCGAGTGCGAGATGTTTCTCAGATTGATCTGCGATCGGGCTATCATCAGTGCGAGTCGAGAGAGGTGGATGTCCACAGGGTGCATTCGGGACGTGCGGGCATTATGAGTTGGTCATGTCTTTTAGGTTGACGATGCTCGTGGTATTCATGGATTTGATGAACCGAGTGTTCAAACCATTTTGGACACGTTTGTGATAGTGTTCGTTGATGATATCTTGGTTTATTCGCTCGAGCGAGGCATGCGGAGCATTTGAAGTGTCTTGTGATTCTCGAGACCAGTGATTATGCGCCAAGTTTTCCAAATGTGAGTTTTGGTTGACTTGATGGCGTTTCTTGGGCATATTATGGGTGATGGCGTTCAGTGGATACGGCGAATCGAAGCGATCGGGACTTGGCCTGACCTCTTACTCAAGCAGAGGTTCGCGATTTTATGGGCCTTGCGAGGATATTATCGGCGATTCGTAGAAGTTTGCTTCTATCTACGCACCATTGACTAGTGACTCGGAAGGCGGCCAGTTTGATGGTGATGCTTGTGGCGAGGTTTCGATTCTTTGAAAAGAGGCCCGGCGGCGCCCGTTCTTACTCTTCGGAGGTCGGATGGTTATGTCGTGTATTGTGATCGTCGAGCATCGGGTTGGGATGTGTGTTGATGCGGCATGGCGGGGTTATAGCATATCATCGGCGGTGAAGAAACGGAAGAACTACCCGCGTGATTTGGAGTTGGCGGTAGTGATTAGCTTTGAAGATCTGGAGGCCTATTTGTATGGGGTTCACGTGGATATTTATCTGGACCACAGAGCCTCGGTATATCTTCGACCGAGGAGCTGAACTTACGGCGAGGCGGTGGTTAGAGTTGCTTAAGGATTACGATATTGATATCTGTACCACGGGAAGGCGATGTTGTGAGATGCTCTTAGTCGTAGGTCGATGGGAGCCTATCGGATGTGCGGCTAGAGAGAAGGGACATAGTTCATGATTTGCACGATTAGCAAGCCTTGGTGTCCGTTTGATTGATTACGATAGCGATGGGGTTAGAGTTCGTGAGGTTGTCGAGTCTTCCATCGTCGAGGAGGTGAAGAGGCGATTCGAGATCGGCTTTGATTCGATATCGTGTCTGACTCTTACGTGAGGCAAGGTCGCACGAGTAGCTTTGATGGGGTGCTAAGGTTTGGCGAGTTGTGTGTTCCGGATGTTTGAGGACTTGGCGAGTTCTTGGGAAGCCTGCGGCGCGCGTTACTATCCGTCGAGTCGACCAAGATGTACCACGACGCCCAGATACGTGTATTGGTGGGATGGCTTGAAGAGGGGCGTTGCGAGTTCGTAGCTCGGTGCGTGTTGTCGGCGGTGAAGGTAGAGCACGAGGGCACGGTGGTTTGTTCTGAACGATTGAGATCGGCACGGAAGTGGGAGGTAATCAACATGGACTTCGTCGCGGGATTACCTCGCGCTCGGAGGAGACATGATTCTATATGGGTTATCGTCGGCGGTGCGAAATCGGCCCACTTTCTTCCGTCGGGGCGACTTTTGGTGAGGATTATGCGGACTTACATCAGAGAGATCGTCGGTGCATGGAGTCCCTGCCGATCATGCTCGAGCGAGAGCCCGGTTCTGGCTAGCTGCAGAGTCGCTTCGAGAGGAGTTTAGGGGCGGTGAGCACGAGTCTTGCATTTCATCCGAGCAGACGGACGAGCGAGCGCACTATCAGACTCTTGAGGATATCTGCGAGCTTTGTGTTATTGACCAGTGGTAGTTGGGAGGATCATTTGCCTCTAGTTGAGTTCGCGTATAATATGCTTCTGCTCAGGTATTCGGATGGCGCCTTATGAGGCCTTGTATGGGAGGAAGTGCGGATCGCCTATAGGTTGGTTCGATGTGGCGAGAGTGCGGCTAGTGGGACGGTTGGTGAGCGGTGGATAAGGTGAAGCTTATCAAGGCGGCTATTAATGACTCGAGTCGGCGAAGTCGTATCACGAGATCATCGTCGTCGGCATCTTGAGTTGAGTTCATGATTGGGTTTTCCTAAAGGTGTCACCCATGAAGGGTGTGATGAGATTCGGGAAGAAGGAAGCTTCGGCCACAGGTACATTGGGCGTTTAGTTGTCGCGAGGTAGGCAAGGTGCCTATGAGTTGAATCTGTCCGTCTGGAAGCGGTGCATCGATTTTTCACGTATCTATCTTTGAGAGATGTATCGGGGATCCATCTAGGTACCGATTGGCGATGTCGGTGGCCAGGGGTTATCGTATGAGAGATTCCTATGGCGATAGTCGATCGTCGGGTTAGGCGTCTGCGGACGGGGCGTGGCTTAGTCAAGTCTTGTGGCGGAGCGAGCTCGGGGAGAGATGGCGTGGGAAGCGAGGAGGACATGAGGCGAGTATCTCACCTATTCCCAGCCTCGGGGTAAATTCACTTTCCTACTTGTAAATTTTCGCTATCGTTTCTGCCTAAGTGTTGCTCTGTGGCCGTGTGTGGCATTTACAACTGTTAAGTTATGAAGAATCTTATCGTTAACTGTCTTGGGAAGGAACATTCGGGACGAATGTTTCTAAGGAGGGGAGAATGTTATACCAGTATTTCCAGTGCGTGCGTGGGGAATACGTCTGAAAAGTCTAGCCTTAAAGTTTAGGCAAAACATTTTTTTGGGCGACTCACAAAGCGAATAGTTTTCGGTGAAAGCGTTTCCACGACTTCGTAGGGTAAATTCCGGCTATGCCATTTCTAATTTTGCGGATTTTTGAGAGGCGAAACATTTGGACCAGCGGGAGGCGACCTTGTCACCTCGATTGATGGACTTGAAATGCGTCCGTTTGGGCGATTTGGCTATAGTGAACACGTTTTTGTGCCTTGTGCACAAGTCGAGAGTTAGTAGGATATTTGTGTATAGTTAATCCTACTTTACACTTGCCTTGCACTTGTCTTAATCTTGGCCATTGGTTGGCCACTGCGACCTATAAATACCCTTAGAGATGAAGAGTTCTTCGTCCACAAATTACTTTCAAGTCTTGAAAATCCTCCTTCTCACATTGTTAGCCATTTCATCCAAGCCTCTTCCATAGCCTAAGTGACCCTTGGCGAGGCTTATCCCCACTAGCTTTGTGAAATCTACCCATCCTTGGTAGAAAAGTTGCCTTCTTGTATTGTTATAATGCCCAAAATACACAGCCCAAATACCTTAGTACTTAGTAGAAGTTGTGAAGAACTTCTAAGGTTTCCTGGAGCATACAACTTAGGAGCAAAACCACCTTTCAGTGCGACTTTTCTAGGATATTATTGGGCTTACAGGGTAACTAATCCTAACCCTCTTTTGAATTAGAGAATACATCTTGTAGTAGTATAAGAATAAGTATTAAATACTTAGAAGAATATTGCGAGAATAGAATTGAGCTGTTACCACGGTAGAAGGGTTTAAAGAAGAATAATCAACTGTACTTACATAGAATTGTTTTCTGATGAACTTATATAGCTCATGGGTGAGGAAGTCTTGGACTTTCAGTAATTGTGAACCCTCTGTTTAGAATGACCTTGAGTAGTCTTTGATAGATATACTGTGACTATTATGAGGTGACTCTCTGCGCGACATATTGACTTGGCGGTGGTTTATTTGAGAAGGTATGTGATTCTTCCTAAAGCATGATATTTTACAATATATATAACTACGGCAATGCCTCGCGGCTTAAGCACGAATAACACTTACGGCCTGTGGCTTAAGCTTTGAATAATAGCACTGCAATAATCAAGCAAAAGAATCTTGAATCATTTTTA
>CM056725.1:18751750-18917101 GCA_029844215.1 Przewalskia tangutica | reverse complement strand
ATATATTTTTATTGGAAGGTAATCAGTTATTGGCCTCGTTGCTTTATTATATTATCCTGCTTCATGCTTTAAGTTTTTATTTCCGCTCGATTTTCTCTCGATGCCAGACACCAGGTGCCCGGTAAGACACTGGGCCACGGCTCCGATCGGGTCGTGACAAAACGTTACACCCCGTAATTCCGTGATACATGTTTAAGCCGCTATAGTACGTAATAATTGTCACGCTCAATCTCGCCCGTGATCGTGCCTTACCCCGCACCCTAGTGATACAACATCGCAGAAACCAGCTGGAAAATAAAACACGAAATCATGAAACAAGAGATATAATAAATAAATGCCAACTAAAATAAATTGCCTTCAAGATATACATAAAAACCCAATAGCTTAACCTTTTACAAACTCCGCCACAACAAAGGTTATGTACTTCTAAGATTTACAACAACTATGACGACAAAGGCTCCCGCCATACCCCTTGAATGTACAAGAACCTACAACTCAGTGGAAACATACCAAAGATAAGCTCCAAGGAACTGAGCTTCCCAACACGTCAAATGAGATCCTAAGAGCGGATCCACGATCGATGACTTACTCGCAAGATTTAACGCAGCCTCAAGGAGGTCAAGATAACAGTACCAAGCATGTGGAAATCACAACATCAGAATGAAATCATAATAGCTTAAAAAGGTGAGACATGTATGATAACCAAAATACAAAGACGCAACATGTTAGCCAAGTCGTGACTCACGCCTCAAAGTCACCACTATGAGCATAACTACGGGTCTCACGCCCACAACATCTATCATGTTCGTGATCACGGCCGCACGCCCCTAACATCGCTTCTGTAGACATGTCCATGATGCAACACATAATAACAAGGCCGCATGCCACACGCCTGGACATCGTGACGGTAGACATGCCCATGTAACCTCAATAACAATATATCGGGCGGTCAACCCCGCCGCACGGCCACACGCCCCGGACATCGCAGACGGCATACACGCCCATGTTGCGCACAACCATATATCGGTAATCAACTCGGCCGCACGTCGCGATGCTCCCTGAATATCGTGACGGTAGACACGTCCATGTGACATCAACAACAAGACAAGAATCAAAATGGAAACATACCCGTGGAATTCTCCATCACCGCCAAAGACGCCCAAGTAAGTTCTCAATAAGTCAACCGCCTCTATCGAGACGCCAGAATACGTAAATACCACACTTGCACAACAAAGGCTATCATCACAAGCATAGGCAAGTTTCACAACAACAAGCATAGGCAAGTTTCACAACAACAAGCATAGGCAAGTTTCACAACAACCAAAGAAAGGCAAGTTTCACAATAACAAGTAAAGGCAAGTTTCACAACAACTCAAAGTACTTTCATTTTATGCCAAAGTCCGGTTTTAACCCTAAAGTACTACGACGTTAACTTCTTTTAAAAGAGATCCATTACTTTTATAAAAGTCACCCGATACCGTAGTATTAGAATGACCAACCCACATTCCCTTTTCAAAATCAAGTAACAACATTCTTTCCTAAGTTCCGCTTTTTGCCTAGTTTCACTACTCAAGCTTCTCATTTTCAAATGGTTTCATAGTTCATAAACTTAATCACTTGATTCCTTTTTAGAACAATCGAGTAATATATGTCTCACGCGAGAGTAGGTTATTCTTGTTTACAACATTCTTATTACAAAGAATCATGATCTAGAAAATGTAATATCATTTTGTCTCATCTAGTTTCTATGCAGATGGAGGTTTCTACTGTTTTTAATACGCTACATCATTATTCAATACATTTTCCTTTATTAACGCTGCAGTGGTCTGTCGATACACATTTTGATTTCCGAAATCAGTAAAACATTATCCCTTTAAATACAACCAAGTACTCATTACTCACGAATGAGGTTTCACACAAACATCCACATTAAAATAAATAAGTTAAGTCTCTTATCTTATAAGATCAAGTCTCTTAACTTCTAACATCAGTAAACCATTTTCTTTACCTCTCTTAAGACATTATACCTAACTCCCCATAAAGCTAGTATAACTCTTTTTTAAAACCTTTAAAACCAAGTGTTACTCTTTCTTTCAAAACGATTCACAAATCTTTTGAAATACTTCAACTTCTTTATTAACACATAACAAGCCAGTTATAACTAAATCAGTTACCTTTAAAAACCACAAAGTATTTGCTTATCCACATAAAGCTATTATAACCGACTTCCCATAAAGCCGTTATAACACTTTATGTTTTTAAACCAATCAAATACATTTAGCCCATGACGCTCACCGCACTACATAGTTCACACATATCATGCTGTAAGAGATAGAAGAGGTTCACATACCGCGACGATTGTCGACTAATAGCAAAACGCCCAAGTACCTTCAAACCGCCGGCTACTACCTAAGCCGTGGATCACCCACACGTAGTACTTCAACCTATAAGGCCACAAGGCGCTTATTAACATCTAGATCTCAACGCTCCAATATCTACGTAAAATTCGCAAAGACTCTCCCGCCACAACAGAAATCTCCTCCTCTATCGAGGCCGCTACCAAGCCAACCAGGGGGTTTATACGCCTAACCTGACGTACAATTCTACTCGAATACTACACAAGTTCATCGCAATACGCCCCATGTAATTACGCTCACTACTTTATTATCCTTCTAAGTGATTACTGCTCAATTCTCATTCTTCAGCTTAAGTCAAAAGACATTGCCACAATACTAAGTTCAGCTTCTATATATAGTATACAACAACTATATATTCAACACTTATGTAATTTCCAATTACAATAGGACAAGATATTTACCTCGATAAGCCCAAAATTATCCTAGTTTAAAGTCGCCCGAGCAAGGTTTAGCTCCAACTCCGCAAGGCTCCAACCCGCTCCAAACTACCCTTAGAAGTTCTAACCAACTTCTACTTACAACTTCAACAACGGGTGAAGATTTCAGTGGTTTCGCCAGTGGCTAAAGGAAGTATAATCAGATTTTCCGGGCTTTTGTATGTTGTAACTCGGGAATACTACAAGGTATTCCAAGGTATTTGACATTACAACAATACTGTGAGAGTATTTCTATACCACAACAAGTGGGTATTATATGAAAACAACTAGGCAGTGGGGTACCCTACTACTAGACACCACAAAGGGGGAGTGTTGTTTCGCCAAAGGCCTTAACAGCGGGAGTGGTGTCGACGATTTCAAGGTTGAGGGAGAGGAGAGATTTTTAACACTTAGAACAATTTTGACGAAGAAGTTCATCAACATGGAGGGGTATTTATAGGTCAAGCAAAGGCCAACCAATGGCCAAGATCCATCCAAGTGTATAGCAAGTGTAGGCTAGGATTCACCTAAGTACACCTTATCCATCTACCACCAAAATATCCTACCTAACCTTGACTAAAAGCCAAGGCCAAATCGCCCAAGCTCGCCATGTTTGTCGTCTAAGCTTTCCAATGCGAGGGTGACACATGTCACCCTCCCGCTGGTCCAAAATGTTTCGCCTCTCTAAAAATCCGCAAAAATTAAAATGACATAGCCTAAATTCCCTACGAAAGTCGTGGAAACGCTTTCGCCGAAAAACGACTTTTCGCACTTGTGTACAAATTTCGAAACTAGCCTACTTTAAGGCTCAAATTATAATACGACACACTCACGCATACTGGAAATACGGTATAACATTCTTCCTTAGAAACATTCGCCCCAACGTTCCTTCTCAAGTCTCAACACAAACACGCGCCAAAGATAGTCTTCACCGCTATACGCATTTAAAACAATCATGCCACACCGCCATGAAATAACAAATGCACAAAATACGAAATCCCAAGTCCACGAGGAATCACCTTATCACAAAGTTCCTACCAAGGTCTAACATATACCCTCTCGCACCTTCATTTCACAAAAGAAACGATCACACTCGCTCACTTCTCCCTACTCGTCAGCACTGCTCAACACTGAACTCTTCCCAAGACACGCACCACACTTCGCCAACGCTCGCTTTCCAACCTCGAGTCACTACCTCCAAACTTGGTCATCTTACTAACCTCGATTTCTCTAAGGCCATTCTCGGCTTTCACGAATCGATTCTGGTCGAACGTATCCACGAACTCATAAGACGGTCATCTAAACTGGGCCTAGCACCCTCGTGACTCGCCACCGGGCGACCACCTGCAGCTGACCCCACCAAACAGCCGCTGGTCGCCCGCACACGCCCCAACCCGACCCACTATCGCGCCAACTCGCCTCGACACCTTAACAATCTCGCTTAAAACACATCGCGAAAGCTACCACTTTCATTTACCCAACCTGTGACTTATCACACAATACATTCTAGGCATAAAATGCACTCGACAAGGATCACTGCAAAATCTTGTACTCAAGACGCCTTACATCTAAGGTCTCAACTGTAATATTCTAAGGTTCATCATTTTCTCACCCTGTGCTTACCCTTTCACTAAGATGTTTCTAAATCACATTTTAGCACCAAGCTATCCGAACATAACACATAACACATTATCATAACATACAAAACTCTAGATGGTGAAGGATATACTCAAAAATAGGCGTTCAAGGACCGCTAAAATCGAACTTCCACCGCGACTCTACCGTGGGCCCGCAATCGCTTCTAGTAGTTCGGCTATCCTACCGCCACACCGCCTGACAAGCCTCGCCATATGGCCCCGCTGGTCGCAAGAATAACAAGCTCCTCGTACTACGACATTCTCCAAATGCGTCTACCACATCGACCACACCGGTGCAGGGTGATCGATCCGCCAACACCCTACTCCCCAACATTCAAACCGGGAGCCTGCATCTACCTCAATATCCTAAGGGTCCCGGCGTCGCGGAGACCACTCGCAATGGCGAGGTACATAACTAGTCCGCCACGAGGCGTCCGCCTCGAAAGTCGCTAAAATAACCGGCCGCTCGCCTTCTTCTCACGAAAGGCGTCCACCTGCCGATCTTCGCGCCTCGCACTCCAAGTGCATGAGCTCAACGCGGCAATGTCCATGCCCACAAGAGAAACACCAACAACTTCTCGCTAGGTAATCATCGAGCCTCAGAATATATCGGCACTCGATCCTCCATACTAGCTACTAATGCGGAACATACCGCCAATGAGTCGAACTCACATCAGACTCCCGAATCAGACGCCGCTTCGCCAACATCAAAAATCTTTACCAGCCCTCCTCATTTGTGAGGCAAGAAATGTGCCGTGAAGGCCCTCAAAACTCGCCCCAAACGGCCGGAAGGCATGCTCTCCCGAAAGCTCCCACGAGTCAAACCAATCGATCGCAGATCACGCAGCTGATGCGAACTAAATGTCACGCACTCAAGCCTCGATCACCCGTGATGATCCTCTCAGAATCGACGGATGAACTCCCGCGATCATCCTCCGCCCGACCAGAAACTCAAAGCGGCTACAACTAAGGAAATCTCGTAGCCTCAAATCGCTCGCCTCGCACTACAGTGCCGCTGAATCGAACCGCCGCGGCCCACTTATCTCATATTCGCCACAACTCGCCAATAATCGCCATCTCTCGACTCATCTCCCGCCTGCATCGCGGACCGAGGCTCGTATCAGAGTCTCAGCAGCCCATCGCCGCGCTCTAAACTCACTGGTGCCGGGCGGCGCGGTAAAACTCGCCGTCAAGCACTACTCAGTATCGATCGGGCGCGCGCTCGCATTCTCTCAATCCCACTAGCGCCTCGCTGCCTTGCCCTTCTGGGCCCGGGTCGCCTTTCGCAGAGGCATAACTGGTAAAAACGAAACACGCCGCAGGGTCCAACTTACAACACAAATTCTAAAGCACGATCTCGTAATGAGAAGAATGGAAACTAACTTAAATGTCCTATAGTCTCCTCGACATAGACGTGGTGCACAACACACCGATAATCAAGACTTACTAGACACGGTCAGACACTTTCCGAGACTAATCGCCTGATACCACTTTGTCACGCCTAATCCTGCCCGTGATCGTGCCTTACCCCGCACCCTAGTGATACAACATCGAGAAAACCAATGGAAAATAAAACACGAGTCATGAAACAAGAGATATAATAAATAAACAAAGCAACCAAAATAGCTTGCTTCAAGATATACATAAAAACCCAATGCTTAACCTTACAAACCCCGCCTACAACAAAGCATGCACTTAAGATTTACAATAACTATGACGGACAGGCCCGCCATACCTCGAATGTACAAGAACCTACAACTCAGTGGAAACATACCAAAGATAAGCCTCCAAGGAACTGAGCTTCCCAACACGCTGAAATGAGATCCTAAGAGCGGGATCCACGATCGACGCACTTCTACTCGCAAGATGAACGCAGCTCAAGGAGGTCGCATAACAGTACTAAGATGTGAAATCACAACATCAGAATGAAATCATAATAGCTTAAAAGCAGAGACATGTATGATAACCAAAATACAAAGACGCAACATAAAAGTTAGCCAAGTCGTGACTCACGCCTCAAAGTCACCACTAAGTATAACTACGGGTCTCACGCCCACAACATCTATCATGTTCGTGATCACGGCCGCATGCCCTACATCGCTTCTGTAGACATGTCCATGATGCAACACACAAGCGCCGCATGGCCACACGCCTCTAATATCGTGACGTGCAGATATGCCCATGTAACCTCAATAACAATATATCGGTGGTCAACCCCGCCGCACGCCACATGCCCGGACATCAGACGGCAGACACGCCCATGTTGCAGAATAACCATATATCGTAATCAACCCGCCGCATGGCCGCGATGCCTCTTAATATCAGACGGCAGACATGTCCATGTGATATCAACAACAAGACAAGAATCAAATGGAAACATACCCGCGGAATTCTCCATCACCGCCAAAGACGTCCAAGTAAGTTTCAATAAGTCAACCGCCTCTATCGAGACGCGTAATACGTAAATACCACACTTGCACAACAAAGGCTATCATCACAAGCATAGGCAAGTTTCACAACAACAAGCATAGGCAAGTTTCACAACAACAAGCATAGGCAAGTTTCACAACAACCAGCAAAGGAAAGTTTCACAATAACAAGTAAAGGCAAGTTTCACAACAACTCAAAGTACTTTCATTTTATGCCAAAGTCCGGGTTTTAACCCTAAAGTACTACGTACGTTAACTTCTTTTAAAAGAGATCCATTACTTATAAAAGTCACCCGATACCCGTAGTATTAGAATGACCAACCCACATTCCCTTTTCAAAATCAAGTAACAACATTCTTTTCCTAAGTTCCAGTTTGCCTAGTTTCAATTACTCAAGCTTCTCATTTTCAAATGGTTTCATAGTTCATAAACTTAATCACTGATTCCTTTTAGAACAATCGAGTAATATATGTCTCACGTGAGAGTAGGTTATTCTTGTTTACAACATTCTTATTACAGCCTATGATCTAGAAAATGTAATATCATTTTGTCTCATCTTAGTTTCTACGCAGATTGAGGTTTCTACTGCTTTAATACGCTACATCATTATTCAATACATTTTCCTTTATTAACGCTGCAGTGGTCTGTCGATACACATTTTGATTTCCGAAATCAGTAAAACATTATCCCTTTAAATACAACCAAGTACTCATTACTCACGAATGAGGTTTCACACAAACATCCACATTAAAATAAATAAGTTAAGTCTCTATCTTATAAGATCAAGTCTCTTAACTTCTAACATCAAGAAACCATTTTCTTTACCTCTTAAGACATTATACCTAACTCCCATAAAGCTAGTATAACTCTTTTTAAAACCTTTAAAACCAAGTGTTACTCTTTCTTTCAAAACGATTCACAAATCTTTTGAAATACTTCAACTTCTTTATTAACACATAACAAGCCGCTTATAACTAAATCGCTTACCTTAAAACCACAAAGTATTTGCTTATCCACATAAAGCTATTATAACCGACTTCCCATAAAGCCGTTATAACACTTTATGTTTTTAAACCAATCAAATACATTTAGCCCATGACGCTCACCGCATCACATAGTTCACACATATCATGCTAGAAGAGATAGGAAGAGGTTCACATACCGCGACGATTGTCGACTAATAGCAAAACGCCCAAGTACCTCAAACCACGCTACTCCTTAAGCCAAGCTGGATCACTCCACACGTAGTACTTCAACCTATAAGGCCACGCGCTTATTAACATCTAGATCTCAACGCTCCAATATCTACGTAAAATTGGCAAGACTCTCCCCACAACAGAAATCTCCTCCTCTATCGAGGCCGGCCACTAAGCCAACCAGTGGGGTTTATACGCCTAACCTGACGTACAATTCTACTCAAGAATACTACACAAGTTCATCGCAATACACCCTATGTAATTACAGTCACTTCTTTATTATCCTTCTAAGTGATTACTGCTCAATTCTCATTCTTCGTGCTTAAGTCAAAAGACATCGCCACAATACTAAGTTCACTTCTATATATAGTATACAACAACTATATATTCAACACTTATGTAATTTCCAATTACAATAGACAAGATATTTACCTCGATAAGCCCAAAATTATCCTAGTTTAAAGTCGCCCCGAGCAAGGTTTAGCTCCAACTCTGCGCCCAACCCGCTCCAAACTACCCTTAGAAGTTCTAACCAACTTCTACTTACAACTTCAACAACGGGTGAAGATTTTTAGGGTTTGCCAGGCTAAAGGAAGTATAATCGTATTTTCCGGGCTTTTGTATGTGTAACCTGGGAATACTACATTGTATTCGGGGCCAAGGTATTCGACATTACAACAATACTAGAGAGTATTTCTATACCACAACAAGGGTATTATATGAAAACAACTAGAAGCAGGGTACCCACGGCCAGACACCACAAAGGGGAGGGTGTTGTTTCGCCAAAGGCCTTAACAAAGGGGAGTGGTGTTGACGATTTCAAGGTCGAGGGAGAGGAGAGATTTTTAACACTTAGAACAATTTTGATGAAGAAGTTCATCAACACGGAGGGGTATTTATAGGTCAAGCAAAGGCCAACCAATGGCCAAGATCCATCCAAGTGTATAGCAAGTGTAGGCTAGGATTCACCTAAGTACACCTTTATCCATCTACCACCAAAATATCCTACCTAACCCTTGACTAAAAGCCAAGGCCAAATCGCCTAAGCCTCGCCACGCTTGTCGTCCAAGTTTCCAATGTGAGGGTGACACATGTCACCTCCCGCTGGTCCAAAATGTTTCGCCTCTCTAAAAATCCGCAAAAATTAAAAATGACATAGCCGAAATTCCCTACGAAAGTCGTGGAAACGTTTTCCGAAAAACGACTTTTCGCACTCGTGTACAAATTTCGAAACTAGCCTACTTTAAGGCTCAAATTATAATACGACACACTCACGCATATACTGGAAATACGGTATAACAATAATGAAACAAGACTTAAAAAATTTGAACGTAAATAAAGAATCGTTTTCAAGGAAAAATCTTCCGAATCCCTGAAGGAAAAAGATTGTTCGTTAATGAGAATTGGGTTCTTAACTTTTATTTGAGATCGCTGAATTTATCGGAATTATGGAATTTATTTTCAGAGTTGGATACGTGGGACCCACCCGAGGAATTTTACGCTTCATGGGCCCACGTGGTTTCCGGATATTTGACCAATTATGGAAATTTCTAAAACAAAATATTTTAGACTAACGAGGGCGACACGTGTCACCCTCCACATGGGCTTGTTGGATGAATAAAAATGGACCAAGTCAACTAGAAAAGAGGAGCTTGACATAATTGACCCAATCCTAGCCATCCATTTGTTTTGATCTCACCCCTTGGTCTCTTTATATATTACTACTACTAGTGCAAGACTAGACAAAATCCAACACTTAGAAAAAATTCATTTCCTTGTTCTTGAAGAAGAGGCTCTCGGTTTTGTGTCCATTCCCACACAAAATATTTTAGTTTGTTGTTCATTATTCACAATACTTTAACCCAAGGTTCCTAGGGGTATCAGAAGGATACCTCAATAGAAAGATCCCTAAAAATGACGCTTAATGTTAGTCGCAAGGCTTAAAACCTAAGGTGTTCTTCAACTTTGAAGTTGAAACTTGAAGAGGAGTTCTTCACAAGCTTTTAAGGGTTGCTTGGAGTGGATTGGAACGTCAAGAAGAGGAGCTAAAGTCATAAGAATCGACTTTAAATCTTGGATCGATTTGGGCTTATCGAGGTATAAATCTTCGCCTTACTATCGTGATTGAAGATTCCATGTTATGATAAGTTGTATGATCATGTGATATATATTACGAAGATTGATAAGTTTTATGGAATTATAAGCCAAAATCAAACTAGCATGTTTAGTGATAAGATTGTATTTCAATTTAATTGTTAGTTTTAGTCGCCGATGTTATGTAAAGAAGTGATTATAGTTGTTAAGATTGGTCATGACTATATAACATGTTTGAATAACAACTTGGATTGAAAAGGAATTGGAAAAGGAAACGGGAAATGACTACTTGTTGTTATATTGTAAAATTGCCAAATGGTCTAGAATTTTGGAATATTTTGGCGCAGCCAAAGGGCGCTTTACTGCGCTTTAGATTAGTATATATGCATAAATGGTGGTTATATATGTCACGACCAACCGGGCGTGGATCGTGCCTTACCCGCACCCTAGCGATACAACATCGAGAAAATCGAAATAAAAACATGAACATGAAATACGGGATATGATAAATAAACAGCAACCAAAGTAGCCTTTCAGTAAATATACATAAAAACCCTAACAGCTATCCTTTTTACAAACACGCCTACAACAAGATTACTGCACTTCTAAGAAAGTGACAATAACTATGACGGACAGGCCCGCCATACCTCAATGTACAAGAAGAACCTGCTGCACTGTGTGGTAACATACCACAAGATAAGCCTCCGAGAAACGGCTTCCTAATACGAATCAGGATCCTATGAGCGAGGATCCACAACCGACGCACTTCTACCGCAAGATGAACGCAGCCTCAAGGAGGTCAAGCATAACAGTACCAAGTATGTGAAATCAAAATATCAGAAATGAAATCATACCATATAAAAACAGAGACATGTGATGATAACAAAACTACGCCACAACATAAAAGCAAATATGTCAAGTCGTGGACTCACGCCTCAAAGTCATCACTCAAATATAACCCGAATTTAACTCAAGACAACGGCCGCATGCCCAAGATCTCACTCTGTGATAAGCACGGCCATGGAACCATCCTAATGGAAGATACCCGCCACCCATCGTGTCGGTGATGTCCAAAGGAAATATCCAGATAGCAATCGACTGAAGATACTGGCAACCCATCGTGTCAAGGGCATGTCCAAAGCGAATAACAAGATAACAATCAAAATTGAAGCATACCATGGCCACCCATCGTGTCGATGTCCAAGAACCCAACAAGATCACACTTAATGGAAGCATACCCGGGCCACCCATCGTGGTCGCATGTCCAAAAGGATCGATTATGGAAACATACCCGGCCACCCATCGTCAAGATGTCCATCAATCAATCAGATAGCCGCCCTCCAACGAGGCGTAGAATACGTAGATCCAACACTTGCACAACAAAGGCTATCACAACAAGCATAGTAAGTTCAACAAATTCATAGACTTATATTTTATTACAACAAATCCGGTTTTTAACCCCAAAGTACTACATACATTAACTCTTATTAAAGGATCCGCTTTTTCTACAAAAGTCACACAATACCCGCAATATAAAAATAGAGTGACTATCTTTTTAAGTAAACCAAAATACTTCCCTTTGTAACATCAAGTAACAACATTATTTTCCAAACATTCAAGTTTGCCTAGTTTCAAATACTCAAGTTTCTCATTTTAGAAAGGTTTCATAACTCATAGTCTTAATCCCTTTTAAAACAATTGAGTAACAAATGTCTTATGCATGAGCCGCTTATTCTTGTTTATAACAATCTTGTTACAAAGCAGCCATGATCTAGAAATGTAATACAATCTTGTCTTATCTTAGCTTCTATGCAGACGGAGGTTTCTACCGTTTTAATAACAATTAGTTATTTGTCAATACATTTTCCTTTATTAGCGATGTTAGGGTTTGTTCGACACTTATTCTCATTTCAAATCAAGAAACCTTATTCTTTAAAACCAAGTACTCATTACTCACTTAATGAGGTTTCACAACATTTTAAACAAAATGTTATATAACAAGTCAAATAAGTTAAGTCTCTTAACTACAATCAATAAACCATTCTTTTACCCACATAGAGTCGTTATAAATAACTTCCCATAAAGCGATTATAACACCCTATGTTTTTAAACAACCAAACACATTTAGCACATATACGCCTACCGTACTACAAAGTTTACCAAAACATCACGCTAGAAAGGATAGAAGAGGTTCACATACCTCGCACGATTATCGATAATAAGCAAAACGCTCCACAAGATCAGAACTCCCGCTAGCCTTTCCACTCTTCAAGAGAATATGCTACTCGTAGTACTTCCACCTATATAGGCCACAAACGCCTATTAACTTCTAAACGCACGGCCCATATTCTACGTAAATTTCGCAAAGACTTCCCGCAAATCACAGAAATCTCCTCCTCTATCGAGGCCGCCACCAAGCCAACCTGGGGGGTTATACGCCTAACCTGACGATACAATTCTACTACACGTATCACCACACAAGCTCATCAGAATACCCCTATGTAATTACGTCGCCTCTTCTTTATATTCAGCTTAAGTCAAAAGACATTGCCGCAAAGTTATGTTCATTTCTATATATAGTATACTTCAACTATATAATCCTACAACATGTAATTTCCAATTACAATAAGGGACAAGAATATTTACTCGATAAGCCCAAAATTATCCAAGTTATAATGTCGATCCCGAGCAAGGTTTAGCTCCTACCCGGCGCTCCAACCCGCCTCCAAACAACCCTTAGAAGTTCTACACAACTTCTTCTATATACTTCAACTCGCTATGAAGATTTCCTTAGGGTTTCGGCTGAGGCTAAAAGACAAAAGGTAGTATTTATGGCTCTACGATAGATGTAACTTTGGAATACTACAAGGTATACTGGCCAGGGTATTTTGGGCATTATAACAATACTTGAGAATACTTTCTACCAAGTGGGGTGTATTTCACAAGAACAACACAAGGTAGTGGGTACCCTGCCAGACACTACAAAGGGGAGTGGAGGCTCTCGCCAAGTGGCTCACAGGGAGGAGTGGTGGACGAACACAACAAGAAGAGGAGGGAGATTTCAAGACTTCTGAAGATTTTAGGATGAAGAAGTCTTCAACAAGTGGAGGGGTATTTATAGTGGAAACCAATGGCCTTGATGCCATGCAAGGCAAGTGTAAGGCCAAGATCAAGCCAAGTGCACCCTAACCCTACTCCACAAAACATGGCACAAAACAAGGCACAAAACAAGGCCAAAATAAGGCACAAAACATGCCATAAATCGTCCACCTTCTCGGCCACAAGATCTGCCCAAGTGAGGGTGACAAGTGTCACCCTCGCTGGTCCAAAATGTTTCACCGCCGAAAAATCCGCAAAAATAATAAATGACATAGCCGAATTTTCCTTCGCAGTTCTCAAAAACGCTTCAAAAACGATTCTTTACGGGGTCAGGCACAAAATTTCGAAACTTGCCTAACTTTAAGGCTCAAACTTTCTACGCATGCCCACACGCATATTACCCGAAATACGGTATAACATTCTCCTCCTTAGAAACATTCGTCCCGAATGTTCCTTCTCACATGTATAACGATAACGTTCTTCTAACTTAACCAAGTTGCCAATGCCACACATGGCCATAAAATAACAAACGCACAAATACTTAAACCCAAGCCAACGAGGAACTACCTCTAACATCACAACAAGCCTCCACCTATGGTTTAAAGAGTGCTCCCCTCGCACCCTCACTTCACATAAAAAAAAATGATCACTTCCGTTCTCATAACACATGTTCGCTTCCTTTCTTACTCGTCGTACCCTTCTCGTACACTTGAACTCTTTCTAGTACACGCACCATACTCTAGTCATCGCTTCAGTTTCCAAAATCTCTGGAGTCACTACCTCTAAACTTGATCATCTTACTAACCTCAATCTTCTTTAAGGCCATTCCTGCTTCACGAACCGCTCGTCTAACATATCCACGAACTCATACGATGGTCACCTAAACTGGGTCCTAGCACCTCGTGACACTACCATCTCAAGTGACCACCCGTAACCGACTTCACATAAATCCGGCACGGTTGACCCAATACGCCTCAACCCGACCCTCCGTCGCCCACTCTTGCTCCTCGATACTAACAATCTTACTAATTCACATCATGAAAGCCACCACTTTCATTTTACACAACCCACGGACTTATCACACAAATATCTCCCACGTAAACTACACTTTGATAAAGGTCAAACATAAATAAATCTTTTGCTCAAGACGACCTTACCTCTAAGGTCTCAATCGTGGAAATATTCTAAAGTTCACACCCACCATGCCCCCATACTTACCCTTCCAACTAACCATGTTTTCTAACTCACAAATAACACAACGCTTATCCGCATAGCACACAATAATAAGATCATCATATCAAGCATACCAAAACTCTAGAGGGTTAAGGATATACCTGTATCCACCGCTTTTACTCTAATCATAGGCTCACTCGCAGGCTTATAATCAGAGAAGGTGATGAACCAGCCATAGATCCCGAAGGCCGAGTCTCTACATCCGCGCACCTGGCCTGACACTCGCAAATGGCCCCGCTGGCCGTATGTAAAACAAACCCCAAATTAGCACGACACTCCCCAAAATGGAGCCTACTACAATGGTCACAACGAGGTAGGGTGGCTTCACCGCTAACACCCCCGCTTCTCCCGAAATTCAACCTCGAGCCCTCGACCGCTTCCTCAAGACGGCGAGGACCACCAGATCAAGCGGGGGTACATAACTAGCTCGGCCGAGGCGGTCCGCCCGAAAGTCGCCAAAAGACCCTGTCCCCGCCCTCTTCTCGCGATCCAGTCATTCCGCTGACCTATCCGTGCCTCACATCCTAGCGCATGAGCTCGCACGCGGCAATGTCCATGCCCACCAAGAGCTACACCCAACAAGTCCGCTGGTAATCATCTAGCCCGTGACGAGCGGTGCACTCTATCCTCCATGGTTGCCACCAAAGCGGGACATACCGAGCCAACGAGTCAAACTCCACGCTGTACTCCCGAACTGCACGCCTCTCGCCTCAAAGATCATAAATCTTTACCGCGTCTCCTCATCCGGCGAGGCAATAAGTGAGCGAGGAATGCCTCGAGAACTCGTCCCATACCGGCAAGCGCGATGCTCTCCCGCACAGCCCCACGAATCAAACCACCGATCGCGGATCACGCACCGATGCGAACCTAAGACCACCGACTCGGTCTCCAAGCCTTGATCACTCACGACCACAGAATCGCTTGATGAACTCGCGATCATCCTCGTGCCTCGACCCATAAAACTCGCGGCTACAACTCGTAAAGTCCGTAGCCTCAAACTATCTCGCCGGGTGTACTACGGTGCTATCGAATCGAATCGCAGATCCAAATTTATCTCATGCTCGCCATGACTCGCCAAAGAATCGGGCCATCTCCTTGTACTCCATCTCATCCGCCCAGCCGTGGGATTGGAGGCTCAGTATCGTGGTCTCAGCAGCCATCGCCGCGCTCTAAACTCGCTGGGGGCGGCGACGCAAAACTCGCCGTCAAGCACAATCTGCATCGACCGGCTCGCGCTGCACTTTGTATCTCACTAGCAGCCTCCTGGCCGCTTTGCCCTTCTGGGCTCGCTGCTCTTGCGGGAGGCATAATCGTAAAATGAAATACGCTGCAGGGTCCAACTTATAACACAGCTCTAAGGCACGATCTCAGAATAAGAAGAATGGAAACCAATCCTAAATGTCTTATAGCCTCCTGATTATAGATGTGGTGCACAACACACCGATAATCAAGACTCTACTTAGACACGGTTCAGACACTTTCCGAGGATTAATCGCTGATACCACTTTTGTCACGACCAACCGGCCCGTGGATCGTGTCTTACCTGCACCCTAGTGATACAACATCGAGAAAATCAGGAAATAAAAACATGAACATGAAACATGGGATATGATAAATAAACAAAGTCAACCAAAGCAGCTTGCCTTCTGTAAATATACATAAAAACCCTAACGCTTATCCTTTTTACAAACACCGCCACAACAAGATTGCTGCACTCTAAGAAAGTGATAATAACTATGACGACAGGTTCGCCATACCTCAATCTACAAGAACCCATGCACTGTGGTAACATACCACAAGATAAGCCTCCGAGAAACTGGCTTCCTAATACGACGAATCAGATCCTATGAGCGAGGATCCACAACCGATGTACTTACTCGCAGATGAACGCACTTCAAGCGAGGTCAAGATAACAATGTACCAAGCATGTGAATCAAAATATCAGAATGAAATCATAATACTATATAAAAACAGAGACATGTATGATAACAAAACTACACTTCACAACATAAAAGCAATATGTCAAGTCGTGGACTCACGCCTCAAAGTCATCACTCAAATATAACCCGAATTTAACTCGCACAATGTCGCACGCCCAAGATTCACCTCGTGATAAGTACGCCATGGAACCATCCCAATGGAAGCATACCCGGCCACCCATCGTGTCAAGATGTCCAAAGGAAATATCCAGATAGCAATCGAATTGGAAGCATACCGGGCCACCCATCGTGTCAAGATGTCCAAAGCGAATAACAAGATAACAATCAAAATCAAGCATACTCGGGCCACCCATCGTGGCCGATGTCCAAGAACCCTAACAAGATCACACTTAATGGAAGCATACCTGGCCACCCATCGTGGTCAAGATGTCCAAAAGGATCGATTAGTGGAAACATACCCGGGCCACCCATCGTGGTCGATGTCCATCAATCAACCAGATAGCCTACTTCTCCAACGAGGTGCAGAATACGTAGATCCAACACTTGCACAACAAAGGCTATCACAACAAGCATAGGCAAGTTCAACAAATTCATAGACTTATATTTTATTACAACAAATCCAGGTTTTTAACCCCAAAGTACTACATACATTAACTCTTATTAAAGGATCCGTTTCTTTCACAAAAGTCACACAATACCCGCAGTATAAAAATAGAGTGACTATCTTTTTAAGTAAACCAAAATACTTCCCTTTGTAACATCAAGTAACAACATTATTTTCCAAACGTTCAAGTTTGCCTAGTTTCAAATACTCAAGTTTCTCATTTTAGAAAGGTTTCATAACTCATAGTCTTAATCCCTTTTAAAACAATTGAGTAACAAATGTCTTATGTGTGAGCCGTTTATTCTTGTTTATAACAATCTTGTTACAAAGAACATGATCTAGGAAATGTAATACAATCTTGTCTTATCTTAGCTTCTATGCAGATGGAGGTTTCTACTGGTTTTAATAACAATTAGTTATTTGTCAATACATTTTCCTTTATTAGCGCTGATGTGGTTTGTTCGACACTTATTCTCATTTCCGAAATCAGTAAAACCTTATTCTTTTAAAACCAAGTACTCATTACTCACGAATGAGGTTTCACAACATTTTAAACAAAATTTTATATAACAAGTCAAATAAGTTAAGTCTCTTAACTACAATCAATAAACTATTCTTTTACCCACATAGAGTCGTTATAACTAACTTCCCATAAAGCTATTATAACACCCTATGTTTTGAACCAACCAAACTCATTTAGCACATATACGTCTACCGTACTACATAGTTTACCAAAACATCATGCTAGAAAGGATAGGAAGAGGTTCACATACCTCGCGACGATTATCGACAATAAGCAAAACGCTCCACAAGATCAGAACTCGCTTAGCCTTTCCACTCTTCAAGTAGAATACGCCACTCGTAGTACTTCCACTTATATAGGCCACAAACGCCTATTAACTTCTAAACGCACTGCCCATATTCTACGTAAATTTGGCAAAGACTCTCCCCGCAACCACAGAAATCTCCTCCTCTATCGAGGCCGCCACCAAGCCAACAAGTGGGGTTATACGCCTAACCTGACGATACAATTCTACCACACGTAATACCACACAAGTTCATCAGAATACACCCCATGTAATTACGTCACCTCTTCTTTATATTCAGCTGTCAAAAGACATTGCCGCAAAGCTATGTTCATTTCTATATATAGTATACTTCAACTATATAATCCTACAACATGTAATTTCCAATTACAATAAGTGGACAAGAATATTTACCTCGATAAGCCCAAAATTATCCAAGTTATAATGTCGATCCCGAGCAAGGTTTAGCTCCTACTCACAAGGCCTCCAACCCGCCTCCAAACAACCCTTAGAAGTTCTACACAACTTCTTCTATATACTTCAACTCGCTATGAAGATTTCCTTAGGGTTTCGTTTGAGGCTAAAAGACAAAAGGTAGTATTTACTGCTCTACGATAGATGTAACTTTTGGAATACTACAAGGTATACGGCTAGGGTATTTTGGGCATTATAACAATACTTGAGAATACTTTCTACCAAGGGGGTGTATTTCACAAGAACAACACAAGGTAGGGGTACCCTCTGCCAGACACTACAAAGTGAGGGGAGGCTCGCCAAGGGCTCACAAAGGGGAGGGTGTGGTGGACGAACACAACAAGAAGAGGAGGAGATTTCAAGACTTGGAAGATTTGGACGAAGAAGTCTTCAACAAGGGAGGGTATTTATAGGAAACCAATGGCCTTGATCAAGCCATGTGCAAGGCAAGTGTAAGGCCAAGATCAAGCCAAGTGCACCCTAACCCTACTCCACAAAACATGGCACAAAACAAGGCACAAAACAAGGCCAAAATAAGGCACAAAACATGCCATAAATCGTCCACCTTCTCGGCCACAAGACCGTCCAAGTGAGGGTGACAAGTGTCACCCTCTCGTTGGTCCAAAATGTTCACGCTCTAAAAATCCGCAAAAATAATAAATGACATAGCCGAATTTTCCCTTCGCAAGTTCTCAAAACGCTTTAAAAAACGATTCTTTACTGGTTGTGTACAAAATTTCAAACTTGCCTAACTTTAAGGCTCAACTTTCACGATACCCACACGCATATTACTGAAATACGGGGTATAACAATATATATGGGCTAATGTGGTAGAATTTTCTAGTGAAAGTCCTAAGGTATAAAGGTGAAAAAGGGTGCAAAGAGGCTTCGTATCTTATCCTAAATATTGATGAAATTATGGACTGTTTTGTATATATGGTGGGGCAGAATTTTACACGTCCTGTTATGGTAATACCCTTTGGTTAGCTGAATTGTTGAGCCTTAAATGTGGCATTTGGTTATTGATTTTCGGGCGTTGAAAAAGGTGGAAAAGTATGTAGAAACAAAGGAAGTGCTGCCCGATTTTCCGTAGAATAAGAGACCTTACACTTAGTATGATTCTACGTTAAAAAACTAGGAGTTGATAGACATGTTATGATTAATATAGGTTGAAGTACTACGAGTAGTGTATTCTACTTGAAGGGTGGAAAAGCTAGCAAGGTTAAAGTACTTGGGAGCATTTTGCTACTTGTCGATAATCGTATGGTATGTGAACCTCTTCCTTCTTTTCGTATGATCCTACGCATGAAATAGCCATGTGATATTATTTCATGATTCCTTCATCGTTAGAAGTTAAGAGGTATTCACGTTGTTGATTCTAAGTTAAAGGTATGTCTGTTATCCTAAGTCCTACCAAGTCTTACGGGGGATGCTGCAAAAGTGTTATAAGTTACGAAGGTGAATTAAAGCTTTGTGCCTTGATTTAATCAAGTAAGTAAGTTGATTTTATGTTTGAAAATGACTTGAATTTATATGTGAAAAGGGGATTGATTTTAAAAGTGGAAGTTATATGATTTTAAAGAGAATAAACTACTTGGTTTTGGAAGTGTATGAAACTTTATTTTTCAAGATTATGGGACTTTATTTCTAAAGTGTAGATGACATGATTTTATAAGTATAAGTAAATGGACTTTAAAGAATGCATTTATGAAGTATTAAGACTATGAACTTTGATTTTCTTTATAGGATTATGAAACTTTATTTTTCAAGTTATTGGACTTGATTTCTAAAGTATAAGCGACATGATTTTAAAGAGTATATGCTACGAGCTTTTAAGACTATAAGCCTTGATTTTATACGTGGAAATGACTTGATTTAAAAAGTATGGCTTCTTGATCTATTTCAAAAGGTAAGAAGATTGATTTCAAAAGAGTATGTAACTTGAGTTTTAAAAAGAAGAATTTATTGATTTAAAGGAGCGGGAGTGGCATGATTCTTTTATAAGTATGTATGTACGTAGTATTTTTGGGTTTAGTTTCCCTAATTTTGCAAGAATAAAAGTGTCTTAAGTTCTCTAAAATGAAAGGTTGTTATAATAGCTTTATGAGAAGTTGTTATAACGACTTAAGAAGAAGTGAAAAGATGGTTTAAAAATGTTATGTAAGGAAAATCACACCGAGCCTACAAATAGGCCGGATTATGTTATGAGGTACATTGAGCCTACAAATAGGCCAGATTATGTTATGAGATACACCGAGCCTACAAATATGCCAGATTATTTTATGAAATACACCGAGCCTACACATAGGCCGGATTACGCCATATTACCCCGAGCCTAAACATAGGCCGGGTTACGTCATCTTACACCGAGCCCCACAGGCGGGCCGGATTATGCTACATGATTCCACATTACATCGAGCTCCACAGGCGGGCCGGATTATGCTACATGATTCCACAGTACACCGAGCCCCACAGGTGGGCCAGATTATGTTACATGATTCCACATTACACCGAGCCCCACAGGCGGGCCAGATTATGCTACACGATTCCACAGTACACCGAGCCCCACAGGCGGGCCGGATTATGCTACACGATTCCACAGTACACCGAGCCCCACAGGCTGGCCGAATTATGCTACATGATTCCACAGTACACCGAGCCCCACAGGCGGGCCGGATTATGCTACATGATTCCACAGTACACCGAGCCCCACAGGCGGGCCGAATTATGCCACATGATTCATCAGTACACCGTGTCCCGCAATGGGCTTGACATGCTATCACGCATGGATAATCAAAGTAAGCTCCCAAATAAGAAGTCCTCCACAAAGGGCCTGGATTATGTTATGTAAGATATGTGTTATGTGGAAAACTTGATTAAATTCTTAAGTATGTATGTAAGAATATGATGTTAACTCTATTGAAAGAATGAAAAGAACTGCTAATATACGATTGATTTCGTGGAGTTAAAACGGCACTAGTATCCGCATTTTATTTTATACTTGCCCCGCCATTCTTTTTATACGCTTATGATGCGGATTATCGCATCTTATTGCTCCATACTGCACTGTTAAATCGACTTCTTCTGGGGCGCGTCATGGCGCAGTATTAGGTACACAGTTGGTGATCCTGCTCTTAGATCTCTGCTTAGTTTCGAAGAATTCCATTCACTCCGAGGCTTATCTTTGGGTACGGCTTCTGATGGTGTAGATTTATGTACATTCAGTGGTATGGCGGGGCCCGTCCGCCACAGCTTGTAATTCTGAGGTCCAGAGTCATATTTTGTGGTCGGTTTGAAAAAGGTAAGGATGTAATCGCGCTGTTAAGTATAATGACATGTGTCCGTGAGGTAGCCTTATCTGCTAACTCGTTGTTTATTTCTTGTTGATTTATTTTATAAGTTTCATGTATGTTCTGCTGATTATCTGATGTATACTGTAAGGGTGCCTGTGTAGTGGCCATACCCTGGGTCGTCGTGACACCTCAGGCAACATGAAATGAAAAATAAAAGTAAGGCGAGTAGACACTCGAACGATGAGAGACCTAATCATGACAAGATAAGAAATCTTGGCAAGCCATTGGATTATGTAATACCATGAATTGAGGTTGAACACCTGACTATAAGCTCTATGAGCTGGGAGAGAATAGTAGGATTACTACTTGACGAGATCAAGGAAATCTCCCCCTAATTGTGATTGGCAGGAAGTCTTAGCCATGACACAAGCAAATGAATCAAATCTAAGTATAGTGACCAAGTTTGGTTGCAACAGAGAAATGGAAACAGGAATCATGATTGAGATTATATCCCCGACTATTTCGGAAGTATGAGAGAAGCTTCCAGTTATTGGAAGATAAGCTAACTACGACTACAGTTCTAACCCATCATGAGGCCTGAGGGACTAGAGGGTTAGGTTATTATGGTAAAACTTTGAGTGTTTTACTGGGTTGTGTGCGGATGCAGCACGATAAGGTAACAACCTATATTTCCCGGAAGCTACGGGAGAATGATACTGGAGCTTAGATTCGAGAGGTTGCCGAGTCTTCCCTCGTTGAGGAGGTGAAGAGGCGACAATATAAGGATCCAGTTCTAGTACGGAATCGAGATATGGATCTTCGAGAGGAGAAGAGTGTTACACCCCGTAGTTCCAGAGTATATATATGAGGACGTACGTACAAGAATACGACATTAAAATTGGAAAGAAAAGACGGATTTTTCACTAAAAGTTTCCGGATTTTGTGAAGGAAAAGGTTCATTAATGGGAATTGGATTCAGATTTGGTATTCGACTTTTGGAATATTTGAGAATTATGAAATTTTATTTCGAAATTGGTCACGCTGGGCCCACTTCGGAGAATTTACGCTGGGCCCACTTTATTTTCGGATTTTTGGCATTACTGATATTTCTAAGATGAAATATTTTGGACGCAGTAGTGGGGCGACACGTGTCACCCCACGTGGCCACGTGGCGAATCATGATAGACACACGGCTCGATCGGTTGCAATGACAAGTTGGCCACCACTTGTCCAAATTCTGTGCGACATGTGGTTGGTAGAATCCACACCCACATGTCCCCAATATACACCACCCACTTGCACTAATCTTGACCCTTGAATTCTCTATAAATACCCCCTTAGTTGATGACTAAATTCATTCTACACTTAAAGCTTTTCCAAGCAAAACACTCCTCCCATTTGTTGCTTTCGCCCCCATCTCTCGCGAAGTTCTCGCCCAACCCCACTTTATGTAGAATACTCCATGTATTGTTGTATAAATCCCAAATACCTTAGCCTAGTATTCCTAGTAGTATCCCAAAGTTATTTCAATACTAAGAGCCCGGGAATACTACTTTATTCCAATAGTCGCAAAACGGCTCCTAAAAATCTTCATAGCTTAGACGGTGTTAAGAGAAGTTGTTTGGAAACTTTAAGGGTTGCTTGAGCGGTTGGAGCGCCAGAAGTGGAGCCAAACGCTGCTCGTGATCGACTTATAAAATATGGATAATTTTGGGCTTATCGAGGTAATGATCTGTCTCCTATCAGAATCGGAAATTACATGTCAGAGTAATTAATAATTGAGTATAAGGTATATCGATGTATAATTATGAAGAATTGAACCGTATTTACATTGACCGATTTACAGAGACTTGTAGTATTATCGCTGGCAAAGGTTGTACACGTCCGGTTAGACGGTAACTCCCCTAGATTTGTCGGTTTGGCAGCTGGCCTTGATAAGAGAGATTGATGTGGTTACTGTGGGGAGGTGCCGAATTTTCCGTAGAATAAGGAATCTTGTATCTAGAATTATTCTACGAAGAGACCTAGAGGTTGATAGATGTTTTCAGGCCTTTATAGGTTGAAGTACTACGAGTAGCGATTCTACTGGGGGTGGAAAAGCGCGCAAGCGTTAGAGTACTTTGGAGCGCTTTGCTAATTGTCGATAATCGCCGCGAGGTATGTGAACCTCTTCCTATCCTTTCTAGCATGATGTTTTGTAAACTATGTAGTACGGCAGACGACATGTGCTAAATGAATTTGTTGGTTTAAAACATAAGTGTTATAATAGCTTTATGGAAGTTAGTTATAACGACTTTACGTAGTAAAAGAGTGGTTTATTGATTTTAGAAGTTAAGAGACTTGATCTTAAAAGATAAGAGACTTAACTTATAAATGATGTTTTATGAAATGTTATGACTTGAATTTTGTTAAAAGTTGTGAAACCTCATTCATGAGTAATGAGTACTTGGTTTTTAAAGAATAAGGTTTTATCGATTTAAATGAGAATAAGTAGTAACAAACCACCGCATCAAGTAATAAAGGAAAATGTATTGACAAATAATTAACTATATTAAAACCAGAGAAACTCCATCCGCATGTAAGCTAAGATAAGACAAAATTGTATTACATTTTCTAGATCATGGCTGCTTTAATAAGATTGTTATAAACAAGAATAACTACTCACACATAAGGCACATGTATTCCATACGATTCTTTACCGAGTCCCATGGGATGTGCCGGGACATGTATTCCATACGATTCTTTACCGAGTCCCATGAGATGGGCCGGGACATGTATTCCATACGATTTCATCGAGTCCCATGGACGGGTCGACACGTATTCCATACGATTCTTCATCGAGTCCCACGGGACGGGCTTAACACGATACCACACGATTCCACCTCGTGTCCCATGGACGGGCCGAGACACGTTATACATATCATACGATTTATACCTAGATCGCCAAGAATGGGGCGAGTTCCACCCGCAATGAGGATGACTTGAGGAGTGAGTCCCCGCTGATACGACTATTTTTATGTTGTAAACCGTAGTTCGTTATCATACATGTCTCCTATTTTATATAAATCGTTATGATTTCATTTACAATATTTTCCGCCACATACTTGGTACCGCCAGTAATCGACTTCCTGGGGCCGCTCATGCCGCAGTAGAGGTACACCACCGCCGATCTCGCCATAGGTCAGCAAGCGTTTTGGGAAGCTCCGTGTCTCTGAGGCTTATCTTTGGTATAGTCCTCGTCAGAGGTACTTACGGGTATGGCGGGCCCCGTCCCGCCATCGTTGTTATAACATTCTTAGAGGTCCAGAGTAATCGCCGCGTGGTTGTAAATGATGTAACTGCTCAAATTTCTCAGATATATGCAAAAAGGCAACCGCTTGGTTAGCCTGCTTTTCTTTATCTTGTTTCATATCTCAGTATGTTTTTATTTCCACGGTTTTTCTCTCGATGTTGTATCACTAGGATGCCTGGTAGGCACTAGTCACGTCTTAATCGGTCGTGACAAAGAGTTTATCCAAGGTAGCACCGCGGTGCTAAGATACGAGGCGTATCAGGTGTACCCGATGTTGCAGGACTTGTCAGCAGGTTTTAAGGAAGGCACACAATTCTCGTTACTCTATTCATCCTGGGTTGGCTAAGATATAACATGACCTCAGATGTATGTATTGGTAAGATGGCCTGAAGAGGGACGTAGCAGAGTTTGTTGCTTTGTGTCCGAATTAGTAGCATGTCAAGGTTGAGCACCAGAAGCCCAGTGGGCTATTACAGGTGATTGAGATCCCGACTTAGAAGTGGGAGGTGATTATTATGGATTTTGTTACAGGGTTGCATCGTATTCAGAGGAAGTGCGACTCTCTGAGGGTCATAGTAAACAGGCTGACGAAATCAGCCCATTTTCATCCGGTCAGGACCACTTACTCGACTGAGGATTATTCTAGATTATATAGCAGGAAGATTGTGAGACTGCACGGAGTTCCTACATTATGATGTCGCATGATGAGCTCGCCATTTACCAACTCGGAGGTTTTCCGCATGGGGTTAGGGACACAGTAGTCTCGTTGCATTTCACCCTCGCATCGGCGCACGCAGTAGCGCACTCATCCGTGCACTTGACGATAGGTCATGGCCTGTTTTTTATTTCAGATTACCGGGAGGATTTTTTGCCTCTTGTTGAGTTTGCGTATAATAATGGCTACCATTCCAAAAGATTCGATGACCGTATGAGGCTTTTTGTATGAAATGAAGTGTGATTGCCGATTGGTTGGTTCGACGAGCGAGGTTCATTTAATTGGCCCGCACTTGATTCTCATGGCGTGGATAAGGGGACACTTATCCAGGAAAGATTATTAGTAGGCTCAGAATCAGCAGAAGCTTTATGCAGATAATCGACATCGACACTTGGAGTTCAGTCGACGCTGAGTATTCTCGAGGTATTACCAAGGATATGATGAGGTTTGGGAAGAAAGAGAATCTTAGCCCAGGGAATAGTGGGCCTTAACAGATTGTCAGTAAAGTAGGCAAGGTTGCCTATGGGTTAGATCTGTCGTCCGGTTTGGGGGCATTACATCCGGTCGTCCATGTTTCTAGGTCACTAAGATATCAAGATCCATCCAAAGTTTGCCCGCTAATAATACCCAGCGATAGAGAGGATATGACGTGGAAGCAGAGGAGGACATGATAAAGAAGTATCCTCACTTGTTCCCTACATTTCCAGGAAATTCGCTTCTCTACTTGTCGATTTTTTACTGACGTGTTAGCATAAGTATTGTTATGTGGCCATGTGATGCAAGTGTGATTACGTCATGTAGTCAAGGGACTATGCCAATATCTTTTTAGATGGAAACCTCGAAGGAACATTCAGGGACGAATGTTTCTAAGGAGGAGAGAATGTTACACCCTGAAATTCCAGGACATGTATATGAGAATAGACGGGAGAACACAAGACTTAAAAATTCGAACGAAAGAAAAATTGTGATTCTTAAGGAAAATCTTCCGAACCTCGGGAGGGAAAAATGTTCGTTAATGAGAATTGGGTTCTCAAATTTGTTATTTGAGACGCTTAGAATTTATCGGAATTATGGAAGTTTATTTACAGAGTTGGATACGTGGGGCCCACCCGAGAAATTTTACATTTTTGTGGGGCCCACGAGGTTTCCGATATTTAGACCAATTATGAAAATTTCGGAAAACGAAATATTATGGACCAATGGGAGGGGGACACGTGTCACCCTCCACATGAATCATCTTGGACGAAATAGTATGGCTAGTGTAGCAAATATTAGCTTGATAAAATGGACCAAGTCAAAGGGCAAGTTGAGGCTTGACATAATGGACCAATCTTAGCCATCCAATTGGTTCAATCTTAGCCCTTGATGGTGTTATATATACATACTACTACTAGTAGTAAAGATGAATTCCACACTTAGAAATTTTGCAAGAACTTTAGGTACTCCATTTAGAGCTCTCGACCAAGCCTCTCTAGGAAGAAGAAAATTTTGCAATCTTGCTTCATAAATCCCAATATTAAAACCCAAGATTCCTAAAGGTATTCTAAGGATATCCCCCTACAAAAATCCCGGAAAAACTACATTTTTACGTTAGTCGCAACATGAAAACCTAAGAGGTTTTTCATAGTTGGAGTTGGAACTAGAAGAGGAGTTCTTCACGAACTTCTAAGGGTTTCTTGGAGTGGATTGGAACGTCAAGAAGAGGAGCTAAAGTTTCTAAGGATCGACTTTGAATCTTGGATTAGATTTGGGCCTATTAAGGTAATAATCTTCGCTTCATCGTTGTAATTGAAGATTCCATGTTGTGAAAGTGATAGATGATCGCTTAGATATAGATTATGAAGATTGATAAGTTGTTATGGAATATTGAAGCCTAAAATCCGAAAAAAGTTCATGTTAGCCATTAAGATTGTAATTCAATTTAATTGTTAGTTACAATCGTCGCATGTTATAGAAAAAAATAATTATAGTTGTTAGAATTGTTGTTATGTATATAACATGTTGGAATAACGACTAGGACTAAAAAGAAAATTGAAGGAGAATTGATGTTGTTGTAGAATGGCCATTGAATTATCGGACTGCTTTATACAATCGCTGGGCAGAATTTTACACGCCCCGTTAGGCTGTAATCCCCTTTGATTAGTTGATTGGTTGAGCCTTAAATGTGGCATGTTGGTTATTGATTTCAGGCCTTGAAAAAGGTGGAAAAGTATGTAGAAACAAAGGAAGTGTTGTCTAATTTTCCGTAGAATAAGTGACTTTACACTTAGAATATTCTACGTTAGAAAACTAGAAGTTGATAGACGACATCGCCATTATAGGTTGACATTCTACGCGGCATATTCAACTTGGCAAGTGGATTAAGTCGGAGGTATGTGAACTCTTCCTATCTCGAGCATGAGTATTTACAAAGGTATAGTACGGCAGACGATCGATTTTAAGTGAACTTGGTTTCAGCTGGTATCCTTGCCTTGATTTCGAAAAGTATATGTTACTTGATGTTACATGTAAAGATTACTTGACTTGAAAAGAATAAGATACTTTGATTTTGGAAAAGTAATGGGTTACTTGAACTATTTTAAAGTTAAGAGACTTGAAGTATTTTGAAAGTATATGACACTTGGTTTTAAAAGTATAAGTCTTCGTTTCAAAAAGAATGTAATTGTCTAAAACATAAAGAGTTATAACGGCTTTATGGAAAGTTAGTTATAACGACTTTATGGATGGTTAAGAGAGTGTCTACTTGATTTATAGGCATGAGTTGCCTAGGTTGTGAAAGTAGAAGTTACTTGGTTTCAAAGCCTTGAAATGAATTTCTAAAGGTGAGTAACTGATATGAAAAATATACATGCCGGATACTACGTGTTGGTATCTTGGGGTTTTTATATAAAAAAGGTTCTTTTAAAGGAATAGAAGACGTAGTACTTTGGGTTAAACTCTGATTTTTGTGACACGATAGTGCCTTAAGTTTAAATAAACGAGAGTACATGCTAATTAAGTCTAATGGTAAGTGGATTTCTTAACTTGTTATGATATTTATGATAGTCTGGTGCTTATGTTATGATGTTCATAATAGCCGTGGTTCTAGTGTTATATTATTTTTTTGTTACGGTAAATCCTGTCATTTGCATGTTACATTTCCATGGATTTGCTACCCATGATGCGAGTGCGCGATGTATTCATTATGGCCCACAGTGGCCCATGCGGGTGAAATAGTCCCACGCGGTGAAATAGTCCCACGCGAGGCGGATGGCTCACGCGGGTCCACAGACCTATGCGGGTGAAATAGTCCCAAGAGTAGGATTGCTTAATGATACTACTGCGGTGGCCCTAATTTGATCGTAAGCTTCCTATTTTTTTAAATGGTAAAGTCTACTCTTATTTACTCTCATTGTTAGTAAGGCACAATGTACTGTTAAATTGGTTATCATACATGTCTCCAGTTTATTTTAGACTATATGATTTCATTACAGTATTTTCAGTTTTACATACTTGGTACATATTTCAGATCGACCCCTTTCCTAAGGCGCTCATGCCGCAGTTGAGGTACATAGCTTGTCGATCCTCACCCTTTGATCACTGTCGCTTGTTGAGAAACTCCATTACTCCGAGGCTTATCTTTGGTTCAGTCCCCGATATTGCTCTGTTGTCAGACATTCGGTATGGCGCGCCCCGCCACACGCTTGTTATGTCAAAACTCAGAGTCTGTAAAAGTGAAAGGATGTAATCGCTTTTGGCTATATATGATATATATCCGTGGAGACAACCTTTATCGCCAGCCTATTGTTTACTTCTTATTGTTTTAAGTCAGGTGTTTTATGTATGTTCCACGATTTTCTCGATGGTTACCGTAAGGGTGCCCGATAAGGTCGCTTCCATAAAACATTCTTAAACAAAAGTATAGTAGTACAACGGGTTCTTATAGCCCAAAACACATAGGTGACCACGCACTTAAAGATAATAACCGTATGGACAGGCCCCGCCATACCGAACGATAAAAAATACCTATAGCATCGTGGAATATCCGCACTAATAAACAAGCTTCCGAGGAATGGAGCTTCGACACCTAATAGTGATCCTAAGAACGAGGATCCTCAATCGCTTACTTACTCGTGGTATTTAACGCAGCCGGAAGGGGTCGGCGATACAATATGTACCAAGTATGTAAAGTCGAAAATACCGTAATAATGATATCATAAGTCTAAAAGTAGTCGAGTCATGGAAGAAAATCAAATACCTTTATCAGGCCTTACTAACAATGAGAGTGACAAGTATATATACATAATACCGCATAAAATAGGGCCTTAGGATCAAAACAGGTACTCGCCTGTAGTATCAATAAGCACCCTACTCCTCGGGACTATTTCACCCTCATAGTCCCGTGGACCCGCATGAGGTATTCCTCGTGATAGTCAGACTACCGCATGAGACTATTTCACCCGCATAAGCCCATAAGGACTCGCATGAGGTATTCCTCGTGATCGTGGGTAGCAAATCCACTAACAGCGGTATAACGATCTGGGACTTTCCTCGATATACTCTACCACGGCAGATGGTATAACGATCTGGGCTTGCCTCCGGATATACTCTACAGGCGCATGGTATAACGATCTCTGGGGCTTGCCTCTCGATATACTCTTACACCAAGCGTGGTATGACGATCTTGGGGCTTGCCTCGCACATACTCTACCCTCGAGTAGTGGTATAACGATCTGGGCTTGCCCTCGATATACTCTTACCCTAGCTCAAACTGTCATCATATCATAATCATAAATAAGTTAAGAAAACTTATAACTTCTTATTAGTCTTGTTCATATACCCTCTCATTTTAGTTTACTTAAGGCACTTAATCATATCTTTAAAAAAAGAACACCGGGAGTTTAACCCAAGTACTACATGCTTCAACTCTTTTAAAAATGACTCTTCTTTATACATAAAACTCTTGGGCAATTGATGCCTTAAAACCAATTTGCCTCTTCATATACTTATCTTACTTTAGAGTGCATCTCTTCTCATTAACCTTTTATAAAGCTAATAAACCAACTTCCCATAAAGTTGTTATATTAACTCTATACTTTAGTAAAATCATACTTTTCCCCTAACCAAGGGACTTATACATTCTTAAAACGAAACAAGTCATTATATACTTAAAACAAGTAAGAATACCAAATCTTGTACGTCTACCGTACTACATAGTTTCATCTATTCATGCTCAAGAGATAGGAAAGCTTCACATACCTTTTTGATCAATCCACTTGCTAAGTCCAAACTACCGCAAGTAATATGTCAACCTAAAATAACCATGATACGTTTTTTAACCTCTAATTTCAATGTAGAATAATTTAAACTCAAAGCCACTAAATTCTATGGAAAATTGGGCAGCATTTCCTTTGTTTCTACATACTTTTCCACCTTTCACAAGGCCGAATTTATCATCCAAACGCCACATTTAAGGCTCAACAATCCAACGTTTCAAAGGGGATTACACACCTAAACTTGGGTGTGTAAAATTCTGCCCCATAAGGTACAACAATTCACTTAACAATTCTAAGGTAGTTTTTAGGCTACAACATGCTCATAATATCTTCTTAACCAATTCCTTCACATTCAAACCATAGTTCTTACATGCAATGAGTCTAAGAGCATTATTTACTACCACAAGTTCTTTCTTCTTAACATGCAACACTAGAAGCTAATTCTAAAGGAAGAAATGTTACCTTAAAGCTTTAGCCAAATTTTTCCAACCACTTGCTAGCTTCCTTTTCAAGAACACCACCACAACAACCTTCACAAGCTAGCCACAAGCTTCCCTCTTGCTTTTACCTTTTTCAGATTTTTCCTAAGGCTAGAATGTCTCTTGGGATTTTAGAGAGGGATGAGCTTGAACTTTTAAGAGAGAAGGATGAGCTTTTGCTTTAGAGAGAGAGAGAAATTGGAAGATGACCAAGTCTTCAAGACTTGGTCAATATATTGCATGCAAGAAATCAGGTAGGGGGGGACACTTGTCACCCTCCCAAGGTCTTTTAAAAGAAAAATCTGACTTTTCCAAGTCTTTTCCGCCAAAATCCCGCCTGCAGGCGTGGCAACAAACCTCCGCAACCTTTCAACTTTCGCGCCGCCCTCGCTGTTGGCGCTGGGCGCTTCAACTTCAGCGACCAAGATTTCGCGCCGCTGCCTCGCATCCGCGCGGCCACTGCCGCTTTGTCCAAACACATTTCGTCCGATCGCGCATCGAACTTGTAACTCTCATAACTTTCTACTCGACGCCCTATCGATTTAACGATTGGTTGCTTTGGAATCTAGATCACGAACTACGCCTCAGGCCTTTGAAACACTTAGGAACTCGATGTACCGGGTCATAACCCGCCTCAAAGTTGACTAAAACCCATCCGAACAATCCACAACCTATCCTTAGAAAATTTTAAGTCTTACATGCTTCAGATGCTCTCATACGTAGTGGTCAAAACTACGTTATAACATTCTCCCCCCCTTAGAAACATTCGTCCCGAATGTTCATTCTAGGCTTACTCAAAACACAACATCGACATAGACCCTCTTAACTATTCTTTTGCAAAAAAAGAAGCTCCACGAGCCACAATATACTGAAGCGTAAATGCCAAATCAAAACTAACAAGCAGGAAAGTGGGTTACCTGGAGGTATAGGAAATAGGTGAGGGTACTTCTTCATCATGTCATCCTCGCTTCCCACGCCATTTCTCCTCGCTCGCTCGCCATGTGACTCGGAAGCCACGCCTTTCGTCCGGTCGCCTAACCCGACGATCGAGTATCGCTATGACTCTCGTCATACGATAACTCCTCCGCTACTTGGACATCATGAACCGGGTGCACTCTATATGAATCTCCAATACATTTCCGCAACATGGACACATGGAAGACTGGATGTACCGCCTCCAAATCGGACGGCAGGTCTAACTCATAGGCAACCCTGCCTACCCTACGGACAACCGACACGCCCAATGTACTGGGCTAAGCTTCCCTTCTTTCCAAATCTCATCACGCCTTCATGGGCGATACCTTTAGAAAACCCAATCATCTATCTCAAATTCCAAGTGTCGACGCCGATGATCCGTGATACGACTTCGACTCGAAGCTTCCAACAACCGCCTCTATAAGCTTCACCTTATCCATCGCCGCTGAACTAAGTCCGCCCGAGTAATCGAACTTCTCCCACTCGAACCAAACCTATCGCGACCGCACTTCCTCCCGTATAAGGCCTCGTAAGGCGCCATCCGACATCGGAATGGTAGCCGTTGTTGTAAGCAAACTCCACAAGAGGCAAATGATCCTCCCAACCCTCGAAATCAATAACACAAGCCCGCAGCATATCCTCAAGCATCCGGATAAGGCGCCGGCCCGTCCGCTTGGCCCGAGGATGAAACGCCGCATCGAGACTCACATGTGTCCCTAATCCTTCGAAAATACCGCGTTAGCCGAGAATCGGGCTCTCTATTCGATATAATCGACACCGACTCAGCGCCTCACAATCTCTAATATATAACCGCATAGTGCTCACCGAGAACGCCGCTCGATCGGAAGAAAATGGGTCGATTTCGACCGTCGACAATCACCAAATGGAATCACGCTCTCCGAGTGGTAGGTAGCCCGTAATAAAATTCATATTTATCACCTCCCACTTCCAAGTCTAATATCAATAGTCGCAATGACCACCGGGCTTCGTGCTCAATCTTAACTCGCTGACACCGCACCGCGCCACGAACTCCGCAACGCCCCGCCAAGGCCATCCCACCAATACACGACCGAGGTCATGATACATCTTAGTCGACCCGGATGAATAGAATAACGAGCACCGCAGGCTTCCCTGCACTGGCCGACGAAGTCCCGTCACATCGGAACACACAACCGCTCAAATCTTAGCACCCCATCGCGCTACCTCAAATAGACTCTCTCTTCTCGAACAGCGCATCTCGACTGCATCAAAATCGGATCCTCATATCGCCGCTTCTTCACCTCCTCAACGATAGAAGACTCGCAACCTCTCGAACCCGAATTCCATCACTATCAAAATCAACCAAACGAACCCCAAGGCTCGCTAATGATGTATCTCTGACCATATCCTCTTCTCCGCCGAACATCGCATGCACTACCCATCGACCGCGACTAAGGACATCCGCAACTACATCGCCTTCCCCGGTGGTATAGAATATCAACATCGTAATCCTAAGTAGCTCCAACCACCGCCTCTCGCCGCAGTTCACTCCTCCTCCGGTGAAGATATACCGAGACTTGTGGTCCGTGTAAATGTCCACATGAACTCCATATAAATAATGTCTCCGCATCTTCAAGGCATGAATCATACCGCCAACTCTAAGTCATGCGTGGGATAGTTCTTCTCACGCTTCCTAAGCCGCCGAGACGCATGTTATAACCTTGCCGGCCGCATCAAAGACGCACTCCAAGCCCGACACCTAACGCACAAGAAACCACATATCCATCTAAGCCCTCCGGAAGAGTAAGAATGGGCGCCCAACTTCTCCTTTAGTAACGGAAACTTTCTCACAAGTATCCGCCCACCTAACATAGCCGCTTCGAGTCATCTTAGTCAAAAGTGCTTGAAATAGAAGCAAACTTCTACAAACCTCCGATAATAACTCGCAAGGCCCAAAAGCCGCGCACTGGCTTGTAGCTGGTGCGAGCCAAGTCTCGATCGCTTCAATCTTCGCCAGATCAACCCGAATACCATCGGCCATAACATGCCCTAAGAAAGCCACTGCTAACCGTAACTCGCACTTGAGAACTTGGCATACAACCGCCGGCCTCGAGGACTCAAAACCGCCATCAAACGATCTCAGATGCTTCCCGCTCGTGCGCGAATACACCAAGATATCATCAATAAACACTATAACGAACATATCCAAGAATGGCTCAACACCCTATTCATCAAATCCATGAATATCACTGGCGCTGGTCAACCCGAAGACATCACCAACTCATAGTGCCCATACCGGTCCCAATGCGCCTTTGGGATATCTATCTCTAACTCGCACTGATGATAACTGCATCGCAGTCTATCTTGGAAAAACACTTTGCACCAAACCGGTCAAACAAATCGTCAATCCCGGGAGGGATACTGCTTCGATAGTTACCTTATTCACCGCTCAGAATCAATACACATACGCAGGCCCCATCCTTCTTCTTTACAAATAACACCGTGCTCCCTGTGGAGAAACACTTGGCCTAATAAAGCCTTTCTCCAAAGAAATCTTTCACTGGTCCTTCAACTCCTTCAACTCGGCAGTGCCATCCTCGTATGGCTAATAGATATCGGTCGAGTATCTGGTGCCAAATCAATGCAAAACTCAATCTCCCTCTCAGGAGGGATACCCGGAAGCTCATCTAGGAATACATCTGGAAACTCTCTAACGACCGAATCGATCAAGGTCCTGACTCACCTCGTCGAATACCCAAACCATATGGTAGATATACCCTTCCGCACCATCTTCCTAGCCTTGAGGTAAGAAATAAACTTACCCTCGGCGACGCAAAGATTCCCTTCCATTCGGATAACCGCCACGAACCGAACCGAACTAATCTCCTCTACCCACGTTGGCATAGCATGATGCTAGCCAATCCATACCCATAATCACATCAAAGTCTGTCATATCCAACTCTATCAAGTCGTCTAGAGTCTGACGACTATGTATAGTCACAGGGCAAGCCTTATACACCCGCCACCTACCATCGAATCACCCATCGCGTAGTCACCTCAAAGGTCTTATGGACTCGGATCTATCCCTATTCTACCGCAATATGAGGAGATATGTAGGACAAGGTAGAACTCGGATCTATCAAAGCATATACATCACAACAAGAAACCAATAATGTACACTGACGTACATCCGCGACGCCCCGGTCCCGCTGATCGACATAGCATATATGCGCTCGAGGACCGCTAGAATCGAACCCCTACCACGACCTCGCCGCGCTCGCCGCCCATAGTACCACTCGCCTCGGGCGCCTAACCATCGAAGATGAAGATTCAAAGAATGCACTTCGCCGCTGAACCGTAACGCCCCGCCGCCTAAGGACGACAATCCTTCTTCGATGGCCTCCTGGCCACAAGAGTAACATGCTCGAACCCATACGGCACTTCGCCGGATGAGACTTACCGCATCGAACACACCGAGGTATGTGGTCTCGATTGCGCTGCCTCGCCTCGAAACTCAAGTCCTCGAGCTCGACTCGCCTCAATAACCTCGCTGACGTACCTCCCGCCGAAATCGAGAAGGAGCACTGCGGCTGGCCGGAATGTGGACCTAGTTCGCTGCCGAGGTTGCCCGCCAAAATCGCCTCGAATCTGCTGCTCGCCTCTTGGCCGCCCAAATCTAGCCGATCCCGCTCGCCTCAATCCTCGCGCGACGCCGCATCTCCGCAATATCCATCTCGGGCCAAGAGCCACCCCAAGCATACAATAATCATACGACGGCCTAACCCCATCACATATCGACGGACCGCTCGCCATGTCGCCTACTATGGTGTGCGATATTCGCCAAGGAGTCGAACTCTGTGTACTTCCCGATAGTCCTCCCGCCCCGCCTCAAGGTCAAGAACCTATTCACGCGGGCTCTCCTCACCTCAGGAGGCAAGAAGTGGTCTAGGAAAGCCTCTGTGAACTCCTCCCAATCAGCTGGAAGAGCATCCTCACCCCTCGATAATACCCATGACTCAAACCAGTTCAACGCAATATTGCGTAACAGGTAAGAAGCTAGTATAATGCACTCGGTCCCGATGCCCTAAGGACTGCATGGTCCGGTCAGAATCGCCGGACAAACTCACGCGGATCCTCCTCAAATCTCGAACCATAGAACTCGTGGGTGACAACCCAAGAAATCCCGAATCCAGAATCGTCGACTTGGGTTGGTCGCCGCTCGCCTGCCGGGCCGCCGCCACTACGCTGTCAAGAATCGAATTTGTTCCCGTAATATCTGTACTCGCACTTCGACCGTGGATCGAGGTTCCGCCGCTGTCTCGTGAGCCGCCCCGCCGCCAACTGGCTGAGGCCGGGACGACGCGGAACTTCGCCGCCCTAAACATCATCTCTCGTAAGTGACTGGCTCGTGCCTCGTGACTCTCCGCGCCCCACTAGCAAAGACTCTCACCGCCTTGCCCTTCGGGTCGCGGCCTTGCATGCGAGGCATAATCGATACATAAAGGAAAACATCGAGGAGGTTCAACCTATAACTCACTTATTGCATAATCTTATAGTGAAAGAATGGAAACTAATCCTAAATATCTCGCAGCCTCCTCGATTATAGATGTGCACGACACACCGATAATCAAGACTTACTAGACACGGTGCGTGGACACTTCAGAGGACTAATCGCTCGATACCACTTTTGTCACGACCCGACCGGGTCGCGATCGTACTTACCGGTACCGTCGTATATGTCAGAGAATAGCAGTGGAACATACATAACACGTAACTTATAAAAAGGTAAACATCACTGGCCAGCCGATAAGGCTGCCTTCCATAAAACATTCTTAAACAAAAGTATAGTAGTACAACGGGTTCTTATAACCCAAAAAACATAGGTGACCACGCACTTAAAGATAATAATCGTATGACAGGCCCGCCATACCCCGAATGTACAAAATACCTATAAGATCGTGGAATATCCGCATTAATAAACAAGCTTCCGAGGAATGGAGCTTCGACACCGAATAGTGATCCTAAGAACGAGGATCCTCAATCGCTACCCTTACCGCAGCATTTAACGCAGCCCCCGAGGAAGGGGGTCAGTACACAATATGTACCAAGTATGTAAAGCTGGAAAATACTGTAATAATGATATCATAAGTCTAAAAGTAAGCTGGATTCATGGAAGAAAATCAAATACCTTTTACTGTGCCTTACTAACAATGAGAGTGACAAGTATATATACATAATACTGCATAAAATAGGGGCCTTAGGATCAAAACAGGGTACCTCGCCCGTAGTATCAGTAAGCACCCCTACTCCTGGGACTATTTCACCTCATAGTCCCGTGACCCGCATGCAGGTATTCCTCGCATAGTCAGACTCCGCCCGCACGAGACTATTTCACCCGCATAAGCCCATAAGGACTCGCATGAGGTATTCCTCGCATCGTGGTAGCAAATCCACTGACAATGTGGTATAACGATCTTGGGGACTTTCCTCGATATACTCTTACCATGAAGCGGATGGTATAACGATCTGGGGCTTGCCTCGATATACTCTACACCGGCAGATGGTATAACGATCTTGGGCTTGCCTCGATATACTCTTACACCAAGGTGGTATGACGATCTTGGGGCTTGCCTCGCACATACTCTACCCCGAGTAGGTGGTATAACGATCTTTGGGCTTGCCCCTCAGATATACTCTTACCCTAGCTCAAACTGTCATCATATCATAATCATAAATAAGTTAAGAAAACTTATAACTTCTTATTAGACTTGTTCATATACCCTCTCATTTTAGTTTACTTAAGGCACTTAATCATATCTTTAAAAAAAGAACACCGGGAGTTTAACCCAAGTACTACATGCTTCAACTCTTTTAAAAATGACTCTTCTTTATACATAAAACTCTTGGGCAATTGATGCCTTAAAACCAATTTGCCTCTTCATATACTTATCTTACTTTAGAGTGCATCTCTTCTCATTAACCTTTTATGAAGCTAATAAACCAACTTCCCATAAAGTTGTTATATTAACTATATACTTTAGTAAAATCATACTTTTCCCCTAACCAAGGGACTTATACATTCTTAAAACGAAACAAGTCATTATTACTTAAAACAAGTAAGAATACCAAATCTTGTACGTCTACCGTACTACATAGTTTCATCTATTCATGCTCAAGAGATAGGAAAGCTTCACATACCTTTTTGATCAATCCACTTGCTAAGTCCAAACTACCGCAAGTAATATGTCAACCTAAAATAACCATGATACGTTTATTAACCTCTAATTTCAATGTAGAATAATCTAAACTCAAAGCCACTAAATTCTATGGAAAATTGGGCAGCATTTCCTTTGTTTCTACATACTTTGCCACCTTTCACAAGGCTGGATTTATCATCCAAACGCCACATTTAAGTCTCAACAATCCAACGTTTCAAAGGGGATTACACACCTAAACTTGGGTGTGTAAAATTCTGCCCCATAAGGTACAACAATTCACTTAACAATTCTAAGGTAGTTTTTAGGCTACAACATGCTCATAATATCTTCTTAACCAATTCCTTCACATTCAAACCATAGTTCTTACATGCAATGAGTCTAAGAACATTATTTACTACCACAAGTTCTTTCTTCTTAACATGCAACACTAGAAGCTAATTTTAAAGGAAGAAATGTTACCTTAAAGCTTTAGCCAAATTTTTCCAACCACTTGCTAGCTTCCTTTTCAAGAACACCACCACAACAACCTTCACAAGCTAGCCACAAGCTTCTCTTATTCCTAAGGCTAGAATGTCTCTTGGGATTTTAGAGAGAAGGAGGAGCTTGAACTTTTAAGAGAGAAGGAGGAGCTTTTGCTTTAGAGAGAGAGAGAGAAATTGGAAGATGACCAAGTCTTCAAGACTTGGTCAATATATTGCATGCAAGAAATCAGATGGGGGGGACACTTTTCACCCTTCCAAGGTCTTTTAAAAGAAAAATCTGACTTTTCCTAAGTCTTTCCGCCCAAAATCCGCGCCGCGCCGTCTGTCGCGGCCGCTGGCCAACCAAACCTCCGCAGCTTTCGAACTTTCGCGCCGCCCTCGTTGTCCCAGGCGCGCGCTGCAACTTCAGCGACCCTCAAGATTTTTCGCGCCATGCCCTACATCCGCGCCGCCACCGCCGCTTTGTCCAAACACATTTCGTCCGATCGCGCACCGAACTTGTAATCGCTATAACTATCTACTCCGACGTCCTATCGATTTAACGGTTGGTTGCGTTGGAATCTAGACTCACGAACTACGCCCTAGGCCTTTGAAACACTTAGAACTCTCGATGTACCGGGTCATAACCCGCCTCAAAGTTGACTAAAACCCGTCCGAATAACTCCAACCTATCCTTAGAAAATTTTAAGTCTTACATGCTTTCGTACGCTCTCATACGTAGGGTCAAAACTAAGGGGTATAACAACAGGGCCCCGTCATACCCCTGAATGTACAAAACATCTACGACACTAGGGAGAACCGTACCTGCGGCATGAACGCAGCCCCGAGGAAGGGGGTCAGTACACAATATGTACCAAGTATGTAAAACTGGAAAATACTGTAATAATATCATAAGTCTAAAATAAGATGGAGTCATGGATAAAAATCAACCTACATTGCACTGTGCCTTACTAACAATGAGAGTAACAAGTATAAACTTACTGCATAAAAATAGGAGGCTCATGATCAAAACAGGGTCTCTCGCCCGTAGTATCATTAAGCAATCCTACTCTTGGGACTATTTCACCCGCATGAGACTATTTCACCCGCATGGATCCTGTGGACCCGCATGAGTACAAGCGCCGCACTCGCATGGGACTATTTCACCCGCATGAGGTCATTCGCCTCGCATGGGACTATTTCACCCGCATGGGACTATTTCACCCGCATGGACCCGGTGGGCCCGCATGAGTACAAACGCCGCACTCGCATCATGGGTAGCAAATCCATGGAATAAGTAGTAAACCATCCTAATGGACGCATACCCGTGGATCATCCATCGTGTCAGTAAGTCCAAAGGAAATAGCAAGAATCACCCGGGGTCTACCCCGTAAGAACATGTAACCTAGCACAACCGGCTATCATACATAACATAAGCGCTACCGGCTTATCATAACATAAGCAAGTTAAGAAATCCCCTAACTTCTTATTAACATTATTAATATATCCTCTCATTTTAGTTTACTTAAGGCACTAACATATCATTTAAGAGAAAATTCGGGAATTCAACCCAAGTACCACGTGTTTCTAACCATTTAAGAAATGACTCCTTTTTATATAAAACTTCCAAGATACTAATAACCGTAGTATCACGTCACGACTACTTTCAAGACAAGTCACCTTTCTTTTTAGAAATATAATAGGCTTCTAAATCATGTGACTTCTTTTCTTTTAAAACCTTAGGCACTTAATGCCTTAAAACCAATTTGCCTTTCATAAATTCAAATCATTTATCCGTACTTATTTTGCTTAGAGTAAATCTTTCTTTTGTTAACCTTTCATAAAGCCAATACAATCAACTTCCCATAAAGTCGTTATATCAACGTTATACATTAGTCAAATACATCTCCCTATATCCAAGGGACTTATACTTTTAAAACGAAACAAGTATCATATACTTAAAACACCTCAAGTACCTTAGCTTTGAACACTTAAGACATCATTAATATTTTTTAAAAGAAGTGAGTTAATCCCCTTACTTACCAAACTTGGCCATTCTTAAAACAAGTAAGGGACATCAAAGTCTTGTACGTCTACCGTACTATATAAGTACAACTACTCATGCTCAAGAGATAGGAAAGTTCCACATACCTCTTCGGTTAATACACTTGTCAAGTCCAATATACTGCACGTAGTACGTCAACCTATAATGACCATAATACGTTTATTAACCTCTAGCTTTAACGTAGGATATTCCAAGTGCAAAGTCACTAAATTCTATGAAAAATCGGGCAGCATTTCCTTTGTTTCTACATACTTTGCCACCTTTTTCAAGGCCGAATTCAACATCCAAACGCCACTTTTAAGGCCCAACAATCCAAACATTTCAAAGGGGATTACACACCTAATCTTGGATGTGTAAAATTCTGCCCCACAATGCATAACAACCAACTTAACAAGTTTAAGGTAGTGTTTTGGCTACAACATGCTTACATAACCTTCTTATCCAATTATTTCATATCCAAACCATATTTCTTACATGCAATTTATCTAAGAGCAATATTTTCAACTACAAGTTCTTTCTCCTTCACATGCAACACCAAAACTAGCAACAAGAGAAAGAATTGTTACCTTAGAGCTTTAGCCAAATTAATCCAACAAATTTGCTAGCCTCCTTTCCACACACACCACCACAATAACTCCTACAAGCTTGCAAATAAGTTTCCTTTTGCCACACTTTTGATTTTTCTCAATCCTTGATTTCTCTTGATTTTCTAGAAGGAAGAACTTCTAATTTAGAGAGAGAGAAGAGCTTGAAGAATGACCAAATCTTCAAGACTTGGTCAATAAATAGTGCATGCAAAAATCAGATGGGGGGGGGGGGGGCGGGACACGGGGCACCCCCCCAAGGCCTTTTTAAAAGAAAAGATCGGATTTTCCTCGCTTTTTCCGCGAAATTCGCCTGGCCATGCCCTACATCGGCGCGCGCTGAAACTTCCGCGACCCTACAAAATTTTCTTGGCCATGCCACTGTGGCCTCGACCGAATACACCTTCGGCCGATCACGACCGAACTTGTAACTCTCATAACTTTCTACTCCGATGTCCTATCGACGAACGGTTGGTTGCGTTGGAAACTAGACTCAACGAACTACGCACTAGGCCTTTGAAACACCTAGGAACTCTCAACCTAACGGGTCATAACCCGCCTCAAAGTTGACAAACAACCCGTCCGAAACATTTTGTCAATCCATCATTCAAAAATTTAAAACTTAACTCTTTTCGTACGCTCCCCCTAACATGACCCGAACTAAGGGGTGTAACATAAAGTCCCCGACTTCGTTATGCACTAGGTTACAATTTTAAATAACCTTGGAAAAGGTATTGGGTTGGGGTAATTGAGGACGACACTAGGAAATGGTTGAAGAAGTGTTGTAAGGATATAAATGCAGGTAGCACGCATGAATGAAACTGTATGATCAAGAATCAAGATAGAAATATTTCTTTTGCTAATAATGAGCATAAGGAAGGGTTATGACCAGAATGATAAAAGAGAATGCAACTATGGTTATGTAAGTTGCACGAGATATGATTACCCAGACTAGTGTAGAGACCATTAGTGAATGAGGGGCAGTGAGAACACGTCGATGAAAGGTGATAAAATATATACTGACGAGGAGGATAGTAGGAAAAATACGGGGAGGTAGGAGACCCCAGGGCAACTTGAAATGAAAAATAAAGGTAAGACGAGTAGACACTCGAATGATGAGAGACCTAATCATGACAAGATAAGAAATCTTGGCAAGCCATTGGATTATGTAATACCATGAATTGAGGTTGAACACCTGACTATAAGCTCTATGAGCTGGGAGAGAATAGTAGGATTACTGCTTGACGAGATCAAGGAAATCTCCCCCTAAATTGTGATTGACAGGAAGTCTTAGCCATGAGACAAGCAAATGAATCGAATCTAAGTATAGTGACCAAGTTTTGTTGCAACAGAGAAATGGAAACAGGAATCATAATTGAGATTATATCCCCGACTATTTTGGAAGTATGAGAAAAGCTTCCAGTTATTGGAAGATAAGTTGACTACGACTACAGTTCTAACTCTTCCTGAGGCCTGAGGGACTAGAGGGTTAGGTTATTCTGGTAACACTTTGAGTGGTTTGTTGGGTTGTGTGCGGATGCAGCACGATAATGTAACAACCTATATTTCCCGGAATCTACGAAAGCATGATAGTGGAGCTCAGATTCGAGAGGTTGCCGAGTCTTCTCTCGTTGAGGAGGTGAAGAGGCGACAATATAAGGATCCAGTTCTAGTACGGAATCGAGATATGGCTTTTCGAGAGGAGAAGAGTTTATCCAAAGTAGCACCGGTGGGGGTGCTAAGATATGAGGGCAGATTGTGTGTACCCGATATTGCAGGACTTGTCAGCAGGTTTTAAGGAAGGCACACAGTGTTCGTTACTCTATTCATCCTGGGTTGGCTAAGATGTAGCATGACCTCAGATGTATGTATTGGTAAGATGGCTTGAAGAGGGACGTAGCAGAGTTTGTTGCTTAGTGTCCGAATTAGTAGCAGGTCAAGGTTGAGCACCAGAATTCCAGTGGGCTATTACAGGCGATTGAGATCCCGACTTAGAAGTGGGAGGTGATTATTATGGATTTTGTTACAGGGTTGCATCGTATTCAGAAGAAGTGCGACTCTCTGAGGGTCATAGTAAACAGGCTGACGAAATCAGCCCATTTTCTTCCGGTTAGGACCACTTACTCGACTGAGGATTATGCTGGATTATATAGCAGGAAGATTGTGAGACTGCACGGAGTTCCTACATTATGATGTCAAACAGATGAGCTCAGTTTACGACTAACTTCTGGAGGTTTTCCAGAAGGGGTTAGGGACACAGGTGAGTCTCAGTGTTGCATTTCACCCTCAGACCGACAGACATGCAGAGCGTACCATCCAGGCACTTGATGATAGGTTGCGGGCCTGTGTTTTTTATTTCAGCGATTGCTGGGAGGATTATTTGCCTCTTGTTGAGTTTGCGTATAATAATGGCTACCATTCCAGTATTCAGATGACCCTGTATGAGGCTTTGTATGAAATGAAGTGTAGATTGCCGATTGGTTGGTTCGACGTAGGTGAGGTTCATTTAATTGGCCCAGACTTGATTCAGTGGGCTATGGATAAGGCGAAGCTTATCCAGGAAAGATTATTAGTAGGCTCAGAGTCAGCAGAAGCTTTATGCAGATAATCGACATCGACACTTGGAGTTCAGGTTGACGTTTGAGTATTTTTTAGGGTATTACCCAAGAAGGATATGATGAGGTTTCGAAAGAAAGAGAAGCTTAGCCCAGGGAATAGTGGGCCTTAACAGATTGTCAGTAGAGTAGACAAGGTTACCTATGTCTGTCGTCCGGTTTGGGGGCACATCTTATACCGTATTTCGCAGTATGCGTAAGACGCACGAGAAAAATTTGAACTTGTGATTTAGGCTTGGCCGAATTCTTTTTGTTCACAACACCCGATTAGAGTCGTTTTTCGACGAAACGTTTTCACAGCTTTCGTAGGGGAATTTCCGGCTATGTCATTTTTAATTTTTACGGATTTTTCCGAGAGACGAAACGTTTTGGACCAACAAGAGGGCGACACTTGTCACCCTCTCATTGGAACACCTTGGGCGGTAAAGGGGGTTGGCCGAATGGCCATTGTTTGGTCAAGGGGTTGGTAGGATATTTGGTGGTAGATGGATAAGGTGCACTTGGCAAGATCTTGGCCCTACACTTGCCTTGCACTTGGCAAGATCTTGGCCATTGGTTGGCCTTCACTTGACCTATAAATACCCACCCCTTTGAAGACTAATTCATCCACAAAATTGCCTAAGTCTTGAAAGCTCTCCTTCTCCCTCCCCTTGTGTTGAGTTCGCCGAGGCCTCCCTCAGGGCCGAGAGCACCCCCTCTGTAGGGGTGCTAGCCGAGAGTGTACCCCTAGCCTAGTTTTCTTCAGATAATACCCCCTCTTGTTAGAAATACTCTCAAAAGTATTGTTATAATGCCCAAATTACCTTAGCCATATACCTTGTAGTATTCTAAGGTTATACCTTTACAAAAAGCCCAAATACTATTATACTTCCCTTCACCACAAAACCGAAACCCTAAGGAAAATCTCCATAGTTAGTTGGAGTATTAAGTAGAAGTTGGTTAAAACTCCTAAGGGTTGTTTGGAGGCCTGAGCGCACTGAGTAGAGCTAAACCTTGCTCAGATCGACATTTAAACTCGAATAATTATGGGCTTATCGAGGTAAATATCTTGTCCCCTATTGTAATTGGAAATTACATGTTGTTAGATTATATAGTTGAAGTATACTATATATAGTCTTGAACGTTGTTATCGCAATGTCTTTTGACTTAAGCTGAATAATAAGAAACCTTTCGAAGAAGAGTCTCGAATCAGATTTACATGGGATCAGACATGAGACTTGTGTAGCTTTTACGTGAGGTAGAATTGTGCACGTCCGATTAACGTATAACCCCTGGTTGGCTTGGTAGCGGCCCCGATAGAGGAGGAGATTTACGCTGTCATGTGTGGGGAGGTGTGCCGAATTTTTCGTAGAATGTTCTACGAAGGATCTAAAAGATAATAAGCGCATTGTTGCCTTATATGTTGAAGTACTACGTGTGGCGCGATCTACTTGGCTTAAAGGAGTAGCCGACGGTTGGAAGTACTTGGAGCGTTTTGCTATTAGTCGATAATCGTCGCGAGGTATGTGAACCTCTTCCTATCTCTTCTAGCATGATATGTGTGAACTATGTAGTACGGTAGACGTACATGTGCTAAATGTATTTGATTGGTTTAAAACATAAAGTGTTATAACGGTTTTATGGGAAGTTGGTTATAACAGCTTTATGTTGGTAAGAAAATACTTGTGGTTTTTAAAAGGTAACTGATTTGAACTATAACTGGCGTGTTATGTGTTAATAAAGAACTTGAAGTATTTCAAAAGATTTTTGAATCATTTCGAAAGAAGAACTAATACTTGATTTGTTTTGAAAACTTAAGAGTTATACTAGCTTTATGGAAAGTTAGGTATAACGTCTTAAGAATGTTTTATCGATTTTGGAAATCGAATGTGTATCGACAAACCATCGCAATTAATAAAGGAAATGTTTTTAATAATTAAGTATTATTAAAACCAAGAGAAACTTCCATCCGCATAGAAGCTAAGATGAGACAAAATGATATTTCCTAGATCATGGCTGCTGTAATAAGATTGTTATAAACAAGAATATCCTACTCACATATAAGACTTATGTTTCTCAGATAGTTTAAAGGAGAATTATATTCTTAAATGAATAAGACTATGAACTACGGAACCTTTCTAAAAAAGGCAAACTTGAACATTGGAAACTAGGCAAACTTGAACATTGGAAACTAGGCAAACTTGAACATTGGAAATTAGGCAAACTTGAACATTGGAAAAGAATGTTGCTACTTGATTTTACAAAGAGAAGTAATTGATTTACTTTAAAAGATAATCACTCTATTTTCATATACTACGTATTGTGTGGTTTTGTGAAGTAACGTATCTTTTAAAGATTTAATGTATGAAGTACTTTGGGGATAGGTATCCAACTTGTTAGTAGAAAGTACCTTGTGTGAATAACTTGATTGTATTGGTTTGTGATAGCCTTGTAATACTTTCTTGTTGATTTGATAAGTAAGCATGTTAGGATGCTACGTGTGTTAGTATCTTGTGATTATTGTGTAAGGGTCACTCTTGTTGTGCTTACGTTGTCAAACGTTAAGCCCGCTGTATCATTATTGTATCACATACCCTTGACTTATTATACCGAGGGCTTGCCACCCTTGACGCGGTCTCTATGGCCTATGCAGTCATTGTGACAATGCGGAGTGCGGTAGCTTCGTGGATTGATCATTCCGGTGTTTAGCCCGACGCGGGGATTCCCTACGCGGTCCGCTGAGACTATGCGGTCTTTTGAGACTACGCGGCCGCGGGAGCCTAGGCGAATACCGAGGGTTAGCCGCTTCGACGCGGGGTATACCTCAGCGGTCCGGGACCATGATTCGAGGAATACCTCACGCGGTCTGTGGTGACCTATGCGAGTCGCGAGAGTTCCAGTGGATAGACGCCAAGACATTGATATTGCGGGCGAGTGGCCGCCTTCGATTATGGTGCGGTCTAGAAAGACCTCGATACGCTTTGTGGTATTTTTGGTGCTGTGGGTCTTAGTAGTCGGCTATGCCTTCGCACTTGCCCCGCACGGTTTTATTGTGATAACTTTGAGGCGTGAGTCCTCGACTTGACACGATCGCTATTTATTGTGAATCGTAGTTCGCTTATCATACATGTCTCCCGCTTTATATAGACTACTATGATTTCATTTATGATTTATTTTCGTTTCACATACTTGGTACCTGTTATCGACTCTTCGGGCCGCGTTCATGCCGCAGTAAAGGTACACCGCCGTTGATCCTCGCTCTTAGGGTCACGTCATTGGCGTTGGGAAAGCTCCGCTTTCTCCGAGGCTTATCTCGTATAGTCCACCGTCTGTAGGTATTTACATTCGTGGTATGGCGGGCCTCGCCCGCCATTGTTGTCGTATCATTTCTTAGAGGTCCGTAGTATCGCAAGGCGTGGTTGTAAAAAGGATTAAACTGTTCATTGTAGGAGTTGTTATTTATATATACGCCGAAAGGCAAGTTTTCCTCGACATCGTTTTGTACTTCATTTGTTTCATGTATGTTTTATGTTCCACTGATTACTCGATGTTGTATCACCAGGGTGCCCGGTAGGCACGACCACGCCCGCATTCGGTCGTGACAAAAATGGTATCGATCGCTTAATCCTCGGAAAGTATCTACGCACCGTATCCAATAAGTCTTGATTATCGGTGTGCGCACCACACCAATAATCGTGAGGCTATAGGATATTTAGGATTGGTTTCTATTCTTCTCACTCGAGATCGTGCCTTAGAGCCGTGTTGTAAGTTGGACCTCTAACGTATTTCTTTCCTTACCGCTATGCCTCCGCGCAGGCAACCCGCCCGGAGGCAAGGCACCGGCGAGCCGCGAGTAGAGTACAAAGGGTTACGCGGGCACAGCCCAATTATCACCTTGGGTGGTGCTTCATTCGGGAGTTCTGCGACGCCACTAGCCCCAAAGAGAGTGTAGCACGGCGGCAGCCTCATCTGCGGCCATGATATTTGAACCTTCGCCCACGACCGAACAGAGAATATAGATTTCAAGGAGGCGACCCACTAACTATGGATTTGACTACCAGAGAGTATACCGATGTACCGCGAGTCTTGATGAATATCAACGAGAAGGTTGTGCAAAAGTAAGTTCTTCAGTTAGGCTTGAGCATGGCCTGTGTACGGGCTTATGCGCAGCAGGCCGAGAAACGTAGAGATCGACGGGTTAACGGCGATGGTAAGAGGCGAGCAGCAAGGCCCTTTGGTAACTTTCGAGGCGAGTCGCCTCACCAGCAGATCAGATTATGCGCATCCACGGCGAAAGGTCCTCCACAGGTTCGTGACGTTCGGTATGCAGGAGTTGGTCGAAACTCCGTGGTTTCCTGTTCATGACATGCACGTCATCCCAGGGAATGTCGTCTTTTGGTTGGTACTTGTTGTACCTATGACCGTCAGGGTCTAGTGTCGAAGAGTGTCCTTGTAGGAGGACTTAGCCTTCAGGATCGGTGGGTAGTTCGTCACCTTCCTTAGCTATGCGCCCTACGGGGCAGGTTTGATTAGAACGACTAAGGGGAGTGAAGCAGTAGATACAGATAGATCTTTAACCCTCTAGGGTTTAGTATGTGTGATAAGGTGAGTATACCTTAAGTGTTATATTCTGATAACATTGTGTAAATGGTGATTAGAAATCTTGGTTAGTTAACCAAGTAAGATTTGGGGGATAGAGAAGGTGTGAGCCTTAGAGTTTTATACGTAGAGACCTTAGAGGTAAGGCCATCTCGAGAAAAAGATGTATTGTTTATGTTTGACCTTATAGGAGTGCATAGTGCACGTGAGTTATGTTGTGGGATTAGTCCCGAGTAGTGTGGAATGAAAGAGGGTAGTTGAGCTAAGAAGACCGCCAGGTTTTCGTAACGTGATTAGTGAGTTTTCCTTCGGGAGCTAGCGTTACGCGCTGGTCGGGTTGAGGCCACGTTGCGGGTCAACCCGCATGTACGATGGTGGGGTCGGGCCAGTGGTGGTCCCGCTTGTGGTAGGCCACGAGGTGTTAGGCCCAAGTTTAGTTAACCAACGACGATTTCATGGACGATTCGACCAAGGTCGGGCCGAGGAGGTCACCGTGTTGTCTTCTAGCAAAGACCGCTTACTCGCAGGTTATGCGAGATGATATATCGTAAAGGTTGTAAGGTGCACGAGGTGCCTACCTTCACCTTATGTCGACATGGAGCCTGTGTCATACTGCTTTCTTTTCCGGAGGTTTTACCGTGCAAGGTTAGGAACTCAAGTAAGTCTCAGACCACATTCGCTTCGCCGTTGTTTGGATTTCGTGGATAGTTGCGAGAATTGTTGTCTCTGTTGAAGGAGTGTTTAAGCTACCATTTCGTTGTTCGGATGTCGCCTTGAAGCCTTGTAGGGCGGATGTGAGTCGCGGTCGATTGGTTCGATGTTGGCGGATTCAGATAGTTCAGCTTGTTCCACAGATCGTGGATAGAGTAAAGCTTGTCTAGAAGAGGTTCCGCGGCTCGTAGAAATCGCGGCGATAATCCGCGACGACGCTTAGAGTTCGTGCCGATGGTCGGTCTTCGAAAGTACCACCCTGTCAGGTGTGACGAGTTTTGGAATACAGAGGAACTTAGCCCGAGTTACTTTGGGCCTTTGAGTTCATGTGAAGAATAGGCCAGTTGCCTATATGTTAGCATTTGCCGTCCGACTTGTGAGGCGCAAGGCCCATCTTCGTGTTATGTTCGAGAAGGAAATCGGAGATCCATCCGCAGTATTCCCACTAATGATGACCAAGTCAAGATGATAACCTCGAAGTTTTGATAATCGGGCGATCGTAAATGTGGTAAGAGTTCGAATGCACGACATCTTCGGATCGTGACGCAGCCGTGATCATTTGTTGGTCACGAGTGACACTAGAACCTCGCGCAAAGTGACAAAAGTGGTATGCTTTATGATGTTAGAGGTGCTTCCGTGGACTTGGATGTAAGCATTTTGCGCAGCTTGTTTGGTGGCCATGTGTGATGTGTTTGTCCTCGTAAGTATAGTAGTGAAGACTATATCGGCGCTGCTTGTTTTGAGATTTAGAAGGAACATTCGGACGAATGTTTCAGGAGGGGAGAATGTTATACCCCGTATTTCCAGAGTATGTACGTAAGGACGTACGTAGAAAAATTTGAACTTGTGATTTAGGCTTGGCCGAATTCTTTTTGTTCACAACACCCGATTAGAGTCATTTTTCGACGAAACATTTTCACAGCTTTCGTAGGGGAATTTCCGGCTATGTCATTTTTAATTTTTACGGATTTTTCCGAGAGACGAAACGTTTTGGACCAACAAGAGGGCGACACTTGTCACCCTCTCATTGGAACACCTTGGGCGGTAGGGTTCCGAATGGCCATTGTTTGGTCAAGGGGTTGGTAGGATATTTGGTGGTAGATGGATAAGGTGCACTTGGCAAGATCTTGGCCCTACACTTGCCTTGCACTTGGCAAGATCTTGGCCATTGGTTGGCCTTCACTTGACCTATAAATACCCACCCCTTTGAAGACTAATTCATCCACAAAATTGCCTAAGTCTTGAAAGCTCTCCTTCTCCTCCTCAGGTTGAGTTCGCCGAGGCCTCCCTGTGGCCGAGAGCACCCCCTCTGTGGGTGCTAGCAGAGTGTACCCCCTAGCCTAGTTGTCTTCGTATAATACCCCCTTGTTAGAAATACTCAAAAGTATTGTTATAATGCCCAAATTACCTTAGCCATATACCTTGTAGTATTCTAAGGTTATACCTTTACAAAAAGCCCGAAATACTATTATACTTCCCTTCACTACAAAACCGAAACCCAAGGAAAATCTCCATAGTTAGTTGGAGTATTAAGTAGAAGTTGGTTAGAACTCCTAAGGGTTGTTTGGAGTGGTCTGAGCGCACTGAGTAGGAGCTAAACCTTGCTCAGATCGACATTTAAACTCTGATAATTACGGGCTTATCGAGGTAAATATCTTGTCCCCTATTGTAATTGGAAATTACATGTTGTTAGATTATATAGTTGAAGTATACTATATATAAGATCAACGTTGTTATCGGCAATGTCTTTTGACTTAAGCCCAATAATAAGAAACTTTTTGAAAGAAGAAATCGAATCAGATTTACATGATCGTATTACTGAGACTTGTGTAGCTTTTCGTGAGGTAGAATTGTGCACGCCCGATTAAACGTATAACCCCGGTTGGCTTGGTAGCCGGCCCGATAGAGGAGGAGATTTACGCTGCATGTGGGGGAGTTGTCGCGAATTTTTCGTAGAATGTTCTACGGCGGATCTAAATGTTAATGCGCCTTGGCCTTATAGGTCAAGTACTACGTGTGGCGCGATCTACTTGGCTTAAAGCGAGTAGCCGGCGGTTGGAAGTACTTGAGCGCTTTTGCTATTAGTCGATAATCGTCGCGAGGTATGTGAACCTCTTCCTATCTCTTCTAGCATGATATGTGTGAACTATGTAGCACGGTAGACGCATACGTGCTAAATGTATTTGATTGGTTTAAAACATAAAGTGTTATAACGGCTTTATGGGAAGTTGGTTATAATAAACTTTATGTTGGTAAGAAAATACTTGTGGTTTTTAAAAGGTAATCGATTTGAACTATAATCGCGTGTTATGTGTTAATAAAGAACTTGAAGTATTTCAAAAGATTTTTGAATCATTTGAAAGAAGAACTAATACTTGATTTGTTTTGAAAACTTAAGAGTTATACTAGCTTTATGGAAAGTTAGGTATAACGCCTTAAGAATGTTTTATCGATTTTGGAAATCGAATGTGTATCGACAAACCATCGCAGTTAATAAAGGAAATGTTTTTAATAATTAAGTATTATTAAAACCAAGAGAAACTTCCATCCGCATAAGCTAAGATGAGACAAAATGATATTTCCTAGATCATGGTCACAGAATAAGATTGTTATAAACAAGAATATCCTACTCACATATAAGACTTATGTTTCTCGATAGTTTAAAGGAGAATTATATTCTTAAATGAATAAGACTATGAACTACTTTAACCTTTCTAAAAAGGCAAACTTGAACATTGGAAACTAGGCAAACTTGAACATCGAAACTAGGCAAACTTGAACATTGGAAATTAGGCAAACTTGAACATTGGAAAAGAATGTTGCTACTTGATTTTACAAAGAGAAGTAATTGATTTACTTTAAAAAGATAATCACTCTATTTTCATATACTACGTATTGTGTGGTTTTTGTAAGTAACGATCTTTTAAAGATTTAATGTATGAAGTACTTTGGGGATAGGTATCCGAACTTGTTAGTAGAAAGTACCTTGTGTGAATAACTTGATTGTATTGGTTTGTGATAGCCTTGTAATACTTTCTTGTTGATTTGATAAGTAAGCATGTTAGATGCTACGTGTGTTAGTATCTTGTGATTATTGTGTGTGGTCACTCTTGTTGTGCTTACGTTGTCAAACGTTAAGCCCGTTGCATCGTTATTGTATCACATACCCTTGACTTATTATACCGAGGGCTTGCCACCCTGATGCGGTCTCTACGCCTATGCGATCCTTGTGACTACGCGGAGTGCGGTAGCTTCAGTGATTGATCATTCCGGTGTTTAGCCCGACGCGGGATTCCTATGCGGTGCTGAGACTATGCGGTCTTTTGAGACTATGCGGGCCGCGGAGCCTAGGCGAATACCGAGGGTTAGCCGCCTTCGACGCGGGTATACCTCAATGCCTGGGGACCATGATTCGAGGAATACCTCACGCGGGTCCATGGGTGACCTATGCGAGTCGCGAGAGTTCCAGTGGATAGACGCGCATTGATATTGCGGCGAGTGGCCGCCTTCGATCATGTGGTGCGGCCAGAAAGACCTCGATACAGCTTTGTGGTATTTTTGGCATCGTGGGTCTTAGTAGTCGGCTATGCCTTCGCACTTGCCCCGCACGGTTTTATTGTGATAACTTTGAGGCGTGAGTCCGACTTGACATGATCGCTATTTATTGTGAATCGTAGTTTGGTTATCATACATGTCTCCCGCTTTATATAGACTACTATGATTTCATTTACGATTTATTTTCGCCACATACTTGGTACTGTTGACCGACTCTTCGGGCCGCGTTCATGCCGCAGTAAAGGTACACCCCGCCGATCCTCGCTCTTAGGGTCACACATTGCTTGGGAAAGCTCCGTTTCTCGGAGGCTTATCTCGTATAGTCCGCGTTGTAGGTATTTACATTCGTGGTATGGCGGGCCCCGTCCCGCCATTGTTGTCGATCATTTCTTAGAGGTCAGTAAATCGCAAGTGTGGCGGGGTTGTAAAAGGATTAAACTGTTCATTTGTAGGAGTTGTTATTTATATATATGCCGAAGGCAAGTTTTCCTCAGACATCGCTTTGTACTTCATTTGTTTCATGTATGTGTTTTATGTTCACGATTACTCGATGTTGTATCACTAGGGTGCCCGGTAAGGCACCACGCCCGATTCGGTCGTGACAAAAATGGTATCGATCGCTTAATCCTCGGAAAGTGTCTACGCACCGCATCCAGAGTCTTGATTATCTGTGTTGTGCACCACACCAATAATCGTGAGGCTATAGGATATTTAGGATTGGTTTCTATTCTTCTCACTCGAGATCGTGCCTTAGAGCCGTGTAAGTTGGACCCTCTAACGATTTCTTTCCTCACCGCTATGCCCGCAGAGGCAACCCGCCTGTGAGGCGCGCGAGGCGAGCCGCGAGCAGAGTAGCAGAGGGTTACGTGGGCACAGCCCAATTATCACCTTGGGTGGTGCTTCATTCGGGAGTTCTGCGACGCCACTAGCCCCAAAGAGAGTGTAGCACGGCGCAGTTCCCATCGCGCCATGATATTTGAACCTTCGCCCACGACCGAACAGAATATAGATTTCAAGGAGGCGAATTACTAACTATGGATTTGACTACCGAGAGTATACCGATGTATCGCGAGTCTTGATGAATATCAACGAAGGTTGTGCAAAAGTAAGTTCTTCGATTAGGCTCGAGCATGGCACGTATGCGGGCTTACGCGCAGCAGTCGAGAAACGTAGAGATCGACGGGTTAACGGCGACGCAGAAGAGGCCGTGAGCGGCAAGGCCTTTGGTAACTTTCGAGGCGAGTCGCCACCAGCAGATCGATTATGCGCATCCACGGTGCGTAAAGGTCCTCCACAGGTTCGTGACGTTCGGGGTATGCAGAGTTGGTCGAACTCCGTGGTTTCGGTTCACACATGATGCACGCCATCCCGGAATGTCGCTTTTGGTCGGGTACTTGTTGTACCTATGACCGCCGTGGTCTAGTGTCAAGAGTGTCCTTGTAGAGGACTTAGCCTTCGTGATCGGGTAGTTCGTCACCTTCCTTAGCTATGCCGCTCACAGGCGTTTGATTAGAACGACTAAGGAGTGAAGCAAAAGAGATACAGATAGATCTTTAACCTCTGTGGTTTAGTATGTGTGATAAGGCGAGTATACCTTAAGTGTTATATTCGATAACATTGTGTAAATGGTGATTAGAAATCTTGGTTAGTTAACCAAGTAAGATTTGGGGATAGAGAAGGTGCGAGCCTTAGAGTTTTATACGCAGAGACCTTAGGTAAGGCCATCTCGAGAAAAAGATGTATTGTTTATGTTTGACCTTATAGTGCATAGTGCACGTGAGTTATGTTTGTGGGATTAGTCCCCGAGTAGTGGAATGAAAGAGGTAGTTGAGCTAAGAAGACCGCCAGGTTTCGTAACGTGATTAGTGAGTTTTCCTTCGCGAGCTAGCGTTTTGGGCACGCCTGGGTTGAGGCCACGTTGCGGAGTCAACCCGCCGTACGCATGTATGCGGGTCGCCAGTTTGTGGTCCCGTGTGGTAGGGCCACGAGGGTGTTAGGCCCAAGTTTAGTTAACCAACGCACGATTTCATGGATTCGACCAAGGTGGTCAGTGGCGAGGTCACCGTGGTCTTCAAAGAAAGACCGCTTACTCGGCAGGTTACGCGAGATGATATATCGTAAAGGTTGTAAGGTCGCACGAGGTGCCTACCTTCACCTTATGTCGCATGTGGAGCCTGTGTTGTTTCCGCTTTTCCGAGGTTTTACCAGTGCAAGGTTAGGAACTCAAGTAAGTCTCGAATCGCATTATTTTCGGGCCGTTTTCGATTTCGTGGATAGTTGCGAATTGTTGTCTCTGTCAAGGAGTGTTTAAGCTACCATTTCATGTTCTGATGTCGCCTTATGAAGCCTTGTAGGGGCGGATGAGTCGCGGCGGTCGATTGGTCTGATGTTGGCGTGATTCGATAGTTGGTTCAGCTTGTTCCAGCAGATCGTGGATAAAAGCTTGTCTAGAAGAGGTTCCGCATTTCGCAGAAATCGCGGCGGATAATGGCGACGACGCCAGAGTTCAGCCGACGGCCGGTCTTCGAAAGTACCACCCCGTGTTGGTGTGACGAGTTTTGGAATACAGAGGAACTTAGCCCGAGTTACTTTGGGCCTTTGAGTTCATGTGAAGAATAGGCAGTTGCCTATATGTTAGCATTTGCCGTCCGACTTAGGAGGCAACATGGCCCATCTTCTTCGTGTTATGTTCGAGAAGGAAATCGGAGATCCATCGAGTATTCCCACCTAATGATGACCAAGTCAAGATGATAACCCCGAGTTTTGATATCAAGCAAGACGTAAACGTGGTAAGAGTTCGAATACGACATCTTCATGATCGATCGACGCAAACGTATCATTTGTTGGTCGCCGGAGGACACCAGAACTCGCGCAAAGTGACAAAAGTGGTATGCTTTATGATGTTAGAGGTGCTCCCGTGGACTTGGATGTAAGCATTTTGGCGCAGATTGTTTCGCAGGCCATGGCGATGTGTTTGTCCTCGTAAGTATAGTAGTGAAGACTATACTGGCGCGCGTTTGTTTTGAGATTTAGAAGGAACATTCGGGACGAATGTTTCTAAGGAGGGGAGAATGTTATACCCCGTATTTCCAGAGTATGTACGTAAGGACGTACGTAGAAAAATTTGAACTTGTGATTTAGGCTTGGCCGAATTCTTTTTGTTCACAACACCCGATTAGAGTCATTTTTCGATTTAAACATTTTCACAATTTTCGTAGGGAATTTCCGCTATGTCATTTTTAATTTTTACGGATTTTTCCGAGAGAAACGTTTTGGATCAACAAGAGGGCGACACTTGTCACCTCTCATACTGGAACACCTTGGAGCGGGTTGGGCCGAATGGCCATTGTTTGGTCAAGGGTCAGGATATTTGGTGGTAGATGGATAAGGTGCACTTGGCAAGATCTTGGCCCTACACTTGCCTTGCACTTGGCAAGATCGCCATTGGTTGCCTTCACTTGACCTATAAATACCCACCCTTTGAAGACTAATTCATCCACAAAATTGCCTAAGTCTTGAAAGCTCTCCTCCTCCCCCTTGTGTTGAGTTCGCCGAGGCCTCCCTCAGGCGCAGAGCACCCTCTCTAGGGGTGCTAGCAGAGTACCCTACAGCCTAGTTGTTCAGATAATACCCTCTTGTTAGAAATACTCTCAAAAGTATTGTTATAATGCCCAAATTACCTTAGCCATATACCTTGTAGTATTCTAAGGTTATACCTTTTACAAAAAGCCCAGAATACTATTATACTTCCCTTCATACAAAACCGAAACCCAAGGAAAATCTCCAAGTAGTTGGAGTATTAAGTAAGTGGTTAGAACTCCTAAGGGTTGTTTGAGCTGGCCTGCACGGAGTAGAGCTAAACTTGCTCAGATCGACATTTAAACTCGGATAATTATGGGCTTATCGAGGTAAATATCTTGTCCCCCTATTGTAATTGGAAATTACATGTTGTTAGATTATATAGTTGAAGTATACTATATAGTACTGAACGTTGTTATCGGCAATGTCTTTTGACTTAAGCCTGAATAATAAGAAACCTTTTCGAAGAAGTACCGAATCAGATTTACATAGGATCAGACATGAGACTTGTGTAGCTTTTCGCGAGGTAGAATTGTGCACGCCCGATTAAACGTATAACCCCGTGGCTTGTAGCCAGATAGAGGAGAGGAGATTTACGCCGCTATGGGGAGGTACGAATTTTCTCAGTAGAATGTTCTACGAAGGATCTAAATGTTAATAAGCGCTTGTGGCCTTATAGGTCAAGTACTACGTGTGGCGCGATCTACTTGGCTTAAAGGAGAAATGGAAGTACTTGGAGCGTTTTGCTATTAGTCGATAATCGCCGCGAGGTATGTGAACCTCTTCCTATCTCTTCTAGCATGATATGTGAAACTATGTAGTACGACGAGACGTGTGCTAAATGTATTTGATTATTTAAAAACATAAAGTGTTATAACGCTTTATGGGAAGTTGGTTATAAATTTATGTTGGTAAGAAAATACTTGTGGTTTTTAAAAGGTAATCGATTTGAACTATAATCGGTGTGTTATGTGTTAATAAAGAACTTGAAGTATTTCAAAAGATTTTTGAATCATTTGAAAGAACTAATACTTGATTTGTTTTGAAAACTTAAGAGTTATACTAGCTTTATGGAAAGTTAGGTATAACGCCTTAAGAATGTTTTACCGATTTTGGAAATCGAATGTGTATCGACAAACCATCGCAGCAGTTAATAAAAGGAAATGTTTTAATAATTAGTATTATTAAAACCAGAGAAACTTCCATCCGCATAAGCTAAGATGACAAAATGATATTTCCTAGATCATGGTCATTGTAATAAGATTGTTATAAACAAGAATATCCTACTCACATATAAGACTTATGTTTCTCGATAGTTTAAAGGAGAATTATATTCTTAAATGAATAAGACTATGAACTACGTAACCTTTCTAAAAAGGCAAACTTGAACATTGGAAACTAGGCAAACTTGAACATTGGAAACTAGGCAAACTTGAACATTGGAAATTAGGCAAACTTGAACATTGGAAAAGAATGTTGCTACTTGATTTTACAAAGAGAAGTAATTGATTTACTTTAAAAGATAATCACTCTATTTTCATATACTACGTATCATTGTGTGGTTTTGTGAAGTAACGATCTTTTAAAGATTTAATGTATGAAGTACTTTGGGGATAGGTATCCGAACTTGTTAGTAGAAAGTACCTTGTGTGAATAACTTGATTGTATTGGTTTGTGATAGCCTTGTAATACTTTCTTGTTGATTTGATAAGTAAGCATGTTAGGATGCTACGTGTTAGTATCTTGTGATTATTGTGTAAGTGGTCACTCTTGTTGTGCTTACGTTGTCAAACGTTAAGCCCGTGCATCGTTATTGTATCACATACCCTTGACTTATTATACCGAGGGCTTGCCACTCGATGCGGTCTCACGCCATGCGAATTCTTGTGACTACGCGGAGTGCCAGAGCTCGTGGATTGATCATTCCGGTGTTTAGCCCGACGCGGGATTCCTATGCGGTCCGTGAGACTATGCGGTCTTTGAGACTATGCGGGCTGCGGAGCCCAGGCGAATACCGGTGGTTAGCCGCCTTCGACGCGGGTATACCTGAGCGATGCAGGACCACGATTCGAGGAATACCTCGCGGTCCGGGTGACCTATGCGAGTGCGAGAGTTCCGTGGATAGACGCGACATTGATATTGCGGGCGCGAAGGCCTTCGACATGTGCGGTCTAGAAAGACCTCGGATACGCTTTGTGGTATTTTTGGCACGTGGGTCTTAGTAGTCGGCTATGCCTTCGCACTTGCACGTTGGTTTTATTGTGATAACTTTGAGGCGTGAGTCCCCGACTTGACGATCGCTTATTTATCAGAATCAGAGTTCGTTATCATACATGTCTCTCGCTTTATATAGACTACTATGATTTCATTTACGATTTATTTTCGGGCCACATACTTGTACTGTTGACGCCTCCTTGGCCGTTCACGCTGCGCAGTAAAGGTACACCGCCGTTGATCCTCGCCTGTGGTCATGCAGCCGTTGGAAAGCCTTTCTCCGCTCGGAGGCTTATCTTCGTATAGTCCGCCGTTGTAGGTATTTACATTCGCGGTATGGCGGGGGCCCCGCCATTGTTGTCGTATCATTTCTTAGGAGGTCTCAGAGTTGTAAGTGTGGTTGTAAAAAGGATTAAACCGTTCATTTGTAGGAGTTGTTATTTATATATATGCCAAAGGCAAGTTTTCCTCGACACTATTTTGTACTTCATTTGTTTCATGATGTGTTTTATGTTCCTTACACGACACTGTTGTATCACTAGGGTGCCCGGGGTAAGGCACCAGTCACGGGCCCAGATTCGGGTCAGGACAATTACATCCGCTCGTCCATGTTTCTAGGTCACGAAAGTATATCAAAGATCCATCCATAGTTTGCCCAGTTAATAATACCCAGGTGATAGAGAGGATATGACGTAAAGGCGAGAGGAGGACATGATAAAGAAGTATCCTCACTTGTTCTCACATTTACATTTCCGGAAATTCGCTTTCTACTTGTCAATTTTTATTGACGTGTTAGCATAAGTATTGTTATGTGGCCACGAGGCAAGTGTGATTATGTTGGATGTAGTCGAGGACTATGCCAATATCTATTTAGATGGAAACCTCGAGCGAACATTCGGACGAATGTTCATAAGGAGGAGAAATGTTACACCCGAAATTCCGGGACATGTATGAGAATAGACGGAGAACACAAGACTTAAAAATTCGAACGAAAGAAAAATTGTGATTCTTAAGGAAAATCTTCAACCCTCGGGGAGGGAAAATGTTCGTTAATGAGTGGGTTCTCAAATTTGTTATTTGATACGCTTAGAATTTATCGGAATTATGGAAGTTTATTTACAGAGTTGGATACGTGGGGCCCACCCGAGAAATTTTACGTTTTTGTGGGGCCTACGAGGTTTCTGATATTTTGACCAATTATGAAAATTTTGGGAAACGAAATATTATGGACCAATGGGAGGGAGACACGTGTCACCCTCCACGTGAATCATCTTGGACGAAATAGTATGGCTAGTGTAGCAAATATTAGCTTGATAAAATGGACCAAGTCAAAGGGCAAGTTGACGCTTGACATAATGGACCAATCTTAGCCATCCAATTGGTTCAATCTTAGCCCTTGATGGTGTTATATATACATACTACTACTAGTAGTAAATATGAATTCCACACTTAGAAATTTTGCAAGAACTTTAGGTACTCCATTTAGAGCTCTCGGCCAAGCCTCTCTAGGAAGAAGAAAATTTTGCAATCTTGCTTCATAAATCCCAATATTCAAACCCAAGATTCCTAAAGGTATTCTAAGGATATCCCCCTACAAAATCCGAAAACTACATTTTTACGTTAGTCGCAACATGAAAACCTAAGGGGTTTTTCATAGTTGGAGTTGGAACTAGAAGAGGAGTTCTTCATGAGCTTCTAAAGATTTCTTGGAGTGGATTGAAACGTCAAGAAGATGAGCTAAAGTTGCTAAGGATCGACTTTGAATTTTGGATTAGATTTGGGCTTATTGAGGTAATAATTCGCCTTCTTGTTGTAATTGAAGATTCCATGTTATGAAAGTGATAGATGATCATGAGATATAGATTATGAAGATTGATAAGTTTTATGGATTATTGGAAGCCTAAAATCCGAAAAAAAGTTCATGTTAGCCATTAAGATTGTAATTCAATTCAATTATTAGTTACAATCGTCGCATGTTATAGAAGAAAAGAATTATAGTTGTTAGAATTGTTGTTATGTATATAACATGTTGGAATAACGACTAGGACTAAAAAAGAAATTGAAGTAGAATTGATGTTGTTGTAGCCGAGAATGACCATTGAATTATTGGACTGTTTTATACAATTGTGGGGCAGAATTTTACACGTCCTGTTAGGCGTATAATCCCCTTTGATTAGTTGATTGGTTGAGCCTTAAATGTGGCATGTTGGTTATTGATTCCGTGCCTTGAAAAGGTGGAAAATGCGTAGAAACAAAGGAAGTCTTTGTCAATTTTCCGTAGAATAAGTGACTTTACACTTAGAATATTCTACGTTAGAAAGCTAGAAGTTGATAGAAGTATTATGGTCATTATATGTTGACATTCTACGTGCGGCATATTCAACTTGGCAAGTGGATTAAGTCGGAGAGGTATGTGAACTCTTCCTATCTCTTGAGCAGTATTTACAAAGGTATAGTGCGGTAGACGACGTATTTTAAGTGAACTTGGTTTCAGTTTGGTATCCTTGCCTTGATTTCGAAAAGTATATGTTACTTGATGTTACATGTAAAGATTACTTGACTTGAAAAGAATAAGATACTTGATTTTGGAAAAGTATGGGTTACTTGAACTATTTTAAAAGTTAAGAGACTTGAAGTATTTTGAAAGTATATGACACTTGGTTTTAAAAGTATAAGTCTCTTGGTTTCAAAAAAAATGTAATTGTCTAAAACATAAAGAGTTATAACGGCTTTATGAGAAGTTAGTTATAACGGCTTTATGGAAGGTTAAGAGAGTGTCTACTTGATTTATAGGCATGAGTTGCCTAGGTTGTGAAAGTAGAAGTTACTTGGTTTCAAAGCCTTGAAATGAATTTCTAAAGGTGTAGTAACTTGATTTGAAAAATAGACATGCCTGGATACTACGGGTGTTGGTATCTTGGTGTTTTTATAATAAAAAGGTTCTTTTTAAATGAATGGAAGTACGTAGTACTTTGGGTTAAACTCCCGGATTTTTGTGACATGATAGTACCTTAAGTTTAAATAAATGAGAGTACATGCTAATTAAGTCTAATGAGAAGCTAAGGGATTTCTTATCTTGCTTATGATATTTATGATAGGTGGTGCTTATGTTATGATGTTCATAATAGCTGGTGCTAGTGTTATATTTTTTTTGTTACGGGTAAATCCTCGTCATTTGCATGTTACATTTCCATGGATTTGCTACCCATGACGCGAAAGCGGCGTATGTACTCATTCTGGTCCACGTGGCCCACGCGGTGAAATAGTCTCACGCGGGTGAAATAGTCCCGTGCGAGGCGGATGACCTACGCAGTCCACGGACCTATGCGGGTGAAATAGTCCCAGAAGTAGGATTGCTTAATGATACTACGGCGGGTGGCCCTAATTTGATCGTAAGCTTCCTATTTTTTTTAAATGGTAAAGTCTACTCTTATTTACTCTCATTGTTAGTAAGGCACAATGATCTTAAATTGGTTATCATACATGTCTCCAGCTTTATTTTAGACTATATGATTTCATTACAGTACTTTCAATTTTACATATTTGGTACATATTTTGTACTGACCCCCTTTCCTCGGGGGGCTGCATTCATGCCACGGGTTGAGGTACATAGCTTGTTGATCCTCACTCTTAGGATCATTGTTCAGCTGTTGAGAAGCTCCATTACTCCGGAGGCTTTTCTTTGGTTCAAGTCCATGATATTGTCGGTTGTTGTACATTCAGGGGTATGGCGGGGCCCTGTTCCGTCACAGTTGTTATGTCAAAACTCTTAGAGGTATGTAGTCATATCTTGTGGGTCGGATTTTAAAGTGAAATGATGTAACTGCTTTTGGCTATATATGTGTATATATCCAGGGAGGCAGCCTTATCGGCTAGCCTGTTGTTTACTTCTTATTGTTTTAAGTTGTGTGTTTTATGTATGTTCCGTTGATTTTCTCTGATGGTTACCTGTAAGGGTGCCCAGGTAGGGCACCAATCGCGAGCCCGGGGTCGGGTCGTGACAATGAGAGATACAGTACAGATGCTGGCTAGATTTGTGGTAGGGCAGACCCGCAGATAGGGACCAGGAGTTGACCCTAGGTCCGACAGTTTGAGGGTTCGTTATTTCTTGTATTGTGACCCTCCAGAGTATTACGGTTCACTACCCGAGGATGATCCACAGAAGTTCATCCGACAGATGCAGCATACCTTGAGGGTAATCAGGGCTTCAGAGACTGAGTCGGTTGAGCTAGCTTCATATATGATGCGGGATATAGCGATAAACTGGTATGAGTCTTGGGAGTTATCCAGGGGAGAGGATGTTCCTCCAGCTACATGGGATGAGTTTACAGAGAAATTCCTTGATCACTTCTTGCCTCCAGAGATGAGGAGGGCTAGAGTTGACAGATTCTTACAATTGAGGCAGGGTGGCAGGACCATTCGTGAGTATAGCCTGGAGTTTGATTCGTTGGCGAGATATGCGCCTACGATTGTGGCTGATATGGCCGATAGAGTTCACCTCTTTGTGATGGGACTAGATCGGTCTCTGACTGATGGTTGTTTGGCAGTGACTCTTCAGCCGGGTATGGATATTGCTCATGTTATACCCCGTAGTTCCAGGGTATGTATGCGAGGACGTACGTACGAGAATACGACAGAAAGATTGGAAAAGAGGAAAGAGGTGATTTTTCCACGGAAAAGTTTCCGGTTTTTGTAAAGGAAAAAGGTTCGTTAATGGGAATTGGATTCCCAGATTTGGTATTCGGACTTCCTGGAATATTAGAGAATTATGGAATTTTATTTTCGGAAATGGTCACGTGGGGCCCACGGGTGAAATTCTGGTTTACTGGGAGGCCCACTTTGTTTTCGAGATTTTGGCCATTGTGGATATTTTGGAAGATGTTTTATTTTGGGCCATTAGGAGGGTGACACGTGTCACCCCCTGTGGCTTGCCGAATGACATTTGGGCACAAGTGCGACAGAGTCGTTTTCGACGAAACGTTTACATAACTTGCGAGGAAAATTCCGGCTATGTCTTTTCTTATTTTTGCGGATTTTTCCGAGAGAGGAAATGTTTTGGACCAACGAGAGGCGACACTTGTCACCCTCAAGTTAGTGGAGTTGACGACCACTTGGACGTTTGCGGTCAAGTTGGTGAGATATTTTTGTGAGGATTTGTGGAGTAGGGACTAGGGGCACTTGGGCACATCTTGCCCTACACTTGCTTAGCACTTGGCTAGATCTTGCCCTTGGTTGGCCTTTGCTTACCCTATAAATACCCTCCCTTTGAAGACTTCTTCATCCTCAAATCTCTAAGTCTTGAGAACCCTCTCTCCTCCTCTTGTGACTCGCCCAAGAGCCTCCTCCCCTTTCATGTGGCCTTGTGGCCGAGAGCACCCTCTCCCTTCCTAGTAGGCCCTTGGCCGAGAGCACCCCCACTTGGGGTGTTCTCGGTACCCCTTGGTTGAGAAATACTCAAAAGTATTGTTATAATGCCCAAATACCTTAGCCTTATGTCACACCCCGAAAATCGGGCCCGTGACTGGTGCCTTACCCCGGGCACCCTAGCGATACAACATCAGAGAAAACCAGCGGAAATAAAAACTTTAAACATGAAATGAGAGACATGATAAATAAACAGCCAACCAAAATGCTTGCCTTCAAGATATACATAAAACCCGACAGCTTTAATCTTTTACAACCACGCCCACAACAGTTTCTGAACCTAAGATTTACAACAACTATGGCGGACGGGCCCCGCCATACCACGAATGTACAAGAACCTATAACTCAGTGGAACACATACCAAAAGATAAGCCTCCGAGAAACGGAGCTTCCCAACACGCCGAATGTGATCCTATAAGCGGGATCGGCGATCGATGTACCTTTTACTGCGGCAGATGTAACGCAGCTGGCGAGGTCGCATAACAGTACTAAGTATGTGAAATCAGAATATCGAAATGAAATCATAATAGTCTATATAGCGGGAGACATGTATGATGACCAACTACGAGACATAACATATAACCAGATTACCTCAAGTCGTGGACTCACGCCCAAATCATCACTGTGTTCGTGGAATTTCTTCCTCATCGCGGTAGCTTTATGATATAACAATACCAAGGAGTATACATGAACACGAGTCCCACCGTGTCATAAAACCGTCAGACAAGTACAACTACCGGATCCGACCGTGTTAATAATACAATGCAACCACAACCACGGCCGTCACGGGCAAGCGCGAGCCGACATCGGATACCAAGGCCGGTCACGAGGCGACCGGGCAAGTACGAGGGTCGACCACGGGGACCAAGGTCAGATCACGAAACCGTCACTATCTTCGAGCGGGCAAGTGCGAGGGTGACTACCGATACCAAGGCCGAATCGACCACGAGACGGCAAGTACGAGAGCCGACCACGGATACCCAGTCGAACAAGAAGAAACCTCAACTACCAACCGCCTCTATCGAGACGCAGAACACGTAAACACCACACTTGCACAACAAAGGCTATCATCACAAGCATAGGCAAGTTTCACAACAACAAGCATAGGAATGTTTCACCACAACAAGCATAGGCATGTTTCACATCACTCAAAGTACCTTCATTTTATGCCAAAGTCAGGTTTTAACCTAAAGTACTACGACGTTAAATTCTTTAAAAGAGATCCATTACTTATCAAAGTCACCCGATACGTAGTATTAGAATGACCAACCCACATTCCTTTTCAAAATCAAGTAACAACATTCTTTCCTAAGTTCGGTTTGCCTAGTTTGATTACTCAAGCTTCTCATTTTCAAATGGTTTCATAGTTCATAAACTTAATCACTTGATTTCTTTTTAGAACAATTGAGTAATATATGTCTCACGTGAGTAGGTTATTCTTGTTTACAACATTCTTATTACAATGACCATGATCTAGAAAATGTAATATCATTTTGTCTCATCTTAGTTTCTATGCGGATGGAGGTTTCTACCGTTTTAATATAATTCATCATTATTCAATACATTTTCCTTTATTAACGCTGCAGTTGGTGCTGTCGATACACATTCGATTTCCAAATCAAGAAACATTATCCTTTAAATAAAACCAAGTACTCATTACTCACGAATGAGGTTTCACACAAACATTCACATTAAAACAAATAAGTTAAGTCTCTTATCTTATAAGATCAAGTCTCTTAACTTCTAACATTAGTAAACCATTTTCTTTACCTCTCTTAAGACATTATACCTAACTCCCATAAAGCTAGTATAACTCTTTTTAAAACCTTTAAAACCAAGTGTTACTCTTCCTTCAAAACGATTATAAATCTTTTGAAATACATCAAGTTCTTTATTATAACAAGCCGATACAATTCACATCGCTTACCTTTAAAACCACAAAGTATTTTCTTACCTACATAAAGCCGTTATAACCAACTTCCCATAAAGCCGTTATAACACTTTATGTTTTAAGACACTCAAACACGCTTAACACGTACGCTCACCGTACTACATAGTTCACACATATCATGCTAGAAGAGATAGGAAGAGGTTCACATACCGCGACGATTATCGACTAATAGCAAAACGCTCAAGTACCTCAAACCGCTTGGGCTACTCCTTAGTCCGTAAGATTACGTCACACGTAGCACTTCAACCTATAAGGCCACAAGGCGCTTTATTAAAAATCTAGATCTTAACGTAGAACATTCTACGTAAAATTCGCAAAGACCTCCCCGCAATAAACAGAAACTCCTCCTCTCATCGAGTGGCTACCAAGCCAACCGTGGGGTTAACACGCCTAACCTGACGCTGCACAATTCTACTATCTGATAATACTACACAAGTTCATGTAATACACCCTATGTAATTCTGATCAGATCTTTATTCTTCAGCTTAAGTCAAAAGACATTGCCAACAACTACGTTAAGTTCTATATATAGTATACAACACTATATTTCAACACTTATGTAATTTCCAATTACAATAGGGGGACAAGATATTTACCTCGATAAGCCCAAAAATTATCCGAGTTTAAAGTCGCTCCTGAGCAAGGTTTAGCTCCTACTCCGAGTGCTCCAATCCGCTCCAACAACCCTTAGAAGTTCTAACCAACTTCTACTCCAAAACTTCAACCAACAGTGAAGGTTTCCTTAGGGTTTCGGTTTGAGACTAAAGGACAAAAGGTAGTATTTCCGGACTCTACGTATAGAGGTAACTTTGGAATACTACAAGGTATAAGGCTAAGGTATTTTGGGCATTATAACAATACTTGGAGGAGTATTTCAATACCACAAAAGGGGGGTACCACACGAGAACAACACCCTAAGGAGTGGGGTGTTCTCGGCTTTAGGCTCACAAAGGGAAGGTTTGGCCAAAAGGCCTTCACGAGGGAGAGGGCTCTGACGAGAGTCAACAAGAGGAGGAGGGGTTCTCAAGACTTAGGCAAGTGAAGAGTGGATGAAGAAGTCTTCAAAGAGAGGGGGTATTTATAGCAAAACCAAAGGCCAACCAATGGCCAAGATCAAGCCATGTGCAAGGCAAGTGTAAGGCCAAGATCAAGCCAAGTGCACCCACAAACACTCCACAAAACACTCCACAAAACAAGCCACAAAGCAAGGCACAAAAGGAGGGACCAATCGCCGCGCCAAGCCTCCTCTTTGCCGTCAATGAGGGTGACAAGTGTCACCTCCCGTTAATCCAAAAATGTTCCGCCGCTCGGAAAAATCCGCAAAAATACTAAATGACATGGCGGAATTTCTCCAACGTAAGGCGGGAAACGTTTCGTCGAAAAACGACTCTAATCGCACTTGTGCCCAAATTTCGAATCCAATGCCTAACTTAAGGCTCAAATTTCGTGACGCACGTCCATACGCATACTGAAATACGGGTATAACATTCTTCCTTAGAAACATTCGTCGAATGTTCCTTCTAGGTCTCAAACAAACAGCGCCATGATAGTCTTCACCGCTATACGCACGAAAATAATCATGCCACACCGCCACAAAACACACGCTCACTTCTCCCTTTCTCGTAGTACTGCGTCACGAACACCGAACTCGTTCTAGTATCCGCACCACACTTCCTAACGCCGCTTTCCAACCCTCGAGTCACTACCTCCAAACTTGGTCATCTCACTAACCTCGATTTCCCTAAGGCCATTCCGGCCTTCACGAACTGATTACGATCGAACGATCCACGAACTCATACGATGGTCATCTAAACTGGCCTAGCACCCTCGTGACCCTACCACCGGAGGACCACCCAGAACTGACCCCACCCCAAACCGGTTACGGTTGACCCGCAAATGGTCCTCAACCCGACCCCAACCGCGCCAACTCTTGCTCCGACACGGAACAATCTTACTATTCAAGCCATGAAAGCTACCACTTCCATCCCACATTACTCATGGACTTATCACACAATTATAACCCACGACACTACGATTCTCGATAAAGGTCAAACATAAAAAAATAAATCTTTACTCAAGACGACCTTACCTGTAAGGTCTCAACATAAAATGTCCTAAAGTTCACACTTTCCATGCCCCAGCTTACCTTTTTCATCAACCATGCTCCTAAATCACATTTTTGCACAAAGCTATCCGAACATAACACTAAACACATCATCAACATCAATACAATATAAGTCTCTAGAGGTTAAGGATATACACAAAATAGGCGGTCAAAGGACCGCTAAAATCGGGAACTCCCACCGCGACCTCTACCGGCCTTCCGTGCACGAACATCTGCTCGTTACGGAAGGTGAAGAACCCGAATCGCTCTAGTAGTCCTCGCTATCCTACCGGTGCTACCTGGTCGGACGGTCTCTGCTGCCGATGGCCCTGTTGGCCGCAAAAATAACAATCTCCCGAAAGTTAGTACGACACTCTCCCTTATGGAGCTTTCCACAACAGCCACACCGAGACAAGGGCAACCTCATCCGGCGAGCACTCTCGCTTCCTGAAAATCTGAAACACAGGAGCCCGACCGCCTCCCGAATATCCCAAGGTCCCGAAAGCCGCGAGGACCATTCTCAGATCGGGCGGAGGTACATAACTAGTCCGCCGAGACGGTCCGCCTCGAAAGTCACCAAAGGACCTGCTGTTCGCCTCTTCTCACGACCTCGTCATTCCGCCGATTTATCCGCCTCACATCCAAGTGTATACGCTGCGTGCGGCAATGTCCATGCCCTACCAAGAGCTACACCAACAACTCTCGCAAGGCAATCATCGAGCCACAGAACATATCGGTGCACTCGATCCTCCATACTAGCTACTAACGCGGGACGACGCCAATGAGTCAAACTCCACATTGTACTCCCGAACCGCACGCCCGCTCGCCAGAACACCAAAAATCTGCCGCCCGAGCCCTCCTCATCCGGGAGGCAAGAAATGTGCAAGAAAGGCCTCGAGAACTCGCTCCATACCGCTGGAAGTGCATGCTCTCCCCGACAGCTCCCAAGAATCAAACCGATCGGCAGTATCACGCAGATTGATGTGAACCTAGGGCCACCGACTCGATCTCCGATGCCTTGATCACTTACGATCCGTAATCGCTTGATGAACTCCGCGGATCATCCTCGTGCCTCGACCCATAAAACTCAGCGCCTACAACTCGTAAAATCCGTAGCCTCGAACTATCTCGATCTGGGTGAACCACGGTGCCACCAGGCTCGAAGCGTCCGGCCTATCCTCTCGTCCTGCCACAACCCCCGCCATTAATCGGGCCTACCTTTGTAACTCATCTCTCTCGCCTGCGGACTGGAGGGCTCGGTCTCGCCACGCTTACTCGCAGATCTCATCGCCGCTCTTCGCCCGGGTTGCCTTCGCAGGCATAATCGTAAAACGAAACACGCCGAGGGTCCAGGGTCGATCTTATCACACACTTCTAAGGCACGATCTCGAATGAGAAGAATGGAAACCAATCCTAAATGTCCTATAGCCTCGACATAGATGTGGTGCACAACACACCGATAATCAAGAGACTTACTGTAGACACTTTCCGAGGATTAATCGCTCGATACCACTTTGTCACTTTGTCGCGAGCCTTGCTCCGACGACAACAAATGGTACCGGCTGCGATCCACGAGGTTTGACCTTCTCGTGACGTGCTACACGGAGAGCCACGGTTGAGTCCGTTCGTGGTAGAGGCTCGCCTCTTTATACGCCACGCCGAAGGAGGTCATAACAGTACTAAGTATGTGAAATCAGAATATCGTAAATGAAATCATAATAGTCTATATAAGGGGAGACATGTATGATGACCAACTACAGACATAACATATAACCAAGCATTCTCAAGTCGTGGACTCACGCTCCAAATCATCACTGTGCGTGGAATTTCTTCCTCATCACGGCAGCTTTATGATATAACAATACCAGGAGTATACATGAACACCGTGTCCCACTGTGGTCATAAAAACCGTGACAGACAAGTACAACTACCGGATCCGACCGTGCAATAATACAATGCAACCACAACCACGGCGACACGGGCAAGTGCGAGCCGACACCGGATACAAGGCCGGCCACGTAGTCGACCGGCAAGTACGGGTGACCACCAGGACCAAGGCGTCAGATCACGAAACTTCGTCACTATAATCGAACGGGCAAGTCGAGGGTCGACTACCGATACCAAGGCCGAATCACCACGAGACGGCAAGCACGAGAGCCGACCACCGATACCCAGCCGAACAAGAAGAAACCTCAACCACCAACCGCCTCTATCGAGAGACGCCAGAATACGTAAAACACCACACTTGCACAACAAAGGCTATCATCACAAGCATAGGCAAGTTTCACAACAACAAGCATAGGAATGTTTCACCACAACAAGCATAGGCATGTTTCACATCACCAAAGTACCTTCATTTTATGCCAAAGTCCGGTTTTAACCTAAAGTACTACGTCACGTTAAATTCTTTAAAAGAGATCCATTACTTATCAAAGTCACCCGATACGTAGTATTAGAATGACCAACCCACATTCCTTTTCAAAATCAAGTAACAACATTCTTTTCCTAAGTTCCAGTTTGCCTAGTTTCAATTACTCAAGCTTCTCATTTTCAAATGGTTTCATAGTTCATAAACTTAATCACTTGATTTCTTTTTAGAACAATTGAGTAATATATGTCTCACGTGAGAGTAGGTTATTCTTGTTTACAACATTCTTATTACAGCAGCCATGATCTAGAAAATGTAATATCATTTTGTCTCATCTTAGTTTCTATGCAGATGGAGGTTTCTACTGGTTTTAATATAATTCATCATTATTCAATACATTTTCCTTTATTAACGCTGCAGTGGTCTGTCGATACACATTCTGATTCAAATCAAGAAACATTATCCTTTAAATAAAACCAAGTACTCATTACTCACGAATGAGGTTTCACACAAACATTCACATTAAAACAAATAAGTTAAGTCTCTTATCTTATAAGATCAAGTCTCTTAACTTCTAACATCAGTAAACCATTTTCTTTACCTCTCTTAAGACATTATACCTAACTCCCCATAAAGCTAGTATAACTCTTTTTAAAACCTTTAAAACCAAGTGTTACTCTTCCTTCAAAACGATTATAAATCTTTTGAAATACATCAAGTTCTTTATTATAACAAGCCGCTACAATTCACATCGCTACCTTTTAAAACCACAAAGTATTTTCTTACCTACATAAAGCCGTTATAACCAACTTCCCATAAAGCGTTATAACACTTTATGTTTTAAGACACTCAATAACAGTTAACACATGTACGACTACCGTACTACATAGTTAACAAATATAATGCTAGAAGAGATAGGAAGTGGTTCACATTCCTCGCGACGATTATAGACTAATAGCAAAACGCCCGAGTACCTCAAACCGTGGCTACTCCTTAGTCCGTAAGATTACGCCACACGTAGCACTTCAACCTATAAGGCCACAAGGCGCTTATTAAAAATCTAGATCTTAACGTAGAACATTCTACGTAAAATTCGGCAAAGACCTCCCGCAACAACAGAAACTCCTCTTCATCGAGGCATTACCAAGCCAACCTGGGGTTAACACGCCTAACCTGACGCTGCATAATTCTACTATACAAGAATACTACACAAGTCTATCAGAATACACCCTATGTAATTACAGTTCAGTTCAGATCTTTATTCTTCAGGCTTAAGTCAAAAGACATTGCCAACAACTACGTTCAGTTCTATATATAGTATACAACACTATATTTCAACACTTATGTAATTTCCAATTACAATAGGGGGACAAGATATTTACCTCGATAAGCCCAAAAATTATCCGAGTTTAAAGTCGCTCCTGAGCAAGGTTTAGCTCCTACTCCGAGTGCTCCAACCGCTCCAACAACCCTTAGAAGTTCTAACTAACTTCTACTCCAAAACTTCAACCAATGCAAGGTTTCCTTGTGGTTTCTGGCTTGAGACTAAAGGACAAAAGGTAGTATTTCCGACTCTACGATAGAGGTAACTTTGGAATACTACAAGGTATATATTAAGGTATTTTGGGCATTATAACAATACGTGGAGGAGTATTTCAATACCACAAAAGGGGGGTACCACACGAGAACAACACCCTAAGGGAGGGGGGGGTGTTCTCGGCTTTAGGCTCACAAAGGGGGAAGGTTTCGGCCAAAAGGCCTTCACAAGGGGGAGAGGGGCTCTTGGACGAGAGTCAACAAGAGGGAGGGGAGGGGTTCTCAAGACTTAGGCAAGTGAAGAGTGGATGAAGAAGTCTTCAAAGAGAGGGGGTATTTATAGCAAAACCAAAGGCCAACCAATGGCCAAGATCAAGCCATGTGCAAGGCAAGTGTAAGGCCAAGATCAAGCCAAGTGCACCCACAAAACACTCCACAAAACACTCCACAAAACAAGCCACAAAGCAAGGCACAAAAGGAGGGACCAATCGGCCAAGCCAAGCCTCCTCTTTGCCCAATGAGGGTGACAAGTGTCACCTCCCGCTGGTCCAAAAATGTTCCGCCGCCTAAAAATCCGCAAAATTACTAAATGACATAGCGGGATTTTCTCCAACGTAGTCGGGAAACGCTTTCGCCGTAAAACGACTTAATCGCACTTGTGCCCAAATTTCGAATCCAATGCCTAACTTAAGGCTCAAATTTCGTACGTACGTCCATACGTACATACTCTGGAAATACGGGGTATAACACCTTATACCTTGTAGTATTCTAAGGTTATATCTATACGAAAAGCCCAGAAATACTATCATACTTCCCGTCAGTCACAAAACCGAAACCCTAAGGAAAATCTCCATGGTTAGGAGTGCTTTGAAGTTGGTTAGAACTTCTAAGGGTTGTTTGAGCGACGAGCACCCTGTAGAGCGAAACATTGCTAAGGATCGACTTTAAACTGGATAATTATGGGCTTATCGAGGTAATTATCTTGTCCCCCTATTGTAATTGGATATTACATGTTGTTAGAATATATAGTTGAAGTATACTATATATAGAACTGAACGTAGTTGTTGGCAATGTCTTTTGACTTAAGCCTGAAGAATAAGGAATCGAATCGAATCGTAATTACATAGGATGTATTATGAGACTTGTGTAATATTACGGTATAGTAGAATTTTACCCGTCGTTAGATGTATAACCCCGGTTGGCTTGCAGCCTCGCCAGAGAGAGAGATTTACGCTGTGTGGGGGAGGTGCCGAATTTTCTCAGAATGTTCTACGATGTTAATAAGCGCATTTTGGCCTTATAGGTTTAAGTGCTACTTGTGGAATGATCAACTTGGCTTAAGGAGTAGCCGATCGTTGAGCGTTTTGCTATTAGTCGATACTGCCGCGAGGTATGTGAACCTCTTCCTATCTCTCCTAGCATGATATGTGTGAACTATGTAGTACGGTAGACGATACGTGTTTGATTGTTGTAAAACATAAAGTGTTATAACGGCTTTATGGGAAGTTGGTTATAATGACTTTATGTAGGTAAGAAAATGGGTTGTGGTTTTAAAGGTAATCGATTTGATTATAACCGACTTGTTATGTGTTAATGAAGAACTTGAAGTATTTCAAAAGGTTTATAAATCATTTTGAAAGAATATGTAGTAATGTATTTTTGAAAACTTAAGAGTTATACTAGCTTTATGGGAAGTTAGGTATAACGCTTAAGAATGTTTTATCGATTTTGGAAATCGTGATGCGATCGACAAACCATCTATGGCTAACAAAAGGAAATGTTTTGAATAATTAAGTATGATTAAAACAGAGAAACTTCCATCCGCATAGAAGCTAAGATAAGACAAAATGATATTTCCTAGATCATGGTCATTGTAATAAGATTGTTATAAATAAGAATAACCTACTTACATGTAAGGCTTATGTTTCTCAATTGGTTAATAAAAAGGATTTTATTCTTGAATGAATAAGACTATGAACTACTAAACCTTTTTAAAATAAGAAATCGAACGTTTGAAATTAGGCAAACTCGAACGTTGGAAAATAATGTTGTTACTTGATTTTACAAAGGTAAGTGTTTTGGTTTACTTAAAAGACAAATACTCTATTTTATACTACGGGTCAGGTGACTTATGTGATAGAACGGATCTTTTAAAGATTTAATGTATGAAGTACGTTGGGGTTAGATACTCGAACTTGTTAGTAGAAAGTACCTTGTGTGAACAACTTGATTGTATTGGTTTGTGATAGCCTTGTAATACTTTCTTGTTGATTTGATAAGTAAACATGTTAGGATGCTACTTGTGTTAGTATCTTGTGATTGTTATGTAAGGGGGTCATTCTTGCTGTGCTTACATTGTTAAAAGGTAAGTCCATCAGATCGTTATTATATCACCTACCCGATCGTGTATACGAGGGCTTGCCACCCGACGCGTCTATACTATGCGGTCCTTGAGACTAGGCGGAGCTGCGGTATGCTCGTGATCGATCGATCATTCCGGTGTTTAGCTTGACGCGGGATTCCTACGCGGTCTCGAGGACTACGCGGTCTCGAGGGCTATGCGGCCGGAAGTCCGTGACGGATACCGAGGTTAGGCCGCCGACGCGTGGTATACCTCGGGTGGTCTAGGACCGTGATTCGAGGAATACCATAAGCGTGTCTGTGTGTGACCTATGCGGAGCTGCGAGAGTTCCAGGAATAGACGCGCACATTGATACTGCGGGCCAGTGGCCAGCTTCGATCCTGTGGTGCGGTCTAGAGAGACCTCGTGATACAGTTTGTGGCATTTGTGGTACTGGGGGTCTTAGTAGTCGGCTATGCCTTCGTACTTACCCCGTACGGTCTTATTGTGATGACTTTGAGGGCGTGAGTCCCTGACTTGACATGACTGCTTAGTTGTTGTGAACTGTAGTTTGGTTATCATACATGTCTCCTGCTTTATATAGACTACTATGATTTCATTCTGATGTGATACTTGATTTCACATACTTGGTACATGTCATCGACCTCCTTGGGCTGCGTTCATGCCGCAGAAAAGGTACACGATCGATGATCCTCGCCTTAGGGTCACGATTCGGATTTGGGAAAGCTCCGCTTCTCGGAAGCTTATCGGTGGTATAGTCCTGTCGTTGTAGGTATTTACATTCGTGGTATGTCGGCCCTGTCCGTCATAGTTGTTGCAAATCTTAGAGTGCTGTAAATCTTGTTGTGGGCGTGGTTTGTAAAAGGATTAAACTGTTCTCTTTAAAAGATTGTTTATATATGCCGAAAGGCAAGTTTTCACAGATTATTGTTTTATACTTCTGTTGTCTCATGTTATGTTTTTATGTTCCGCTGATTACTCTGATGTTGTATCACTAAGGTGCCCGGGGTAAGCCACCACCACTGCCCGGGTTTCGGTGTGATACCATATCCGTGGATTATGACCGAGTCGAGGGCGAGACATAGGGGGTGTTAGCCAGACAGAGAGCACGACCGAGGCCAGCCTAAGAGGACTTGGTCGGCTGGACACTTTGGGGAGTTTTGAGGTGGACATCCTCACAAGACTGTTAGGTATTCTTCCCAGCCAGCGCAGAGTGAACTTCCACAGTCTACGGGTAGGGGTTTGGTCGCTCAGGGTATTCAGGAGCCGGACAGATCTCCAGGGTTGTAGGTTCCCAGGCGAGCAGGGGTCTTAGCCAGTCGAGACCACCTTTACCTCGGTGTTCTCTGTGTGGTAGGTCTCATTTTGGGGATTGCCGCATGATTACAGGGGTATGTTATTCTTGCGGCGACCAAGGTCATATGAGGAGAGACTGTCCTTCCAGAGGTGGTACCGGTGGTATGGCGCAGCCTATTGGGTCAGCTGTGGGTTCTTCATCTTCCATAGCTATGCGCCCAGCAGGGCAGGGTGTTCACAGGCCAACAGGACGTGGTAGAGGTCGTGGCGGAGCTTCTAGTTATGGCGGTCCTTCGAATCACATTTATGCTTTAGCCAGCAGACACGATCAGGAGGCGTCACCGGATGTTGTCACAGGTATATTGTTGATCTTTTTCCGTGATGTGTATGCTTTGATAGATCCAGGTTCTACTTTATCATATATATCTCCCCTTATTGTTAGTATATTTGGGATATAACCTAAGTCGATAGAACCTTTTGAGGTAGCTACGCCGGTAGGAGATTCAGTCATGGCTAGGCGTGTAGACAAAAATTGTTCGGTGGTTATATTTAGTCTCCGTACCATAGCAGACTTGATTGAGTTAGATATGACTGACTTTGATGTGATTATAGGAATGGATTGGTTAGCTTCTTGTTATGCTAACATTGATTGTAGAGAGAAGTTGGTTCGATTCCAGTTTCAAGGCGAGTCAGTTATAGAGTGGAAGGGGAATACAGCGTCGCCGAGGGGTAGATTTATTTCATACCTCAAGGCAAGGAAGATGGTCCGAAAGGGTTATATTTATCACTTGGTTCGGGTATATGATACGGAAGCTGAGGTCTGGCTCTTGATCGATTCGTAGTTAGTGAGTTCCCGGATGTATTCCCAGATGAGCTTCCAGGTCTTCCTCCAGAGCGGGAGATAGAGTTCAGTATTGATATACTGCCAGATACCCAGCATATATGTATTCCTCCCTATAGAATGGCGCATTCAGAGTTGAAGGAGTTGAAAGAGCAGCTGAGAGACTTGCTTGAAAAATGCTTCATTAAGCCTAGTACATCTCCTTGGGGAGCGCCGATATAAGGTAACCATCAAGAATAGGTATCCCCTCCCAATGATTGATAGTTGCAGAGTTCTAAGTGCTTTTCAAAGATATACCTACGGTCTGGTTATCACCAGGTACGGGTCAGGGTGGTAGATATCCCAAAGACAACATTCAGGGCCTGGTACGGGCATTATAAGTTTCGGGTGTTGTCTTTTGGGTTGACCAATGCTCCAGCAGTGTTCATAGATTTAATGAACCTGGTGTTCAAGTCATTCCTGGATACGTTTGTTATAGTATTCATCGATGATATCTTGGTTTATTCCCATTCGGAGCAGGAGCATGCGGACCATTTGAGGACATTACTTGGAGTCCTCCAGCACCGACAGTTGTATGCCAAGTTTTCTAAGTGTGAGTTCTCGTTGGCCTCAGTGGCATTCTTGGGGCATATTATTAGAGCTGATGGTATTCGAGTGGATACACAGAAGATTGAGGCAGTTAAGACTTGGCCTAGACCTACTACTCTTACTGAGGTACGCAGTTTTCTGGGGCTAGCAGGGTATTACAAGAGGTTTGTGGAGAAGTTTGCTTCGATCTCAGTTCCTTTGACTAGGGTAACGTAGAAGGCGGCTAAGGTCTAGTGGACGGATGCTTGTGAGCAGGGCTTCCAGTTGTTGAAAGATAAGTCGACTACGGCTCCAGTTCTGACTCTTCCTGAGGGACTATAGGGTTATGTCGTGTATTGTGATGCTTCAGGTATTGGGCTAGGTTGAGTGTTGATGCAGCATGGTAAGGTTATAGCTTACGCATCCCGACAGCTCAGGAAGCATGAGAAGAACTACCCTACTCATGATTTGGAGTTAGCACCAGTGATACATGCTTTAAAGATATGGAGACACTATCTATATAGGGTTCATGTTGACATTTATATAGATCATAAGAGTCTCCAGTATATCTTCAAATAGAAGGAGCTGAACTTACGACAGAGACGGTGGTTAGAGTTACTTAAGGACTATGATGTTGATATCTTGTACCACCCAGGGAAAGCCAATGTGATAGCGGATGCTCTTAGCCGTCGGTCTATGGGTATTTTGACAGATGTGCAGCCAGATAGAAAGGGGATGGTTCGTTAGATACACCAGTTAGCGAGCCTTGGAGTCCGGTTGGCCGATTCTGGAGATAATGGAGTTCTTGTTCGAGGGGTTTCCAAGTCCTCTATCGTAGAAGAGGTAAAGAGGCATCAGTATAAGAATCCTGTTCTGGTAAGGTATAGAGATGCAACTCTTCGAAAGGAGAAACTCTATTTGAGGTTGCACCTGATAGGGTGCTACGGTACGAAGGCAGATTGTGTGTACCTGATGTTGCAGGGCTACGGCAGCAGGTCATAGGAGAAGCACACAGTGCTCGATATTCTATTCATCCGGGGTCGACAAAGATGTATCATGACCTCAGATGCGTATATTGTGGGATGGCTTGAAAAGGGATGTAGCAGGGTTCGTTGCTCAGTGTCTGAATTGTCAGCAGGTTAAGGTTGAGCACCAGAAGCCTGATGGTTTATTGCAGGGGATAGAGATACCGAATTGGAAGTGGGAAGTGATTAATATGGACTTCGTTACAGGCTTACCTCGTACACAGAGGAAGTATGACTCCATATGGGTGATTGTAGATAGGCTGACGAAATCAACCCATTTTATTCCAGTCAGGACTACTTACTCAGCTGAGGACTATGCTAGACTGTATATCAGGGAGATAGTGAGACTGCACGGGGTTCCCACATCTATTATATCGGATAGAGGGCCTCAGTTTAAAACTAACTTTTGGAGGTCTTTCCTGAAGGGATTGGGGACACAGGTGAGTCTTAGCACCGCATTTCATCCTCAGACTGATGGGCAGGCAGAACGTACTATTCAGACACTTGAGGATATGTTGAGAGCCTGTGTTATTGACTTCAGGGGTAGCTGGGAGGATCATTTGCCACTCGTTGAGTTTGCGTATAACAACATCTACCATTCTAGTATTCAGATGACCCGTATGAGGCCTTATTTGGGAGGAGGTGCAGGTCACCTATAGGTTAGTTTGATGTGGGCGCGACTAAGTTACTCAGCCCATACATGATTCAGTAAGTTGTGGATAAGGTGAAGCTTATTCAGGAGAGATTATTAGCAAAGCAGTCGGTAAGTCGTATGCAGATAATCGACGTCGGCACTTGGAGTTTCAGCTTGATGACTGGGTATTCTTGAAGGTATCACCCATGAAGGGTGTGATAAGGTTTGGTAAGAAGGGGAAGCTTAGCCCGTGGTACATTGGGCCTTACCAGATTATTCGCAGTGTAGGCAAGGTTGACTATGAGTTGGATCTACCATCTGATTTGGAAGCGGTACATCCAGTTTTTCACATATCGATGTTGCGTAAGTGTATTGGTGATCCATCTAGAGTCTTCCCAGTAGATGATGTCCAGGTGACAGAAGAGTTGGCTTATGATGAGAGTCCCATAGCCATACTTGATCGCCAGGTTAGACGGTTACGGACTAAGGGTGTGTCTTCCGTCAAGGTATTGTGGCGGAACAACAATAGGGAAGAGATGACCTGGGAAGCAGAAAATGATATTCAGAGGAAGTATCCTCACTTGTTCCCTACACCTCCAGGTAATTCTATATCTTACTTGACTATATGTGTCATATTGTGGTCATGTGAGACATCTTTGTGTTTGTTGAGTATTGGTTGTTAGGTATAGTTAGGAGACTATGCCGAGAATTGTATAGCTTAAGACCTAGTATGAACATTCGGGAAATGTTTCTAAGGGGGGGGGGGGGGAGAATGTTACACCCCGTAATTCTATGGCTACTAAGTGAGAACATGATTATGGAAATAAGATTTGAATGTTGGAAGGGAAGGAGTTTTACATTTTCTTAGACGGAAAATTTTCGAGATTAATGTGATGACAAGAATTAATTTCTAGTAGATGAATTATTTCCAATAGAATTATGGACTTAGTGATAATTTATCAAGTCTTGGCATTGGAATACTTGAGACCATCGAAATTTCAAGAAAATATGGCTACGTGTGAGATATTTTGAGTGAAGGGTAGACAAATGGACAAGTGGGAGTCCATGTGTCCCTCTCCACTTGTGAGGTGTACACTTTATATATATGCAAGGGCATTACAAGTCTTGCAAGACTTAGAACAAATATCTTCATCTTCAAACCCTCATATCTCTTTCTCTCCTTGAAGTTTTTGAAATCACCATAGAAAAATAGAAGAACAAGATCAACTTATTTTCTTTCCAAGATTAAGCACCTAGACTAAGTTCTAAACTAAGTTAACCTTCCGATATTGGTGATCACGATTTTGGCCGAGAACAAGGTCTTGAAACCCTAAGCTTTTTATGAACTTTTTGGAAGAAACACACGAAGACAAGATTGATACAAGCTTGTAGAGGTTACATGTGTGTTAGTGTAACGTGAAGAAGTGGTGCTAAAGTGAAGTAGTGTGTGGACTGTTTTTTGCTAAAGTGAAGGTAAGATTTCTTCTTCCTTTTGAAGTTATTGGAAGTTAAATCATGTTGTAATTGATAGATGAACTTATGTTATGTAAAAAGGAGAATAAGAAATACATGTCGCAGTTTTTGTCATGATAGCCGAAACTGGACAGTTTTGGTGGTTGTTGGATTCGTTGGTTATTGTTGTTGTTATCATCACCTATTTCATGTTAAAAGGAAGGAAATCTTGTTGTTACAAGTTGATATAGTTTGTATATAAGTGTTGGAATACGAATCGGATTATAAGGAGTTATACAAAGGACTTTGGTTGTAGAAGTTGGCCGAAAAACTGCATGAAACTGTGAGACGTTGTTGTGCTATTTTGGGAACTGTTTTATACGTGTTATATGCTGAAAATTCAGTTATCATTATGCATGTTTAAATGTGGTAATTTCTAACGTAAGTCCTAAAGGAGTAAGGATATATAAAGTTGTTGTAAGCTTCACATTTTACTCTCATTGTCGTAGAAGTATGGACTGTTTTTATGGGCTGTTTTTGTATGGATTAAGAGGCCGGATTTACATAATAAATAGGTGTGTGAATCACCTTGGTTGCTGTTCTGGTTATGCCCTTGAGTGGTGCTTGGTTATTGATGTATATGGCCTTATTTTTAAGGTGGAAAAGTACGTATAAATAGGGGAAGTGCTGCCCAAATTTTTATATAAAAGGAGATTCATTATGTAGTATAAGTGTATACTAGTATCATGGAATTGATAGACGTGTTATTGTCATTATAGGTTGAAGAACTACTTGAGACGTATTCTAGTTGTCAAGTTGGTATAGCCTATAAGGTATGTGAAACTATCCTTTCTTCTTTGGCATGATTGTTATATGAAATAAGTGTACGGCGGACCTTATTGACGACTAACCAACACGACAAGTAGAATATGTTCCAAATAGGTACTTCAACTTATAATGACAACACGTCTATCAACTTCATGATACTAGTATACACTTATACCACATAATGAATCTCCTTTCTTATAAAAATTTGGACAACACTTCCCCTGTTTACACGTATTTTTCCACCTTTCAACAAGGCCAATTTCATCAATAACCAAGGCACCAATTAAGGGCACAACCAAAATAGCAACTAAAGGGGATTACACGCCTACTTTATGTGTAAAATTCAGCCCCTTAATCCATATAAAAACAGTTCGCAAAAACAGTATGTGTTCCACAACAACAAGGGTAAAATGTGAGGCCTTTCAACACCTTTATACACCCTTATTCCTTTAGGACTTTCATTAGCAATTACTAAACTTAAACATGCATAATGGTGGCTGATTTTCCAGCATTTTAATACCACAAAATAGTCCCTAAAACTGCACACAATATCCAACAGTTTTATAGTAATTCTCGGCCAAACAACCCCAATACAATAACCCTTTCCATAATCCTTTTTAATCCAATTCAAGTTCCAATACTTCCATACAAATCATATCAACTTATCAACAACAAGATTACTTCATTTTATCATGCAATAGGTGAAGATAACAACAACAATAACCAACGAATCCAATGTCACAAAAACTGCCCATAATCGGCCAACCACAATATTGTCACATGCACTTCTTATTTTACATTTCTCTTAACACAAGTTCATCCCTTAACTATATCAACATGTAATATCCAATTACTTCAAGAGAAAGAAGAGATCTTACCTTATTTTTAGCCCAAAAACAGTCCACTAGTTCGGCCCTCTCCCTCACTTTTTCACCACCTCTTCAAGTCTCAACAACACACATGTATCCTCTACAAGCTTGTATCCATCTTGCTTTCTTGTTTTTCTTCCAAAAAGTTCATAACAAGCTTAGGGTTTTTCTTGGCAAAAACTTGCCAAAACTGTGACTCAAAGGCTTGGAGAGTTAACCTTGGCTTAGCACTTAGTCAAGGTGCTTAATCTAGAAGGATTAGTAACTCTTGATCTTAACTTTTGGGCTTAGGAGATTCTCAAAAATTTGGGGAGAAAAGGAGAAGATAAGTGTCTCAAGGGTGAAGATATTATGAGAGCTAAGTCTTGCCAAGTATATCTTATAAGGTGTGAGACTTGAAAGACAAGTGAGAGGGACACATGTCACCCTCTCATTGGTCGAATCCCCACTTAATAAAATATCTAAATATTTGTCCAAAATATCCTAAAATCGAAGGGCCCCACAAAATTATGAAATTTTCGGCGGGCCCCATATTATCAGTTCCAATACTTCGTAATCCAATACTAATTCCATAAATCCAATTAGAAGCGTTAAACTCCAAGTTAATAATTTTCGTCGTCACGTTTTCCCAAAAATTTTCTGAAGGAAAATGTAAACATTCTTTCCTTTCAACCTTCAAATCTTAATTCTTTAATCACATTCTCATATCAATGTCATGGGATTACGGGGTGTAACATCCTTCCCTCCTTAGAAACATTCATCCTCGAATGTTCATCAAATGTCTCAGCTATACAAACTTCGGCATAGTCTCCTTTAACTATACCTAACAACCCATACTCGTTAGTGTCAGTACCGCGGGCCTGCACGTCGGCACCGCGGTTTCGGATTTCCTGCAGCTCTTTGAAGTTTCAGAACTGCGGTCCTATTCTTTGGCACCGAGGTGATGTGCCTGAATTCGCAGCACCCATTTATCACTTAATCTCTTCTTTTTCTACAAGTCCCAACAATACTCAGCAAACCCAAAGATGCCACACCGGGCCACAATATAACACAGTCTCATTCACCAATCACATGTGGTGTATACTCAAACCAATGAATCATCACCTCTAATATACTTCACTTATACCATGTACCTTAACCACGATCACATATAAAATACTTTATTAAAGAAGGCCTTGTATATCTAAAGTCTCAACGATTATTCCCATATTCTAGGATTCTCAATTTTTCCATGTCCCAAACTTACATTATCTCTCCCCGTATACGGGTAAGACAACTCCTCTTAATCTCAAAATCATGTTGTCTCAATCATAACAACCCTACTTACTCCATACCAATATTATTAGTACATATCACTTAAGCATTCAACACCGCTTAATCTAACAACATGGTATGTCATTAAGTCAATTAAACGTAATATCTTAAGGGTCCATCACCCTCTCCGACAACTCATCACCTCCTAATTACTCCAAATTAGCACATATATAACCTTGATAAGGATTCATTAAATTGTTTCATACCTTCCAAGTAATTTATAAAGCTTAACCATCTCATTTTATCCCATAATCATTTCAGGAAACACACACATGTCCCTAATAAATATGTCCGTAGAGACGTACATCATCATACCAACTATACAACAATTTTACCAACTTGTATACCAAGTCCATATATTTCCCTTCGGGGCCGCTGTCGCTTTCTCATAGCTGCAACCACAATAATACGCTAGGGAGGGACTACCCTAACAAAACAGCTCTATCGCACGATATTAGAGTAAGAAGAATAGAAATCAATCCTAAATGTACTGTAGCCTCTTGTTTATGGGTGTGATGCACAACACATCGATAACCAAGACTATACTGCACACGGTCTGTAGAAATTCCGAGGACTAACTGCTCTGATACCACTCTTGTCACAACCAAAACCCCGGGCCCACGACTGGTGCCCTACTTGGGCACCCTTCTACCCATACATCACATAAAATCAGCGAAAACTCTAAGAAAACTCATGTTATAAAAACAGGCAAGCCGATGAGGCTGCCGCTATATATAAAAGTGAACATCCCGACAACACAGTAGTACAACTGGCCAACAATATATGTACAACTCACGCAAGTCCAGCCCACATATGAATACATACCTCTATGAGATTGGACAGTAACCTATGACTGGACAAGGCCACACCGTACCCCTGAATATACACAAGTCTACAACCAAAGACCTGTATTAAGATGACAAGCTCCGGAATAAGGGATCCATCTCAACAAGCTGGGCAAGGATCCTAAGCTCGCGGATCCACAAACTGTGTACATATACCTGCGGGCATGAACGCAGCCCCCCGAAGGGGGTCAGTACAACAAGTACTAAGTATGTAAACAGGAAGTACAATAAACAAGATCATAACTGTACAAAAGATGACAGGGGAAAGTATGAAAACCTTATACCAGATCCAACTGTGCCATATAAAATAAGAGTCAACTGTACCTTGTATCACTATACCACTGTACCATATACTGCCCGACCTTTAGTGAAGGACGCGGTAAACACTATTTCATATATTGCCCTGCCCATTAAGGTATACTGCCCGGTCCATTCTAGGATACGGTAAAGTCATGTAATATATATAGTGCCTTGCCCATTAAAGTATACTGCCCGGTCCATTCTGGGACACGATAAAGTCATGTAATATATATATTGCCCTGCCCATTAAGGTATACTGCCCGGTCCTTTTTGGGACACGGTAAAGTCATGTAATATATATATTGCCCTGCCCATTAAGGTATACTTCCCAGTCCATTCTGGGAACCCTGCCCATTTAGGTATACTGCCCAGTCCATTCTGGGACACGGTAAAGTCATGTAGTCATATACTTCCCATCAAGGTATACTGCCCGGCCCATTTTGGGACATGGTAAAGTCATATATACATAAATTGCCCCTCCAAGGTATACTGCCCGACTCTTTCTGGGATGCGGTAAACTGGAATAATAACAATAACGTGAATAACTATCATGAGCAACCATATGCAATTTAAATCATATTTGACTCTCATTAGAACCATTAAAATGAACCTTCATTTTAGAAAAGCCAAGGCATTATCACATCTTGCAATATTAGGGGCTTGAACCCAAAAGTACTATGTACGTTCACCGTACCTTCATTTTAAGTAAATCCTTTGACTCTCAATGAAACAATATAAAATAACTTTTATTTAGAAACTCCAGTGTACTATCACGTCATCAATAAAGATTAAGATCCAATAAAATCATGTACGTCCGCCGTACTATCTTTCCTTTATAAAATCTCAAGACACTAGCACTTGTAGCATCAAGGTACTTCCACTTTTAAAATCAAGGCACTTACACCTTTAAAATCAAGTAACTTATTCTTTGCAAATCAAGTCACTTATACTTTTCAAATCAAGTAAACACTACAATGAAATCCCAATTCATTTAAAATACGTATGTCGACCGTACACTCATTTTATAAGGTTCATGCTCAAATAAAGATAGGAAGAGTTCCACATACCGCTTGTCATCTGTACCAACTCGATAATCTAAATTCATCTCGCTCCTCTGGCTAACATTATGGAAACATTTGCATAGTGATAACCGATCTGAATTGCCACATTAATCCATTTTATGAGCCTTTAGCAGGTTATATATTAATAATGATCTTATCTAATCAGATGTGAACTTAGAAAGTGTAAAACGAACTGGTTATATCTTAGCTTCTACGCAGATGGAAATTCTACTCATTTCAATATAAGTGATTGTCGATACTTTTTTTCATTAACGCTGCAATGGATTGTTAGATACCTTTTTCATTTAACGCTGCAATGACTTATTTTAATATGCTTACCAAAATCAATCTCAACGCTTAATACCCTAGAACCTCCGTCCCGACCTCTGGGCCTGGTGCAGCCGATCCTCTCTCTCGGTCCTCTATCCTCGTGCATAAGCTCAGATCTCGGCAATATACATACCGGTGAAGGGCCACTCCTGTACGCAGTAATCATAAAACGGTCTAGCCCCATCACATAGCGATGAACTCTGTCTACCATGTCAGCCACAATGGTGAGCGCATACCTGACCAATGAGTCAAACTCCAGGTGGTACTCTCTGGTAGTCCTCCCATTCTGTCTCAATGTATAGAATCTATACACGCGGGCTGTCCTCATCTCAGGAGGCAAAAAGTGATCAAGGAAGGCCTCTGTGAATTCATCCCAAACAGCTGGAAGAGCATCAACACCTCTCGACAGCTCCCATGACTCAAACCAGTTCAACGCAATATCGCGTAACCGGTAAGAGGCTAACACACCGACTCGCCTCCGAGGCCCTAAGCACTGCATAGTCCGCATCGGCTCTAGGGTTAGCTACCGCTCTCGCCGCGCCGCCGCCACTATGCTACTCAATAACCCGACCGCTTCTCCGTAATCTCTATACTCGCCTCGGCTGCGAATCGAGGCTCGTATCAAACCTCGAGCTACGGCCGCTCGGCCTCTAATATCGCCGCATGGCTGAACTCGCCGACCGCCACAACCTCGGGCATAGTGCGGGCACGAGTCCTAGTAACCTCTACGCACCGCTAGCGCCTCTGCTGCCGCTTTGCCCTTCGGGCCGGTCGCTTCCGCGAGGCATAACTGATACATAAGAATTGGTCAGAGAGGATTCAACCTAATAAGACAGCTCTACTGCACGATCTGAGAGAGAGAAGAATGGAAATCAATCCTAAATGTCCTGCAGCCTCCTGATTATAGATGTGGTGCACAACACACCGATAATCAAGACTCTACTAGACACGGTTTGTAGACACTTTCCGAGGACTAACTTCTCTGATACCACTTTTGTCATGACCCGACCTCGGGCCCGCGACTGGTGTCCTACTGGGCACCCCTTACAGGTATACATCAGAGAATAGTAGCGAAACATACAAAACTTAACAACAAATATCAACAGGCTAGCCGATAAGGCCGCCTTCCGGGAAATATACATAACCCAAAATAAAAACAGTACATCTCTGTTTACAACCCAATCCACAATATATGACTACTGCACTTCTAAGAATAACAATCTGGATGGACAGGCCCCGCCATACCCCTGAATATACATAAATCTACAATATCAGATAAATCGTACCAAATGACAAGCCTCCGGAGAAATGGAGCTTCTGACACCTGATCAGTGATCCTAAGAATGAGGATCCACCACCGCTACCCCCTACTGCGGATTTAACGCAGCCCCGAGAAAGGGGTCAGTACACAATATGTACCAAGTATGTAAAATTGGAAAAATACTGCAATTTACATCATAAGTCTAAAAGAAAGCTGGAGACATGTATGATAATCAAATTAGCAGTATACTGTGCCTTACTAACAATGAGAGAAAAATATACATTTAGGTTCTAAAAATATAAGCTTTGTGATTAACCTAGGACCATCCACCCGTAGTATTATCACGCAATCCTACTCCTGGGACTATTTCACCCGCATAGGCCATATGGACCCGCATGAGGTAACTTCCTCGCATAGGACTGGTCCGCCCCGCATAGGACTATTTTACCCGCATGAGCCCTACAGACTCGCATGAGGTATTCCTCGCATCGTGGGTAGCAAATCCACGGAATATGCAAATGCCACAAACCCGGGAAATGACCCCGTAATGAACAATATATCACAAGCACGGTAAATGCTACTATAAATAACATAAACAAGTTAAGAAACCCCTTAACTTCTCATTTGACTTAATTAGCATACACTCTCATTTCTTTTAACTTAAGACACTATCGTATCATAAAAGATCTGGGAATTTAACCCAAAGTACTACGTACTTCTATTATTTTAAAATGACTCTTTTTCATATAAAACTCCAAGATACTAATAACCGTAGTATCAAGTCATTTCTAACTTTTCAAGACAAGTCACAATACCTTTTAGAAATACATTTATAGGCTTCTAAATCAAGTGACTTTTTACTTTAAAACTTTAAGCAATTGATGCCTTTAAATCAATTTGCCTTTCTACATTTCAAGTCATTTATCTTTATTTACATCACTAGAGTAAACCATTCTTTCAACTTTCTATAAAGTTATTATAACCAACTTTCCATAAAGCTGTTATACTAACTTTATGCTTAGACACTTACATTCTTTCTTTATAACCAAGAGACTTGTACTTTCCAAAAACCAAGTATCATATACTTTCAAAATACTTCAAGTCTCTTAACTTTAGAAACTAAGATATCCTTAATATTTAAAACAAGTAAGTTAATTCCCTAACTCAACCAACCTGAACAGTCTTAAAACAAGTCAAGGATATCAAATGAAACTAAATTCATTTAAAGCTCGTACGTCTACCGTACTATACATTTATAACTACTCATGCTCAAGAGATAAGAAAGTTCCACATACCTCTTCGGTTCAATCCACTTGCTAAGTCCACTATGCCGTACGTAGTATGTCAACCTATAATGACCATAATACGTTTATTATCCTCTAGCTTCAAACGTATAATATTCTAAGTGTAAAGTCACCAAATTCTACGGAAAATCGGACAGCACTTCCTTTGTTTCTACGTACTTTTCCACCTTTTTCAAGGCCCGAATTCAATAAACAAACATGTCACATTTAAGACTAAAAAATGTAGTTAAAAATAGGGGATTACACGCCTAACAAGACGTGTAAAATTCTGCCCCACAATTGATATCAAACTAGTCTAAAAGACAATGTCATTCACGGCCAAAAGGTGCAACAACATATCATCCTTTCCAATTCCTTTTCAATTCAAGTTGTCTAGTATAACATGTTATAAAGCCGCATTCGATTATAACAACTACAATCTTCAAGTAGATAACATGCGACGATTCTAATTATCGACCAAATTGTATTTCGATTTCAAATGGCTAACAAGGTCATTTCGGATTTAGGCTTCCAATATCCATAACTCTTATGAATATCCAATACATATATCTCATGCTTGTTAAAATGTAGAGTTACAACAATATGTAATCTTATAACACTTAAGAGAACAAGATTGTTACCTTGACGAGCCTTAATCCAACTTCAAGATCTGAAGTCTCTCCCTAGCAACTTAGCGCCTCCTGACACTCTAATCCGCCACTTTAAGCCCTTAGAAGTTCACAAAAAACTTTCCTTCAATTTCCAATCCAAACCTATGAAAGCGACTTAGGTTTTCACCTTGCGACTAATGCAAAAATGACACTTTTCCGTGATTTTTCTATTGAGATACCCTTACAATACCCTTAGGAACCTTGGTTTAAAGTTTTGAGATTATTGAACAACAAACAAAAAAATTTCTTGCTCACTAGAACCCTGACCCGAGAGCCCTCTATGAAGTCTTCAAATTTTTTCAAATTTTTCTAAGTGTAGTAAGCCCTGTCTTGCTACTAGTGTTATTATATAACAACATGGAGGGTCAAGATTAGAACATATGGGTGGCTTGGATGCATTTTACTAAAATATCAAGCCAAGTGGGCTCTTTGACTAAGTCAATATTATCAAGCTCTAGCCTAGCAAGACTTGGTCATCTTACCATTGGTCAAATGACCCTTCTAACCTTGGTCCATTCGACCATGACCATCCAAGGTGGGGGGGGGGGTGACACGTGTCACCCTCCCATTCGTCGCAATATTTCGTTTTCCGACATTTCCATAATTCCGATAAATTTTTACTAGTCTCAAATCTTAACATTTTTTAGTTCTTACGTACGTTCTTATAAACATGTCCTGGAATTACGGGGTGTAACATTCTTCCCCCCTTAGAAACATTCGTCCCTGAATGTTCTTTCGGAGTCAATCTTATAAATAGCGACATAGTCTCCTTTTACAACCCCTACATACCAATAATGCCATACGTGACCACATAATAGCACTTAAGAAAAAATACTTCAAATAAAACTTTGACAAGTAAGGGAAATGAATTACCTGAAGGTATAGAGAATAAGTGAGGATACTTCCTCAACATTTCCTCCTCTGCTTCCCAAGTCATCTCCTCCCTATTATCGTTCCGCCACAAGACTTTGGCGGAAGCCACATCCTCGTCCGCAGCCGTCGACTCGCGATCGAGTATCGCTATGGATCGCCACGACCCGACTCGGCCCATGATCGTGCCTTACCCGCACCCTAGTGATACAACATCGAGAGAAAACCAATAAATAAAAACTCATGAAAGAAAATAGTGAAATAAGAAAACAAAGCAACCCAAACGGTTACCTTTTTGTACATAAATGAAAACTTGAATGCTACATCCTTACAAACTCGCCACAATAAGGCTGCACTTAAGAATTTTAAAACCATAATGACGGACAGGGCCCCGCCATGCCTGAATGTACAAAAGTCTACTACTTCAGTGGAACTGTACCACGTGAAAAGCTTAGGAGATATGGAGCTTTCCGAGAACCGAACAACAATCCTAAGAGCGGATCGCCAGTTATGTACCTCAACTCGCAGATTTAACGCAGCCGGGCGAGGTCGCATAACAGTACAGTATGTGAAATCAAAATATCGTAAATGAAATCATAATAGTCTATATAAATGTGACGCCCAACTCGTTCACATCGTGCCTTACCCGCACCCTAGTGATACAACATCGAGAAAACCAATGGAAATAAAAACTTTACACAAGAAATAAGAGATATAATAAATAAACAGCAACCAAAAGCTTGCTTTCAAGATATACATAAAACCCAACAGCTTTAATCCTTTTACAACCCCGCCACAACAAGATTACATGCACTCTAAGATTTATACAACAACTATGACGACAGTGGCCCCGCCATACCCCGAACGCATAAGAACTTACTGACTGTGGTAACATACCAAAGATAAGCCTCCGACGGAACGGAGCTTCCCAAAACGCTGAAATGAGATCCTAAACGCGGATCGATAAATGACGCACTTCTACCGCAGATGAACGCAGCTCCGGGCGAGGTCAAGACAACAGTACTAAGTATGTGAAATCAGAATATCAGAAATGAAATCATAATAGTCTATATAAAGCAGAGACATGTATGATGACCAAACTACAAGATATAACATATAACCAATACATCAAGACAGGACTCACGCTCCAAATTATCACTGCGTCTGGAATTTCTTCCTCATCGCCATAGCTTATGATATAACCATACCAAGGATTATACATGAACACCATGTCCCACCTTGTTATAAAACCGTGACAGACAAGTATAACTACCAGATCCGACCGCACTAATAATACAATGCAACCAAAACACACGGCCGATACGGCAAGTGCGAGAGCCGATCATCGGATACCAAGGTCGGCCACGCACCGACCGGCAAGTACGGGCTGACCACCAGTGACCAAGGTCAGATCACGAAACTTCGCCACTATAATCGAACGGGCAAGTGCGAGGGTCGACTACCGATACCAAGGCCGAATCACCACGAGACGGCAAGTACGAGAGCCACCACCGATACCCGTGCCGAACAAGAAGAAACCTCACGGAGAGCTAGTCCATGGAATAACACTATCAGCGAGCATACCCGTGGAATTCTCCATCACCGCCAAAGATGTCCAAGTAAGTTCTCAACAAGTCGATCGCCTCTATCGAGACGCCAGAATACGTAAATACCACACTTGCACAACAAAGGCTATCATCACAAGCATAGGCAAGTTTCACAACAACAAGCATAGGCAAGTTTCACAACAACAAGCATAGCAAGTTTCACACAACTCAAAGTACTTTCATTTTATGCCAAAGTCCGGTTTTTAACTCCAAAGTACTACATACGTTAAGTTCTTTTAAAAGAGATCCATTACTTTTATAAAAGTCACCCGATACCCGTAGTATTAGAATGACCAACCCACATTCCTTTTCAAAATCAAGTAACAACATTCTTTTCCTAAGTTCCGCTTTAGTTTCAATTACTCAAGCTTCTCATTTTCAAAAGGTTTCATAGTTCATAAACTTAATCACTTGATTCCTTTTAGAATAATTGAGTAAATTATGTCAGACGCGAGAGTAGGTTATTCTTGTTTACAACATTCTTATTACAAAGACCATGATCTAGAAAATGTAATATCATTTTGTCTCATCTTAGTTTCTATGCAGATGGAGGTTTCTACCGGTTTTAATACAATTCATCATTATTCAATACATTTTCCTTTATTAACGCCGCAGTTGGTCCTGTCGATACACATTCGATTTCAAATCAAGAAACATTATCCCTTTAAATAAAATCAAGTACTCATTACTCACGAATGAGGTTTCACACAAACATTCACATTAAAACAAATAAGTTAAGTCTCTTATCTTATAAGATCAAGTCTCTTAACTTCTAACATCAAGAAACTATTCTTAAGCCGTTATACCTAACTTCCCATAAAGCTAGTATAACTCTTAAGTTTTCAAAGCACAATACTACACTTCTTTCAAAACGATTCATAAATCTTTTGAAATACTTCAAGTTTTATTATAACGCCTGCCGCTTATAAATCAAATCAATTATCTTTTAAAACCACAACCCATTTTCTTACCTACATAAAGTCGTTATAACCAACTTCCCATAAAGCCGTTATAACACTTTATGTTTCAAACCAATCAAATACATTAAACACACGTACGCTCACCGCACTACATAGTTACACACATATCATGTTAGAAGAGATAGGAAGAGGTTCACATACCTCGCGATTTGTATCGACTAATAGCAAAACGCTCCAAACAAATGGCTACTCCTTAAGCCAAGTAAATCGCGCCACACGTAGTACTTCAACCTATAAGGCCACAAGGCGCCTATTATCATCTAGACCACAACGAGAATATTCTACGTAAAATTGGCAAAGATCTCCCGCCACAACAGAAATCTCCTTCTCTATCGAGGCCTGGCTACCAAGCCAACCAGAGTGGGTTTCACACGCCTAACCTGACGTGGTACAATTCTACTACACAAGAATACTACACAAGTTCATCAGAATACGCCAGCTTCTTAATTCTTCAGCTTAAGTCAAAAGACATCACACAAGATTAAGTATAGTTCTATATATAGTATACTTCAACTATATATTCTTACAACATGTAATTTCCAATTACAATAGAAGGACAGTAGTGTTTACCTCGATAAGCCCAAAATTATCCGAGTATAATGTCGCGCCTGAGCAAGGTTTAGCTCCTACTCCGAGTGCTCCAAACCGCTCCAAACAACCCTTAGAAGTTCTATCCAACTTACTCCAAAACTTCAACCAACAAAAGGGTTCCTTAGTGGTTTTGGCTTGAGACTAAAGGACAAAAGGTAGTATTTCCTGACTCACGATAGAGGTAACTTTGGAATACTACAAGGTATATATTAAGGTATTTTGGGCATTATAACAATACTTGGAGGAGTATTTTAATACCACAAAGTGGTACCACACGAGAACAACACCCTGGGAGTGGGGTGTTCTCGCTTTAGGCTCACAAAGGGGGAAGGTTTCGCCAAAAGGCCTTCACAAGTGGGAGAGGGCTCTGACGAGAGTCAACACGAGGGAGGGGAGGGGTTCTCAAGACTTAGGCAAGTGAAGAGTGGATGAAGAAGTCTTCAAAGAGAGGGGGTATTTATAGCAAAACCAAAGGCCAACCAATGGCCAAGATCAAGCCATGTGCAAGGCAAGTGTAAGGCCAAGATCAAGCCAAGTGCACCCACAAACACTCCACAAAACACTCCACAAAACAAGCCACAAAGCAAGGCACAAAAGAGGAGCCAATCGCCATGCCAAGCCTTCTCTTGCTGGCCCAACGAGGGTGACAAGTGTCACCCTCCCGCTGTCCAAAAATGTTCCGGCCGCTCTAAAAATCCGCAAAAATACTAAATGACATAGCCGGAATTTTCCCAACGTAAGTGGGAAACGCTTTCGCGAAAAACGACTCTTTCTGCACTTGTGTACAAATTTCAAACTATGCCTACTTAAGGCTCAAATTGTACACGCACGCCTCACGCATACTACCGAAACACGGTATAACATTCTTCCTTAGAAACATTCGTCCCGAATGTTCCTTCTAGGTCTCAAACAAACAGCGCCAAGATAGTCTTCACCGCTATACGCATTTAAAACAATCATGCCACACCCGCCACAAAACACACGCTCACTTCTCCTTTCTCGTAGTACTGCCACGAACATTCGAACTCGCTCTAGTATCCGTACCACACTTCACAACGCTCATACCAACCTCGAGTCACTACTTCCAAACTCGTCATCTCACTAACCTCGATTTCTAAGGCCATTCCCGCCTTCCCGAACTGATTCTCGTCGAACACACCCACGAACTCATACGATGGTCAACTAAACTGGGCCTAGCACCCTCGTGACCCTACCACCAAGCGACCACCCAGAATCGACCCCACCCTAAACCGGTTACGGTTGACCCGCAAATGGTCCCCAACCCGACCCCAATCGCAACTCTTGTTCCCCGATCCGAACAATCTTACTATTTCACATCAAAGCTACCACTTCCATCTCACACTACCTGTGACTTACCCTTTCACTAACTGTGTTTCTAAATCACATTTTAGCACAAAGCTATCCAAACATAACATTAAACACATCAACAACATCAATACAAACAAAACTCTGTAGGTTAAGGATATACTCAAACTAGGCGGTTCAAGGACCGCTAAAGCTGAACTCCCATCGCGACTTCTACCGGCCTTCCGTGTACAAACATCCCGCCTGCTACTGGTGAAGAACCCGCAATCGCTTCTAAGAGTCCATGCTATCCTACCGCTACCTCGGCCTGACGCTTCTGCCGATGGCCCCGCTGGCCGCAAAATAACAATCTCCCGAGTTAGTACGACACTCTCCCTTACGAAGCTTTCCACAACGGCCGCGACTGAGACAAGTGGCAACCTCATCCGGCGAGCACTCCGCTCTCCCAAAATTCAAACACGGGAGCCCCGACCGCCTCCCGAATATCCCGGTCCCGAAGCCGCGAGGACCACTCAGCATCGACGAGGTACATAACTAGTTCGGCCGAGGCGGTCCGCCTCGAAGTCACCAAAGGACTCGCTGCTCGCCTCTTCGCCGACTTTGTCATTCCGCCGATTTATCCGCCTCACATCCAAGTGTATACGCCGACGCGGCAATGTCCATGCCCACCAAGAGCTACACCCAACAACTCTCTCGCAAGGCAATCATCGAGCCTCAGAACATATCCGCACTCGATCCTCCATACTAGCTACTAACGCGGACGCATCGCCAATGAGTCGAACTCCATCATTGTACTTCAACCGCACGCCTGCTCGCCAGAACACCAAAAATCTGTTTACCCGAGCCCTCCTCATCCGGGAGGCAAGAAATGTGCAAGAAAGGCCTCGAGAACTGCTCCATACCGGAAGTGCATGCTCTCCCCGACAGCTCCCAAGAATCAACCACGATCGCGGTATCACGCATTGATGTGAACCTGTGGCCACCGACTCGATCTCCGATGCCTGATCACTCACGATCCAGAATCGCTTGATGAACTCTCGCGATCATCCTCGTGCCTCGACCCATAAAACTCGGGCGCCTACAACTCGTAAAATCAAGCCTCGAACTATTCGATCTAAAGTGAACCATCGGTGTTATCGAACTGGCTGTGGTTCCGGCTTATCCTCAAGTTCGCCACAACCCCGCCATTAATCGCCCACTCTTGTAACTCATCTCTCTCGCCTGCATCGCGGATCGAGGCTCAGTATCGTGGTCTCGCCACGTTTACTCGCAGATCCTTCACGCTTGCCCTTCTCGGGCCCGTTGCCTTTTCGCAGGCATAATCGTAAAACGAAACACGCCGAGGGTCCAATCTTATCACACGCCTCTAAGGCACGATCTCGTAATGAGAAGAATGGAAACCAATCCTAAATGTCCTATAGCCTCGATTATAGACGTGGTGCACAACACACCGATAATCAAGACTCTACTAGACACGCTCAGACACTTTCCGAGATTAATCGCTCGATACCACTTGTGACGCCCAACTCGGCCCACATCGTGCCTTACCCCGGCACCCTAGTGATACAACATCGAGAAAACCAAATGAAATAAAAACTTTACACAAGAAATAAGAGATATAATAAATAAACAAAGCCAACCAAAACAGTTTTCAAGATATACATAAAACCCGAACAGCTTTAATCTTTTACAACCCCGCCCACAACAAGCATTACTGCACTTAAGATTTATACAACAACTATGACGGACAGTGGCTCCCGCCATACCCCGAACGCATAAGAACTTATGCACTGTGGTAACATACCAAAGATAAGCCTCCACGGAACGGAGCTTCCCAAAACGCTCAAATGAGATCCTAAACGCGGATCGACAAATGACGTACTTCACCGCGCAGATTTAACGCAGCTCAAGGAGGTCGATAACAGTACTAAGTATGTGAAATCAGAATATCAGAAATGAAATCATAATAGTCTATATAAAGCAGAGACATGTATGATGACCAAACTACAAAGATATAACATATAACCAGCTACATCAAGACAGTGGACTCACGCTCCAAATTATCACTCGTGCGTGGAATTTCTTCCTCACCGCATAGCTTTATGATATAACCATACCAAGGATTATACATGAACACCATGTCCCACCTTTGTTATAAAACCGCATGACAGACAAGTATAACTACCAGATCCGACCGCACTAATAATACAATGCAACCAAAACACGGCCGATACGGCAAGTGCGAGAGCCGACCATCGGATACCAAGGCCGGCCACGCACCGACCGGGCAAGTACGAGGGTCGACCACCAGGACCAAGGTCAGATCACGAAACTTCGCCACTATAATCGAACTGGCAAGTGCGAGGGTCGACTACCGATACCAAGGCCGAATCACCACGAGACGGCAGTACGCAGAGCCGACCACCGATACCCAGCCGAACAAGAAGAAACCTCATGGAGAGCTAGTCCATGGAATAACACTATCAATGCGAGCATACCCGTGGAATTCTCCATCACCGCCAAGATGTCCAAGTAAGTTCTCAACAAGTCGACCGCCTCTATCGAGACGCAGAATACGTAAATACCACACTTGCACAACAAAGGCTATCATCACAAGCATAGGCAAGTTTCACAACAACAAGCATAGGCAAGTTTCACAACAACAAGCATAGGCAAGTTTCACACAACTCAAAGTACTTTCATTTTATGCCAAAGTCCGGTTTTTAACTCCAAAGTACTACATACGTTAAGTTCTTTTAAAAGAGATCCATTACTTTTATAAAAGTCACCCGATACGTAGTATTAGAATGACCAACCCACATTCCTTTTCAAAATCAAGTAACAACATTCTTTTCCTAAGTTCCGTTTGCCGAGTTTCAATTACTCAAGCTTCTCATTTTCAAAAGGTTTCATAGTTCATAAACTTAATAACTTGATTCCTTTTAGAATAATTGAGTAAATTATGTCAGACGCGAGAGTAGGTTATTCTTGTTTACAACATTCTTATTACAAAGACCATGATCTAGAAAATGTAATATCATTTTGTCTCATCTTAGTTTCTATGCAGATGGAGGTTTCTACCGGTTTTAATACAATTCATCATTATTCAATACATTTTCCTTTATTAACGCCGCAGTTGGTCCTGTCGATACACATTCGATTTCCAAATCAAGAAACATTATCCCTTTAAATAAAATCAAGTACTCATTACTCACGAATGAGGTTTCACACAAACATTCACATTAAAACAAATAAGTTAAGTCTCTTATCTTATAAGATCAAGTCTCTTAACTTCTAACATCAAGAAACCATTCTTAAGCCGTTATACCTAACTTCCCATAAAGCTAGTATAACTCTTAAGTTTTCAAAGCACAATACTACACTTCTTTCAAAACGATTCATAAATCTTTTGAAATACTTCAAGTTTTATTATAACGCCCAAGCCGCTTATAAATCAAATCAATTATCTTTTAAAACCACAACCCATTTTCTTACCTACATAAAGTCGTTATAACCAACTTCCCATAAAGCCGTTATAACACTTTATGTTTCAAACCAATCAAATACATTAAACACACGTACGCTCACCGCACTACATAGTTACACACATATCATGCTAGAAGAGATAGGAAGAGGTTCACATACCTCGCGACGAGTATCGACTAATAGCAAAACGCCCAAACAATGGCTACTCCTAAGCCAAGTAAATCGCGCCACACGTAGTACTTCAACCTATAAGGCCACAAGGCGCCTATTATCATCTAGACCACAACGTAGAATATTCTAGAAAATTCGAAAGATCTCCCGCCACAACAGAAATCTCCTTCTCTATCGAGGCCGCTACCAAGCCAACCAGAGTGGGTTTCACACGCCTAACCGGACGTACAATTCTACTACACAAGAAACTACACAAGCTCATCAGAATACGTCGATTCTTAATTCTTCAGGCTTAAGTCAAAAGACATTGCCACAGTACTAAGTAGTTCTATATATAGTATACTTCAACTATATATTCTACAACATGTAATTTCCAATTACAATAGAAGGACAGTAGTGTTTACCTCGATAAGCCCAAAATTATCCGAGTTATAATGTCGCTACCGAGCAAGGTTTAGCTCCTACTCCGAGTGCTCCAAACCGCTCCAAACAACCCTTAGAAGTTCTATCCAACTTACTCCAAAACTTCAACCAACGGTGAAGGGTTCCTTAGGGTTTGGTTTGAGACTAAAGGACAAAAGGTAGTATTTCCTGACTCTACGATAGAGGTAACTTTGGAATACTACAAGGTATAAGGCTAAGGTATTTTGGGCATTATAACAATACTTGGAGGAGTATTTTAATACCACAAAGTGGTACCACACGAGAACAACACCCTAAGGAGGGGTGTTCTCGCTTTAGGCTCACAGGGGAAGGTTTCGCCAAAAGGCCTTCACAAGGGAGAGGGCTCTGACGAGAGTCAACAAGAGGGAGGAGGGGTTCTCAAGACTTAGGCAAGTGAAGAGTGGATGAAGAAGTCTTCAAAGAGAGGGGTATTTATAGCAAAACCAAAGGCCAACCAATGGCCAAGATCAAGCCATGCAAGGCAAGTGTAAGGCCAAGATCGCCAAGTGCACCCACAAAACACTCCACAAAACACTCCACAAAACAAGCCACAAAGCAAGGCACAAAAGAGGAGCCAATCGCCAAGGCCAAGCCTTCTCTTTGCCGTCAATGAGGTGACAAGTGTCACCTCCCGCTGGTCCAAAAATGTTCCGTCGCCTAAAAATCCGCAAAAATACTAAATGACATAGCCGGAATTTTCCCAACGTAAGTCGTGGAAACGTTTAGTCGAAAAACGACTCCTTTCGCACTTGTGTACAAATTTCAAACTATGCCTACTTAAGGCTCAAATTGTACACGCACGCCTCACGCATATACTCCGAAACACGGTATAACAATAAAGGTGAGACATGTATGATAACCAAACTACGATACAACATATAAGCGGTCATGTCAAGAGAGGACTCATGCCCGTGAAATCATCACTCAAATACAACCCGAATTTAACCCGCACAATAGCCGCGTGCCGGCAAGATCTCACCTCGGTATAAGCATGGCCCTGGAACCGTCCTAGTGGGCCCATACCCGTGGACCATCCAACGTGTCGGTATGCCCAAAGGAGATAACAAGATAACAATCCCTGTGGAAGCATACCCGTGGGCCACCCAACGTGTCGGTATGTCCAAACAACTAACAAGAGAATACTCACCATGGAAGCATACCCGTGGGCTACCCAACGTGTCAGTATGTCCAAACAAATAAAAAGAGAATACTCACCATGGAAGCATACCCGTGGGCTACCCAACGTGTCAGTATGTCCAAACAAATAACAAGAGAACACTCACCGTGGAAGCATACCCGTGGGCTATGATGCGCGGTAAGATGCACACACTTTAAACGCAAGTGCACGTTATCGTGACAAGTAGTATAGTCTTGATAATACCGAATATCGTCCTCAAGGATTAGGGTTCAATTACCAACTATCTATTTTTTGGTATCTATTTGGTAAATTGATATTTAGATTTGTTGTTTATAACTAAGGATTATAAAAGCTATTTAACTAAAAGGGTTTACTTCAGTTGTGATGAGAATAGGGCTTCCATGTATCCTTACTATCCGCTTATGCTACTTACTAATGCATTTAACTTATGGTATTCTTCTTTAGGAGAAAGCAGGTTTACGAAATCGTTTTATACTCCCGCTAGGGTTATATAAACACTCAACCCCAGTATCGCACCTTAACTACCTCTCGGTGATAAGGATAACTTTATAGGAGGATTAAGAACAAAAACCTAGTTGACCGTCACGCACAATGCGCAAAATTAGGGTTGTTAAGCCTCTCATCAACGCTACATAAATAATTGAGGTATTTTCATCCCCAATCCAAGAATGTCTACCCAACTTACAGCATATTCACAATCCCCCCTTCTCAGAATCTGATTAGAAATCATATAGTGATAATTAGTTGTCAATTAATTACCAAGAATTCAACTCAATTATTGGATAGATCTCACAATAAGAAAAATAACCATAAGCATGCATTAATTTATAACATAGGGTTCTAGCAATTCAACATGGAAAGCCCTATAAGAGAATTAGTTCCTAGCCATAAATATGACAAGAACAAATTCAAAGTTCATCATAAAAACTGAAATAAAGTAAATGAAAGGAAAAGAAATTACTAAACTAATGGTATCTAATCTCCAAGCCAAAGTCTTGTGTTGTGCAAGAAGGGAAACCCTTAAAAACTGCCTAGGGTTCTCCTTTTATAGGCTGCAAATCGCCTCCCTCTTTCCTTCGTGCCCGCCTGCATTTTCGTCAAAAGACCTAATTTTTCCGCGCCGCGCGCCGCAGACAGCCGCGGCCGGAAGTTCTGCAATCCGTCGGTGTTTTGGCGCCGCTACCGATATCTGCTATTCGAGCCGCGCACTGTATCTTATGTGGCTCTCGGATGTTTAGCGCCGCGCTCGCTTTTGCTCGAGGCGCCGCGACGCTGAGTCTTCTGACCTCTATGGATAGTGGCGCCGCGCCCCGCTGATCGCAGGAGGCCGCCGCTGGTCTTGAATTTTCCCTCGTTCGCCACTTTCTCTGATTCCAGCTCTGGCATCTCCTCTTTTGCCCTCTTTTTGCTCTTTTTCCGCCATTTGGTCATTTTAACCACTTTGACTCAAAAGAAAGAAAAACTATCCTAATACGACACTTAGATGTGCAAAATGGGACAAAAGACTAACTGAAACTGACTCAAAAAGTGTATATAAAATACACCGATCAAATACCCCCAAACTTAACCTTTGTTCGCCCTCGAGCAAAGATAGAAAGAAATTAAATAAAAGTCTCAAAGAACGAAAAATAAAAGACTCACTGCCATTGATCACTTTTTGCTGCATAAGTGTTAACTAGAAAAACATGAAGGTTAGCAAAATAATATACAGGAACATATAGCATGAAATTTCAACACACTAAGCACATGAAGCTAGATATTTAGCAAACTCATATTCATCATGCTTAATGGAAGTCAATATACTAAATCATGCATATAAATTCAAGAATTCCTATGGCATGCTTACTTGCTATTCTCCATTAATTCTGGATATGCATAAAAGAGATCTTCAGGACTTTAAGGGTTGTAATGTAGGCTTAGGTAGAGGTTGGTAAAAATAGGCATTTAGGCTCATTTTTGTGTACCATAAGCTATTTAGCTTTTCAGTATTTCCCTTTTCTTTTTGTTCTTTTCTTCACTTCAATTCTATATTTTCCCTCTTTTGTTTTGGGAGAGTGAAGTATATAATAATGACAAGCACCCCCAAACTTAGGCTTTTGCCTATTTCTTATTACTTTTGTATTGGGGTGCAACAAACTTATTCACTCTTTTTGTCTTTTTTTTTTTTTTTTTTTAACACAATGTATTCCACTACTTCACATTTTTACTTATGGCACAATCTGTGGGAATATAGGGTGTCAAAGAAGAAGTTTCCACTTTTAGGCTCAAAATGCCGACTAGGGATATTTTTAAAGTGCGGGATAGAAAAGAATGGTAAGAATTGACTATCAAAGAAATGCCTGAGTCATCTCCCTAACATGCATATCCTAACTATTTCGCCTCAAATAGCAAGCAATCATAACACATAAGCATTTATCATTTAACATGCATAATTTAAGCAAGAAACTCCAAATAGACAGATTCTATGAGTTTTTGGCATATCTAACCTAAGTGTTTAGATAGTTGCTTCAATTCCGTTACATTATTCCACCTTACTTCACTAGGTGTTTCTAGCAACTACAAAGATTCATGATCTTTGACAGCAATTATGACTCAAAAAGAAAAAAATTGGTGACTCAAAATAAACATAAAACAATCAAAAGACTTAAATAAAACATAACATGACACAAATAAAACAAAACACAAATAAACACCCTGAACTTAAAACACACATTGTCCCTAATGTGTAGACTCAAAGACAAAAGAAATAAGACACTTACAAACTTTGGCTAAAATGGTGGTGGTGGCGGTGGATACTACTTTGAATTAGTGGGGAAGGAGAGCTCTTGGTGTTTGATTTGTGATAGGGCCTTGGATCGTGGTGTCTTCCGAATTCAAATTTGTCGTTGTGGCCAGAATCTGTGGCGCGCTACCAAACTCTGTGCTGGTTCTCAACTTCCGCGCGGCCCCAGTGGCTGGTTCTCAACATAACCATACGTCTTTTACTCTAGATGACCTTACCTATAAGGTCTCTACGTAACAAAACTCTAAGGTTCACACCTTCTCTATTCCCCCGAATCTTACTTGGTTAACTAACCAACACACTGCTATCAGAACATAGCACTTAAGGTATACTCACCTTATCACATAAACAAAACTCTAGAGGTTAAAGATATATCTATATCATCGCTTCACTCCCTTAGTCGTTCTAAACAAACTCGCTCGTAGGCGCATAGCTAAGGAAGATGACAAACTACCCACCGATCCTGAAGGCTAAGTCCTCCTACAAGGACACTCTTCGACACCAGACCCTGACGGTCATAGGCACAACAAGTACCAACTAAAAGCGACATTCCCGGGATGGCGTCATCATGTGAACCGGAAGCCCTGGAGTTCCGACCAACTCCTTCATAACCCGAACGTCCTGAACCCCGTGGAAGACCACTGCATCGCGGTGGATGCGCCAACCTAATCTGCTGGTGAGGCGACTCGCCGAAAGTTACCAAAGGACTCACTGCTCGCCCTCTCATTGTCCCGTTAACCCGTCAATCTCTACGTTCCTCGGCTCACGCGCATAAGCCCGCATACTGTGCCATGCTCAAGCCCGAAGGATTACTCTTGCACAAACTTCTCTTAGGTAGTCATCAAGACTTGCGGTACAACGGTATACTCTCTGGTAGCCAAATCCATAGCTAGTGAGGTTGCCTCTTTGCAATCCATACTGCTCTGTTCGTCGTGAAGGGTTCAAATATCATGGCCGCAGAGGAACCGCCGTCGCCGCTTAAACTCATTGGGCTAGTGACGTCGCAGAAATCCTCGAATGAAGCATTACCTAGGTAATGATTGGCTGCGCTCACGTAACCTGCGAACTCTCGCAGCTCTCCGGCCGCTTGCCCTCTGGGCCCGGGTTGCCTACGCGAGGCATAATGATAAGGAAAGAATTTCATCGGAGGTCCAACTTACAACTCACTCTAAGGCACGATCTCGAGTGAGAAGAATAGAAACCAATCCTAAATATCCTATAGCCTCCTCGATTATTGGCGTGGTGCACAACACACCGATAATCAAGACTTACCGGATACGGTGCTCCAGACACTTTCAGGATTAATCGCTCGATACCACTTTGTCACGACCATCGGGCCCGTGGATCGGTGCCTTACCTCGCACCCTAGTGACACAACATCGAGTAATCGGAACATAAAACATATACATGAAACAAGTGAAGTACAAAAGCGATGTCGAGGAAAACTTGCCTTTTGGCATATATAAATAACAACTTTTTACAAATGAACAGCTTTAATCCTTTTCACAAACCACGCCACGATGCATTACATGCACCTCTAAGAAATGATCGACAACAATGGCGGGACGGGGCCCGCCATACCGAATGTAAACACCTACAACAACAGGACTATACATCGATAAGCCTCGGAGAAGCGGGCTTTCCCAATCTTTGTGACCCTAAGAGCGAGGATCAATGATCGGTGTACCTTTACTGCGGCATGAACGCAGGCCCGGGCGAGGTCGCAACAAATGCGAGTATGTGAAACTGAAAATAAATCAGAAATGAAATCATAATAGTCTATATAAAGCGAGAGACATGTGTGATAACCAACTACATTACCACAACATAGAAGTAGTCATGTCAAGTCGTGGACTCACGCCTAAAAGTCATCCTCATACGTGGAACTCCTTCCTCACCGCCGGCGATCTAGGTACAAATCATGTGATACGTATATGTGTCTCGGCCCATCTTATGGACCCAATATAGAAAAGGGTGGAATACATTCCGGTTCATCCCGAACCTAGAGTCGAGTGGAATACATTCGGATGAACCGAGTCAAGTGAAATACATTCCGGATGAACCGGTCCTCAAGTGAAATACATTCCGGATGAACGGTCCTCAAGTGAAATACATTCCGGATGAACCGGTCCTCAAGTGAAATACATTCGGATGAACCGGTCCTCAAGTGAAATACATTCGGATGAACGTAGTCGAGTGAAATACATTTCGGATGAACCGTAATCAAGTGATATACATTCGGATGACGGTAGTCGAGTAGAACACGATTTACACAACAAGGCTATCACACGTAACATGGTCAAGTTGTTCACACAAGGTACTTTCTACTATATGATTAACAAGATCGGGTTTTTATCCCCAAAGTACTTCATACATTAACTCTTTAAAAGATACGTCACTTTCACAAAAAGTCACACAATACCCGTGGTATATGAAAATAGAGTGATTATCTTTTTAAAGTAAATCAATTACTTCTCTTTGTAAAATCAAGTAGCAACATTCTTTTCCAATGTTCAAGTTTGCCTAATTTCCAATGTTCAAGTTTCTCATTTTTAGAAAGGTTTCGTAGTTCATAGTCTTATTCATTTAAGAGTATAATTCTCCTTTAAACAATCTGAGAAACATAAGCCTTATATGTGAGTAGGATATCTTGTTTATAACAATCTTATTAAGTGACCATGATCTAGGAAATATCATTTTGTCTCATCTTAGCTTCTATGGATGGAAGTTTCTCTGGTTTTAATAATACTTAATTATTCCAAACATTTCCTTTTATTAACGCTGCAGTTGGTTTGTCGATACACATTCGATTTCAAATCAAGAAACATTCTTAAGCCGTTATACCTAACTTCCCATAAAGCTAGTATAACTCTTAAGTTTTCAAAACCAAATATACTACTTCTTTCAAAATGATTCAAAAATCTTTGAAATACTTCAAGTTCTTTATTAACACATAACAAGCTTTATAGTTCAAATCGATTACCTTTTAAAAACCACATGTATTTTCTTACCAACATAAAGTGTTATAACCAACTTCCCATAAAGCCGTTATAACACTTTATGTTTTACACCAATCAAATACATTTAGTACGTATCGCTCACCGCACTACATAGTTCACACATATCATGCTAGAAGGGATAGGAAGAGGTTCACATACCTCGCGACGAGTATCGACTAATAGCAAAACGCCCAAGTACTTCCAAACGCCGGCTACTCCTAAGCCAAGTAGATCGCGCCACACGTAGTACTTCAACCTATAAGGCCACAAGGCGCTATTAACATCTAGATCTTATCGTAGATCATTCTACGTAAAATTGAAGACTTCCCGCCATGCGTAAATCTCCTCTCTATCGAGGTGCTATCAAGCCAACTGTGGGAGTTCTACACGTCTAACCGGCGTGTACAATTCTACTCACGACTAATTACACAAGTCTCGTAATACACCTATGTAATTCTGATTCGCTTTATTCTTCGTGCTTAAGTCAAAAGACATTGCCAACTAACTACGTTCAGTTCTATATATAGTATACTTCAACTATATATTCTAACAACATGTAATATCCAATTACAATAGGGGGACAAGATAATTACCTCGATAAGCCCATAATTATCCGAGTTAAAGTCGATCCTGGGCAATGTTTCGCTCCTACTCCGGGTGCTCCAACCCGCTCCAAACAACCCTTAGAAGTTCTACTCAACTTCTTAATAATACTCCAACCAACAATGGAGATTTTCCTTAGGGTTTCGTTTAGTGACTGAAGGAAGGTATAATAGTATTTCTGGGCTTTTCGTATAGGTATAACCTTAGAATACTACAAGGTATAAGGCTAAGGTATTAGGGCATTATAACAATACTTTGGAGAGTATTTCTATACCACAAAGGGGGGTATTATACGAAAACAACTAGGCTAGGGGGGGGTGTATACCCTACCTACCCACTGTGGGGTACTCTCGGCGAGGGGAGGGTACACTCTCGGCTAGCACCCCTAGAGGGGGGGGTGCTCTCGGCCGAACTCACACAAAGGGAGTGAGAAGGCTCTCAAGACTTAGGCATTTTGGATGAAGAAGTCTTCAACCTTAAGGGGGTATTTATAGGTCAAGGGATGGCCAACCAAAGGCCAAGATCAATCCATGTGTTAGGCAAGTGTAGGGCTAGGATTTACCAAACACAAATATCCTACCAACCCTTGACTTTTCAAAGGCACAAAAAACGTGCTCCACCCTTGTCCATTTCGTCCTAAGGACGTTTCAAGTCCACCAATGAGAGGTGCAGTGGCGCCTCTGTTGGTCCAAAATGTTTCGTCTCGGAAAAATCCGCAAAAATTAAAAATGACATAGCGGAAATTCCCTACGAAAGTCGTGGAAAACGTTTCGTCGAAAAACGACTCCAAACGGGTGTTGTGAACAAACATTAATTCGGCCAAGCCTTACTTGAAGTTCGAAATTTCCTACGTACGTCCTCGCGTACATACTCTGGAAATACGGGGTATAACAAATGACATGCTTTACCAAATACTAATTTATAAGGTGACATACCAATTGGTGTTTTGAATGTTGTCCGGTATGCCCACAATGCGTCATCCAATTTGATGGACCAGTCTTTCCTTGAGCCGTTCACCGTCTTTTCTAATATGCTCTTTACTTCTCTATTTGACACTTCTGCTTGCCCATTAGCTTGAGGGTGGTGGCGGTTGTAGTCTTGATGGTAAACTCCATATCGGGAAAGCAATGAATTTAGCTGTCTATTGCAAAAATGGCTCCCTTCGTCACTGATGAGAGCTCTTGGGGTGTCGAACCTTGTGAAAATATTCTTTTGGAGGAATTTTTGAACAGTCTTACTGTCGTTTTCTTTGGTGGCCACTGCTTCTACCCATTTGGACACATAGTCAACTGCTAGAAGGATGTATTGATGTCCAAAGGATGGCGGGAATGGCCCCATGAAATCGATTCCCCACACATCGAATAGTTCTACTTCCAGTATCCCTTGCGAAGGCATTTCGTTTCGTCTTGAGATGTTCCCTGTTCTCTGACAATTATCACATCTCTGCACAAAGGTATGGGCATCCTTAAAGAGTGTTGGCCAATAGAATCCGCATTGCAATACCTTTGCCGTTGTTCTTGATGCCCCAAAGTGTCCACCACATGATAAGGTGTGGCAATGGGTGAGAACCTGGTGCATCTCTTCCTCTGGTATACATCGCCTGATGACTTGGTCGGCACAGTGTTTGTATAACAACGGTTCCTCCCAATAGTAATGCTTTACTTCTGAATAAAACCTCTTCACTTGCTGTCTTGACAAGCCTGGGGGTAGTACTTTAGCTGCACGAAAGTTGACAAAATCATCGTACCAAGGTAATTTAGAATTCATACTTACTCTAAGGTTGTTCGGAAAGTGATCATTTATTTGCACATCCTTGGTGTTCTGGCTCTCTGTGTTTTCCAGTCTTGACAAGTGGTCTGCAACTGAATTCTCTGTTCCTTTCTTATCACGAATTTCTACGTCAAATTCTTGTAGAAGTAGGACCCATCGAATGAGGCGAGGCTTCGCATCCTTCTTTGTCATCAAGTACTTTATGGCAGAGTGGTCCGTGTATACTATCACTTTATTCCCAATCAAGTATGGCCTGAATTTCTCAAACGCATATACTATAGCTAGTAGTTCTTTTTCAGTAGTTGCATAATTTAACTGTGCGTCGTTTAGAGTCTTACTAGCATAGTAAATGGATCTAAATACCTTGTCGATTCTCTGTCCAAGCACCGCTCCAACTGCATAGTCGCTTGCATCGCACATAAGTTCGAATGGGAGCTCCCAGTTTGGTGCAATGACTATGGGTGCTGAAACGAGCTTCTCCTTGAGCGTTTGAAATGCGGATAAGCATTCTTTATTGAAGTCGAAGGCAACCCCCGTCATTAGCAATGTGGAAAGAGGCTTTGAGACCTTTGAAAAATCCTTGATAAATCTTCTATAAAAACCTGCATGTCCAAGAAAACTTCTGACTCCTTTTGTTGATACTGGAGGTAGGAGATTTTCGATCACCGAGATCTTTGCTTTGTCCACCTCAATACCTTGGTTTGATATTTTGTGTCCCAAGACGATTCCTTCTACTACGGAAGTGACACTTCTCCCAATTTAGCACAAGGTTAGATTCTTCGCACCGCTTAACATCGCTTCTAAATGCCTTAAACACTCATCGACTCCAAAGACCAAAAATCATCCATAAAGATTTCTATAGTTCTCTCTACCATATCCGAAAAATTGCCATCATACACCTCGAAAGTTGCAGTGCATTCGCAGAGTCCGAATGGCATCCTTCGAATGCAAATGTACCAAAGGACATGTGAATGTTGTCTTTCCGATCTTCGGGCTATTGCAATCTGGTGATACCGAGTATCCATCCAAAAAGCGAGTAGTTATGCCTGCAAGTCTGTCCAACATTTGATCTAGGAATGGCACCGGAAGTGGTCCTTTCTAGTTTCTTTATTCAACTTGTGATAGTAATGCAAATTCTCCATCCGTGACCGCTCGAGGAATGAGTTCGCTTTTCGTTGGTCACCACCGTTATTCAACCCTTTTTCGCACCACTTGATCGGGCTTACCCGTGTCTTTGTCGGATATGGGGTAGATTACTCTGCATCGAGCCATTTTAGGATTTCTTTCACTACCTCTTTCATGTTTGGGTTTAGTCGCCTTTGGGCTGATGGATGGTCCGCTTCCTCATCTAGACGGATCTTATGCATTCATCGTCGATGGACTTATCCCTTTTATGTCCGCTAATGTCCATCCAATGGCCCGCTTTTGATTCTTTAGTACTCTTAGCAGTTTGTAAATCTCTTCGGTGGATAGGTGGCATGAAATGATCATTGATAAGGTTTTTTCTTCACCTAGGTATTGGTATTGTAGATGATTGGGTAGGGTTTTTAACTCTAACTCGAGCCTTCTGTGGATGGTAATGATTTTTCCGCACTGGCCCAAGCTCCTCATACTTCCTTGTATCCCATTTTTCATAAGCATTCATCCAATTTGCATACTCCATCAGATCTGGATCGTTTCTACTATCATCATCCCATGTGGTCAGTACTTCTTCAAGCGTATCATCATATTCGAACTCTTTGGCTGACATCGCTTCTTCGCTAAGATCGATGGTGCAGCGATTATCCTTGGCCTCGAAAAGTTGTTGTTCAAAAACATTGAAAATCACCTCTTCTTCGCCTACTCAAGCTTCAACTCTCCTTTGTGCACATCAACGAGCGCCGCCCCGTGGCTAAGAAAGGTCCGCCAAGTATGACGGGATTCCATCGTTATCTTGTATGTCTAAGATAACGGTCGGCGGGAAGATGAACTTGTCCACCTTCACTAAAACATCTTGATGACTCTCCGGATGGACAATTGAGCGGTCAGCTAACTGCAAGGTGATGTTTGTAGGTCTGATTTCTCCCATTTCTAGTTTACAGAAAACTAGATAGGGCATCAAATTTATGCCTGCTCCTAAGTCGCACAGTGCCTTCTGACATTCAAACTTCCCAATAGTGCATGGGATGGTAAAGCTCCTGTGGTCTTGTAACTTTTGAGGCGCTTGTCTCTCGTAAGATGGAACTACACTCCTCAGTCAACATCACTGTTTCGTAATCCTCTATCCTCCTCTTTTTGCTAAGCACATCCTTCATGAACTTGACGTAGCTCGACATTTGTTCTAATGCTTCAGCAAACGGGATATTGAGCTGCAATTGTTTGAGGACCTCCACGAATCTGGAGAATTTCTTGTCAAGAGTGCATGTTTTTAATTTCTGAGGATATGGTATCATCACCTGAGGTGCGGTTGCCAATGGCCGATTTCTCGATTGGTTACGGCGCGCGGCCAGTCTTAGGCGCGCGGCGCCACTTTCTGCGCCTCGGATGCCAGAACCTTCTGCACTGTCTCCTGCATTGTCTCAGAATCTTGGCGCGCGACCACGCTTCATCGGCGCCGGCCGCTGCCGCAAACTCTCTATCTCCCGATTCGGATCCTTGGTCAATTGCACGGCATTGTGTTTCTCATTGCCTACCCAGTGCATTGCTCTTCATATAGTTCATTGTTGAATATGATTGCGAGCTCGCTATTTGCGTTTCCAACCTGCATGGCCATTCTTGTTTCATCTATGGTCGATTTTGGTATCTCGTGAGACCGAGTATAGTTTCTCTTAACTCCTCCTCTCTTCCTCTATGGTTGGTTCTCTCATATCGTGAGAAATCCATATCTAACAAATACCTGAGATAAATCAAAACCAACACAGAATCACGGCACCTCGAACTTTTCGAAAATAAAAATAAAAACGTAAAAATTAAAATAAAAACCAAATTAGAAATTAAAAATAGACAAATTTGATATTGAACTAATGCCTAATCCCCGGCAACGGCGCCAAAAACTTGATGCGCGGTAAGATGCACACACTTTAAACGCAAGTGCACGTTATCGTGACAAGTAGTATAGTCTTGATAAGACCGAATATCGTCCTCAAGGATTAGGGTTCAATTACCAACTATCTATTTTTTGGTATCTATTTGGTAAATTGATATTTAGATTTGTTGTTTATAACTAAGGATTATAAAAGCTATTTAACTAAAAGGGTTTACTTCAGTTGTGATGAGAATAGGGCTTCCATGTATCCTTACTATCCGCTTATGCTACTTACTAATGCATTTAACTTATGGTATTCTTCTTTAGGAGAAAGCAGGTTTACGAAATCGTTTTATACTCCCGCTAGGGTTATATAAACACTCAACCTCGATATCGCCTTAACTACCTCTCTGATAAGGATAACTTTATAGGAGGATTAAGAACAAAACCTAGTTGGCCGTCACGCACAATGCGCAAAATTAGGGTTGTTAAGCCTCTCATCAACGCTACATAAATAATTGAGGTATTTTCATCCCCAATCCAAGAATGTCTACCCAACTTACAACATATTCACAATCCCCCCTTCTCAGAATCTGATTAGAAATCATATAGTGATAATTAGTTGTCAATTAATTACCAAGAATTCAACTCAATTATTGGATAGATCTCACAATAAGAAAAATAACCATAAGCATGCATTAATTTATAACATAGGGTTCTAGCAATTCAACATGGAAAGCCCTATAAGAGAATTAGTTCCTAGCCATAAATATGACAAGAACTAATTCAAAGTTCATCATAAAAACTGAAATAAAGTAAAGGAAAGGAAAATAAATTACTAAACTAATGGTATCCAATCTCCAAGCCAAAGTCTTGTGTTGTGCAAGAAGGGGAACCCTTAAAAACTGCCTAGGGTTCTCCTTTTATAGGCTGCAAACCGCCTCCCTCTTTTCCTTCAGGCCTGGCCCAGATTTTCGTCAAAAGACCTAATTTTTCCGCGTCGGCGCCGCGGCCCTGCAGACAGGCGCCGGAAGTTCTGCAATCCTTCGGGTGTTTTGGCGCCGCGGCCCTGATATCTGCTGTCTGAGGGCGCCGCGGCGCTGTATCTTCTGTAGCTCCTCGGATGTTTAGGCGCGCGACCGCTTTTGTTTCGAGCGCCGTGTGCTGAGTCTTCGACCTCTGGATAGTGAGTCGCGCCTCGCTGATCGCAGGAGGCGCGCTGGTCTTGAATTTTCCCTCGTTCGCCACTTTCTCTGATTCCAGCTCTGGCATCTCCTCTTTTGCCCTCTTTTTGCTCTTTTTCCGCCATTTGGCCATTTTAACCACTTTGACTCAAAAGAAAGAAAAATTATCCTAATACGACACTTATATGTGCAAAATGGGACAAAAGACTAACTGAAACTTACTCAAAAAGTGTATATAAAATACACCGATCAGGCTACCCAACGTGTCAGTATGTCCAATCAAATAACAATAATAACACCCCTAATGGAAGCATACCCGTGGGCCTCCCAACGTGTCAGTATGTCCATCAAGAATAAATATAGTGGAAGCATACCCGTGGGCTACCCAACGTGTCAGTATGTCCATCAATCAACCAGATAGCCGGCCCTCCAACGAGAGACGCGGTAGCACAGAAATAGAACACTTGCACAACAAAAGCTATCATAACAAGCCTAGGCCAGTTCAACATACTTTCATTTCATGTCAACAATTCCGGGTTTCAACCCCAAAATACTACATACTTTCATTCCTTCAAAACAAAGACCTCTTTCTACGTAAAAGCCACACGATACTAACACTCGTAGTATCGAACACATTCAGGTTTAAATCAAGCACTTTAAACACTTTTTACCACAACGTCAAGTATACCATTTAAAAATCCAATTATCTAACCCCTTTAGGATCAAGGTACTCCTACCTCTTATAACCAAGCCACGTATGTTTTTCCATCAAAAAGAATTCAATATTTGAAAACAAGTTACCAATCTAAATCCAATAATGAATCCATTTCTTTATTTTCCATAAAGTCGTTATAACTAACTTCCCATAAAGTTATTATAACACTTTATGTTTTAAAACAATACAAGACAAAACCATGTCTTTCTTTTAAAACAAAACACTTCAAATTCTTAAGTCTCTTTCTTTTAGAAAACGAGTTCCTTACTTTGGAATTTTCAAGAAGATCGAAACTTGATTTCAATAATTCTTATTAGAGCAGCCATGATCTAGGAAATGTAATACAATTTTGTCTTATCTTAGTTTCTATGCAGATGGAGGTTTCTACTGGTTTTAATATAATTAATTGTCATTACTATTTCCTTTATTAACGCTGCATTGGCTTGTTCGATTCTTATTCCCATTTCCGAAATTTATGCAACATTACTCTTTTAAAAACCAAGTACTCATTTCTCACGAATGAGGTTTCACACTTTTCAACACCATTTAGGTCAATTATAAGTCAAGTCTCTTATCTTTTGAAATCAACAAACCATTCTTTTACCTTCATAAAGTGGTTATAACAAACTTCCCATAAAGCCGTTATAACACTTTATGTTTTAAACCAACCAATTACAACTATAGGCCCTTACGAGACCAAGAGGGCTTATTCTTTAACCACCGAGTACTTATTACTAACGAATAAGATTTTCCTACTTTTTCAAACAATCAAGACCTTTACACTTCATATCAAGTCAAGGCACAACAAGGGAAATCAAATTCCTTTAACACACGTGCATCTACTGCACTATATATTTCACAAATAATCATCAAGAGGATAGAAAGAATCACATACCTCGCGACGATTATCGACGGTTAGCAAAATGCTCCACAGTACTATCCCCCTTAAGTAGAATATGCTACTCGTAGTACTTCAATCCTATAAGGGTCATAAAACGTCTATCAAACTCTAGTTTCGAACGTAGAATAACTAAGTGCAAGGTCCCTACATTCTACGGAAATTTGGACAGAACTTCCTTTGTTTCTACTAACTTTGCCACCTTTTTCAAGGTCGAATTTCAATAACCAACGCCACATTTAAGGCACACAATTCAGCTAACCACAAAGGGGATTACACGTCTTTACAGGACGCGTAAAATTCCGCCCCACAACAACACAAAATAAACCAATAATTTCCATGCCATTCTTGGCCAACAATATAACCAATACTAACCCCTTTCAACTCTTTTCCAATCCAAGTTCTTAGGTCTAACATGATATCTAGCCCTAGACATCTTCAACAACTACAATCCCCCTTTACAACATGTGACGACCAAATTAGAAATCCAATTGAAGTTACAATCTTAAGGCTAACATGCCCATTTTCGGTTTCAACAAGACAACAAGATCCAAATCTATTCAAATATAACAGCCTCAGGCTCAATTCTAAACTACTAAAATATAACAGCCTCAGGCTCATTTCTAAACTACTAAAATATAACAGCCTAAGGCTCATTTCTAAACTACTAAAATATAACAGCCTCAGGCTCATTTCTAAACTACTAAAATATAACAAGTATAACTCATATCCAAGAGAAGGGGAAACTTTTACCTTTGGAGAAGCCCACAAAAGCCCCTTTCTTTCACTTCTTTTCCGTCAAACTCATCCACCAGCGCTTCCCACAAGTTTACCCACACTTTTCCTTCTTGCCGCCGCTCCAACAATCTCCTCTAAGGCAAGGTTTTCTTCAAAATCTAGAGAGAAAAGGGAGAGGGTTTCTTAGGAGGGTTTCCAGGATGAAATGGCCAAGTCTTCCAAGACTTGGCCCTAAAATAGGACCCTATTCTGGTCAAAAGGATGGGAGGGACACTTGTCACCCTCCCATAGGCTTTTAACAAAATATCCCCGATTTCGTTTTATCAAGAAAAATCCGCATCGGAGCCGCGGCCTTCCACTCCGGAAAGTTCCAGCATTCGCCGCGGCCTGCAACCCCGCGAACCCCAGTACAACCGCGCCGCGACCTCAGATTCGGCCAGCGCTGCCACTGAACCGAACTGAAATCGCTACTTTGCTCGATCACACCTAACTTGTAACTCCCATAACTTTCGACTCCGATGTCCTATCGACGAACGGTTTGTTGCGTTGGGAACTAGATTTAACGGACTACACATTAGGCTTTTTAAACACCTCGAAATTCTTAAATACTGGGGTACAACACTCCAAGGTAGACTCAAAATCCATCCAACACATGTTTGTCAACTTATCTTTCAACTTTCAAATCTTATAATTCTTGGTATGTTCTTATCTTATCTTCTTGAATTTACGGGGTGTAACAGGGACTCTCCTCATACGATAACCCCTCTGTCACCTGGACCACACTAGCTGGGAAAACTCTTGATGGATCTCCGATACACTTCCGCAACATAGAAACATAGAAGACCGGATGTACTGCCTCTAAATCCGAAGGCAGATACAACTCAAAGGAAACCTTGCCTACTCTACGAATGATCTGGTAAGGCCCAATGTACCTTGGGCTAAGTTTTCCCTTCTTTCTGAACCTTATCACACCCTTCATGAGTGATACCTTCAAGAAGACCCAATCGTCTCCATGAAACTCTAAATGTCGACGCCGATTATCTGCATAAGACTTCTGCCGACTCTGAGCTGCTAACAGTCTCTCCTGGATAAGCTTCACCTTATCCACAGCCTGCTGAATCAAGTCTGGGCCAACTAACTGAACCTCGCCCACGTCGAACCAACCAATCGGCGACCTACACTTCCGCCCATATAAAGCCTCATATGGCGCCATCTGAATGCTAGAATGGTAGTTGTTGTTATAAGCAAACTCTACAAGAGGCAAATGATCCTCCCAGCTACCCCTGAAATCAATAACACAGGCCCGCAGCATATCCTCAAGTGTCTGGATAGTACGCTCTGCCTTCCCGCTTGGCCCGAGGATGAAACGCAGATCGAGACTCACATGTGTCCTAACCCTTCCGAAAGACCTCCGAGTTATCCGTAAATCCCAGGCTCCTCAGATGATATAATCGATAGGAACTCCGCAGTGCCTCACAATCTCCCTGATATACAATCTAGCATAATCCTCAGCCGAATACGTAGTCCTCGAAGAAAAGTTGGCTTCGGTGCTCGACTCGACAATTCGACATCGAGCAACAAACCCTGCCACGTCCCTCTTCAGGCCATCCCACCAATTCATACATCTGAGGTCATGGTATATCTTAGTCGACCGATGAATAGAGTAACGAGCATCGCAGGCTTCCTCCAGAATTTGCTGACGAAGTCCTGCAACATCGGGAATACACAATCTGCCCTTGAATCTTAGCACCCCATCAGGCGCTACCTCAAATGGACTATTTTCCTCTCGAAGAGTCGTATCTCGATACCGTATCATAACCGGGTCCTCATAATGTCGCTTCTTCACCTCCTCAACGATGGAAGACTCGGCAACCTCACGAACCCGAACCCCACTATCATCGGTATCGACCAACCGAACCCCAAGGCTCGCTAATGATGGATCCGATGCATCATGTCCCGCCTATCCGCCGCACCTCCGGCTGCACTTCATCGATCTATGACTCAAAGATCCGCAACCACGCTGGCTTTTCCGGATGGTATAGATATCAATATCATAATCCTTCAAAGAACTCTAACCACCGCCTCTCGCCGCAAGTTCACCTCCTCTCGTCAAGATGTATCGCGCTCAGGTTCAGATAAATATCCACATGAACCCCGTATAAATAATGTCTGCAAATCTTCAAGGCATGAATAACTGCGGCTAACTCTAAGTCGTTAGTAGGGTAATTTCTCTCATGCTTCCGTAACTGCCGGGAAGCATAGGCTATTACCTTGCCATGCTGCATCAATACGTACCCTAGCTCGATACCCGAGGTATCACAATAAATCACGTAGCCCTCTAACCCCTCGGGAAGAGTAAGAACCGAGTCGCTGCCAACTTTTCCTTCGTGAATCGAAGCCCTTCTCACAAGCTTCGCCCACCGGAACTTAGCTTCTTTCTCGGGTCACTTAGTCAATCTGCGGCCGATATCGGCAACCGCCCACAAACCTACGATAATAACTCGCCAACCCTAAGAAATCGCAACCTCCGTAGAGTAGTAGGTCTCGCCAAGACTTGACTACCTCACCTTTGCCGTATCAACCGAACACCATCAACCCCAATAATGTGCCTCAAGAATTCCACCGAGGCCAACCAAAACTCACACTGAGAACTCGCGAACAATCGCTGCCCGAGGACCCTGGCACCGCCCTTAAGTGACGCATGCTCTTGCTCAGGCGCGAATAAACCAGATATCATCAATGAATACTATAACAAACGATCCAAAATGGCTTGAGCACCAGGTTCATCAAATCTATAAATACCATTGAGTGTTGGTCAAACCGAAAGACATCACCTCAACTCATAGTGCCCATACCGGGTCCCGAATGCGCTTTGGGATATCCGCCTCTAACTCGCACTGATGATAGCTGCATCGCAGTCTATCTTGGAGAAACACCTCGCACCCTGCAACTGGTCAAATAAATCATCAATCCTGGGGAGAGGGTATCTGTTCTTGATGGTTACCTTATTCAGCTACCTGTAGTCAACACACATACGCAACGTCCCATCCTTCTTCTTTACAAACAAAACTGGCGCTCCCCAGGGAGAAACACTAGGCCTGATAAAGCCTTTTTCCAGCAAATCTTTCAGCTGGTCCTTCAACTCCCTCAACTCAGCAGGTGTCATCCTGTATGGCGGAATAGATATAGGCCGAGTGTCTGGCAACGTGTCAATACACAACTCTATCTCCCTCTCGGGAGGAATACCTGAGAGATCATCTGGGAATACATCCGGAAACCCTCTAACCACCGGAACTGACTGAAGAACTGGCACCTCAGCCGCTGTATCAAATACCCAAACCAGATGATAGATGTACTCTTTCTGCACCATCTTCCTAGCCTTGAGGTAAGAAATAAACCTACCCTGCCGACGCCAGACGCTCTTCCACTGATAACCGGCTCACCAGAAAGTGATTCGACCAACTCGTCTCTACAATCAACATTGGCATAACAAGAAGCCAACCAGTCCATACCCATAATGATGTCAAAATCGGTCATCTCCAATGCTATCAAGTTCAAGGGTCCGACGATCAGATATAAACACCGGCAATCTTTGTACACCCGCCGCCTAACACCGAATCACCCATCGCATAGCTACCTCAAAAGGCTCTATCGACACGGCTTATCCCTATTCTACCAAAGAATAAGAGGGACACATAAGACAAGGTAGAAACCGGATCTATCAAAGCATAAACGCCACAAAGCATGAAATCGAGAATGTATACGTGACGATCCGGAAGCTCTCCGATCTTGCAGTGGCTAAGGAATATACGCGTTATGTGGACCGCTAGAACTAGGACTCTACCACGACTCCTCGCGGGCTACCGGTACGCGTGAACACTCGCCTCCGTGGCGCATAACCACGTAAGAAGACTCAAAGAATCGACCGCTTGCTGAAATCCATACCACCCACACCGCCTCGCCTGACAATCCTCTTCATATGGCCCTGCTGACCACAAGAGAAACAAGCTCCCGAAGTAGTATGACACTCGCCCGGGTGAGATCTACCGCATCGAACACACCGATATACGGGCGGTCTCGACGTTACTGCCGCTTCCTCGAACTCAAGTCCCGAGCTCGACTGCCTCAATAACCCTACCGATCAAACCTCCTGCCAGAAAACCGAGAAGGAGCACTCTGTGCCGGCTGAAATGTGGACCTAGCTCGCCGCCGAGGCCGCCCTCTCGAAAATTACCGAACCTCGCTGCCCCGCCCACTGGGCGTGCCCGGTCCGGCCGATCCTCTCTCTCGCCTCTATCCTCGCATAAGCTCGCATCTCGAAATATCCATACCGGGCCAAGGGCGGCTACTCCTGTACGCAAGAATCATATAACGGTTCAGCCCCATCACATAGCGATGAACCCGCCCACCATGTCGCCCACAATGGTGAGCGATACCGCCAATGAGTCAAACCTGTGTTGTACTCTCGATAGTCCTCTCATTCTGTCTCAATGTCAAGAATCTATCCACGCGGCTCTCTCATCTCGTGAGGCAAAAGTGATCAAGGAAGGCCTCGTGAACTCATCCCAAAATACCGGAAGAGTATCAACACCTCTCGATGCCTCCATGACTCAAACCGCCAACGCAATATCGCAGAACCGGAAGAGGCTAACACAATCGACTGCCTCCGAGGCCCTAAGCACCGTGATAGTCCGATGTATCCGCCGAATAAACTCCCCGAGATCCTCTCGATATATCGAACCATAGAACTCGTGGATTACAACCAGAAAATCTCGAATCCTCAAGCCGCCGGCCAGGGTTAGCTACCGCCATGCCGGCTCGCTCGCCACTATGCTACTCAATAACCCGACCGCTTCTCCGTAATCTCTATACCGCCTGGCCGCGAATCGAGGCTCGTATCAAACCTCGAGCTACGGCCGCTCGACTCTCTAATCATCGCCGGCGTGGTGAACTCGCCGACCCGCCACAACCTCGTGCATAGTCCGCTCGAGTCCTAGTATCCTCACGCATCGCTAGCAGCCTCCCGATGCCGCTTTGCCCTTCGGGCCCCGTCGCCTTCCGTGGAGGCATAACTGATACATAAGAATTGGTCAGAGAGGATTCAACCTAATAATACAGCTCTACTGCACGATCTCAAAGAGAGAAGAATGGAAACCAATCCTCAATGTCTCGCGTTCTCCCGACATAGATGTGGTGCACAACACACCGATAATCAAGACTCTACTAGACACGGTCTGTAGACACTTTCCGAGGACTAACTGCTCTGATACTACTTTTGTCACGACCCGACCCCGTGCCCGCGACTGGTGCCCTACCTGGGCACCCCTTACAGGTATACATCAGAGAATAGCAGCGGAACATACAAAACTTAACAACAAATATCAACAGGCTAGCCGATAAGGCCGCCTTCCGGGAAATATACATAACCCAAAATAAAAACAGTACATCTATGTTCTTACAACCCAATCCACAAGATATGGTGTGATGCACAACACACCGATAACCAAGACTATACTACACACGGTCTGTAGACATTACGAGGACTAACTGCTCTGATACCACTCTTGTCACGACCCAAACCCCGGGCCTGCGATTGGTGCCCTACCTGGGCACCCTTCTACCCATACATCACATAAAATCAACAGAAACTCTAAGAAAACTCATGTTATAAAAATAGGCAAGCTGATGAGGCTGCCGCTATATATAAATATGAACATCCCGACAACACAGTAGTACAACTGACCAACAATATATATACAACTCACGCAAGTCCAACCCACATATGAATACAGACCTCTATGAGTTTGGACAAGAATCATGATCGACAAGGCCCCGCATTCTCAATATACACAAGTCTACAACCAAAGACCTGTACCAAGATGACAAGCTCCTGAACAAGGGAGCCATCTCACCAAGCTGGGCATGGATCCTAAGCTCGCGGATCCACAAACTGTGTACATATACCTGCGGTCATGAACGCAGCCTCCGGGGGCAAGATAACCAAGACTAAGCATGTAAACAGAAGTACAATAAACAAGATCATAATCAGCATAAAAGATGACAGGGAAAGTATGAAAACCTTATACTGCATCCAATCGCGCTATATAAAATAAGAGTCAATCGTACTGTATCACTATACCATCAGATCACTATACCATCGTATCATATATCGCTTCTACTTTTAGCGGGACGTGAAACATCAAGCTTCATATATTGCCCTGCCCATTAAGGTATACTGCCCGGTCCATTCTAGGACACGGTAAAGTCATGTAATATATATAGTGCCTTACCCGTTAAAGTATACTGCCCGGTCCATTCTGGGACACGGTAAAGTCATGTAATATATATCGCTCGCCCATTAAGATATCGCCTGGCCCTTTCTCGGGACACGGTAAAGTCATGTAATATATATGTCACGACCCTACACCGGGCCCACGACTGGTGCCCTTCCTGGGCACCCTTTACAGGTATACATTAGAGAATAGTAGCGGAACATACATACATCTCAAAAGAAATAAATAACATGCTAGCCGATAAGGCCACCTTCCAAAAATATACACGTAACCCAAAAAGCAGTTACCTCTTTTTTTTTTCTTTACACAACCCAATCCACAAGATATGACTACAGACCTCTAAGAATTTTTGACATAACAACTGTGACGGGACAGGGCCCCGCCATACCCCTGAATGTATATAAATCTACAACTTTAGGGAACTGTACCAAAATACAAAGCCTCCGAAATAATGGAGCTTCCCAACCAGCTGAACAGTGATCCTAAAAATGAGGATCAGCAAGCTATGTACCTCAACTGCAGATGAACGCATTTCTCAAGGAGGTCGATTTAAATACGTATCAAGTATGTAAACCAAGGTGTCTAAAATAAAGCCGAGACATGTATGATAACCAAAATAATAAAGACACGTGCCTTGCCGGTGAAAGTAATGAAAGTCGCTTTACCTTTTTAAAGACTATTTCAACACATGAACAATAGTCACACTGTGGCTATGGACACAAGCCCTCAAATATCATCACACAAAGAGGTGGTCTCAAGCCCACAAATAAAGAAAGCATGCCTGGATCTCATCATCGCCATACCGTAAGTGTAAAATATAACCATGTGACGCGCCTGTGGCATCCTACCTCACTGTCGGCGTAAACATATACAATACATATATATCTCCTGCTCGTGGAATCCCCCATCACTGCCGACAGCCGTAAGTGTAAAATATAACCATGTGATGCGCCCGTGGTATCCTACCTCACCGCTTACAGACACATATGCAATATATATATATATATATATATATATATATATATATATATATATATATATATATATATATATATATATATATATATATATATCTCATGCCGTAATCCTCATCTCGGGTACATGACTTCATGGAGAGCTAATCCATGGGGTAATAATCGTATACAACATGCCTATGGAATCCCTCATCTCGGGTACATGTCTTCATGGGGAGCTAGTCCATGAAGTAATAGTACATAACATGGTCGCATGCCCCGAAATCCCTCATCGTATAAGCATGGCCATGGGGTAATAATAGCATCCGGGAATTTAACCCGCATCCTGGTTGCATGCCCCGTAACCCCTCATCGTATAAGCATGTCCAATGATCAATCACAATGGAAGAATACCCGTGGAATCCTTCGTCACTGTCGATACGTCCAAGTAAATTCACAACAAGACAGCCGACCCTCCAACTGAGAGTCACGGCAGCGTAAAAATATAATACTTGCACTCAAAGGCTATCACAAGCAAGCATAGGCAAGTTCATAAAATCTTTAGACTTTCATTATCATACAAAGATGAATCTCATTTTATAAACTCAAGGCACTTTCGTATTACATAAAAATCCGGAAATTTAACCCAAAGTACTACGTACTTCCATTCTTTTCAAAAGACTCATTTTCATATAAAACCCCAAGATACTAACACCCGTAGTATAAAGGCATGTCTACATTTCAAACAAGTCACTACATTTTTAGAAATACATTTCTAGGCTTCTAAATCAAGTGACCCTTACTTTAAAACTTTAAGCAATTGATACCTTTAAATCAAATTGCCCTTCTTTATTTCAAGTCATTTCTTTGTTTACATTACTAGAGAGAACCATTCCTCTAACCTTTCATAAATTTGTTATAACCAACTTCCCATAAAGCCGTTATACTAACTTTATGCCTTAGACTAATTCATTCATTTTTTTATAACCAAGAGACTTATACTTTCAAATCAAGTTACATAACTTTCAAAATAATTCAAGTCTCTTAACTTTAGAAATCAAGTTTCTTTAACATATCAAGTCTCTTAACTTTAAAAATAAAGTCTCTTAACCTTAAAAAATAAAGTCTCTTAACCTTTTAAGAATTCAAGGTTCATGGTCTTAAAACTTCATAACGTAAACTCTTTAATATTAAGTAACATATACTTTTATGCGTCAGTGAATATGTTATACTGCTTATAACGATCTTATTAAAGCAATCATGATCTAAAAAATGTAATACAATTTTGTCTTATCTTAGTTTCTATGCAGATGGAGAATTCAACTCATTTTAATATAATTGATTGTCGATACATTTTTATTTATTAACGCTGCAATGGCTTGTTCGATACTTATTCTCATTCGTGCAATAAATTAGCAAAGTCAACTCGACTCCAAATACTTGCTAACGACTCTTACCAACATCCCCCATAAGACTTGGTAAGAACTTAGGATAACTTAGACATAACTTTCACATAGAGTAAATCAACATACATACCTCTTAACTTCTAAGAGTAGAAGGAATCATGAAATAACACCACATGTATATTTCATACATAGAATCATGCCAAAAGGAGGAAGAGGTTCACATACCTCGCGACGATTATCGACAAGTAGCAAAATGCTCCAAAGTACTTCAACCTTGATAGCTATTCCATCCCTTAAGTAGAATACGCTATACGTAGTACTTCAATCCTATAATGGCCATAATACGTCTATTAACTTCTAGCTTCAAACGTAGAATATTCTAAGTGTAAAGTCACCAAATTCTACGGAAAATCGGACAACACTTCCTTTGTTTCTACGTACTTTTCCACCTTTTTCAAGGCCCGAAAATCAATAACCAAACTCCACATTTAAGGCCCAACAATTCAGCAATACTAAGGGGATTACTCACCTTACAATACGTGTAAAATTCTGCCCCACAATCAATATAAAACTGCCCATTCCTTAATGCACATTCTCGACAATAACAACATCCTTAACAATGTCAATTTCCGTTCAATTCCTTTTTAATCCAAGTTGTATTCTAACATGTTATATACATAATAACAATTACAATAACTATAAATCCTTTCTTCCTTAACATGCGACGATTGTAACTATCGACCAAATTGATTACAACATTAATGGCTAACATGTCCATTCTCGGTTTTTAACATGTCGACGTGATCCAAATCTTTTCAAACTTCATTCTATATACCACATGCTCATTTCTTAACTACTATAACATGTAATCTTCAATTACATTAAGAAGATGAAGATTTTACCTCGATAAGCCCTAATAATGTCCAAGCGTAAAAGTCGATCCTTAGCAACTTTTAGCTCCTCTTCTTATGTTCAAATCCGCCCCAAGCACTCCTTAGAGGCTCATGAAGAACTCCTCTTCAAGTTCCATCTTCAAAGTTGAAGAACACCTTAGGTTTTCGTCTTGCGACTAACGTGAAAACGTCGTTTTTCTGGGATCTTTCTATTGAGATATCCTTACAATACCCCTAGGAACCTTGGGTTAAAGTCTTGTGAATTATGATCCACAATTTCAAAATTTTGTCTTCCATAAAGGCACAAAGCCGAGAGCCTTGAAAAAAAATGCACAAGTTTTTCATGAAATTCTCTAAGTGTGAAACTTGTCTTGCACTAGTGTGATATATATAACACATCTAAGGGTCAAGATTAAAACACTTTAAGGTCTAGTATTTAGTCAAGAATGTCAAGCTCCACTTGTCTAGCTTGACTTGTCCACATTTTCGTCCTACTTGGCATGTGGAGGGTGACACGTGTCGCCCTCCGGTTGGTCTAAAATATTTCATCTCCCAAAAATCCGATAAATTCTATAAGTCTCAAATATCAAATTCGGGAACTCAATTCTCATTAACGAACAATTTTTCCTTCCCGAGGTTCGAAATAATTTTTCCGTAGGAAAAAGCAATCCTTCTTTCGTTTCAATCTTAAGGTCGTATCTTCTCACGTACATTCTCTTAAACACATGTCCTGGAACTACGGGGTGTAAAAATATATATGTTACGCCCCGTAATTCCAAGAGGATGAGATGAGAACGTACGAAAGGAAATAAGATTCGAATTTGGAAAAAAGAAAAAAACAATTGGCAGAATATTTTTGGACAGTTTTTCAGTCAACTTGGGAGAAGTATATCTCCTAGTATAATGGGAGTTTTTAGGTGTTTCAAAAGCCTAGTATGAAGTTCATTAAGTCTAGTTTCCAACGCAATAAATCGCTCGTCGATAGGACATTGGAGTAGAAAGTTATGAACGTTACAAGGTCAGCTGACAGAAGAGACAGGGCCATGGCCGCTGGCGCTACGCAGGCCATGGCGCTAAAAGCCCGAAATTGTCCTGGTTGCAGCGCCACAAGGCCGAGGCGGGATTTTTTGCGAAAATGGGGCAAAATTAGATGATATTTATGTAAAGGACCTATGGGAGGGCATGTGTCCCTCCCAACTCAGAGTAACAAGATAAAGGCTATATATGACAAAGTCTGCTAGATTAGAATCATTTCAAGACTTCACCTAAAATTGCTCTTCTCTTCCCTTCTCTCAAATGGTTAAAACCCTAAGCCTAAATGAGATTTTTGGAAAGACAACAAGAAGGAAATATGTGGGTTAGCTTCAGAGGGGTTTGTAGAGATGATTTTAGCTGAAGAAGAATTTTGGAAAGAGGGCTAAAGTGGGAGAGATTGTTGACTATTTTGGGCTTATCAAGGTAACCACTTTGTCCTCTTAAGTGATTGATGATTTCTTATTGTTGTAGTTATACATTTTAACAAGCATGAGATATATGTATTTGAGATTAATAAGTGTTATGAATATTAGAAGCCTAAACCGAAATGACCTTGTTAGCCATTTGAAATTGAAATACAAGTTGGTAGATAGTTAGAATCGCCGCATGTTATCTAATCAAGATGGTAGTTGTTATTATCGATTGCGCTATATAACATGTTAGACTAAATAATGTGGATTAAAAGGAATTGGAAAAGACTTTACATTGTTGTTGCATTGTAGCCTTTGGCATTGAAACGCGCCTTGTTAAGGCGTGTAATCCCTTTGGTTAGCTGGAATTGTTGAGCCTTAAATGTGGCGTTTGGTTATTGATTTCGGGCCTTGAAAAAGGTGGAAAAGTATGTAGAAACAAAGGAAGTGCTGTCCAATTTTCCGTAGAATTAAGTGACTTTACACTTGGGATATTCTACGTTTGAGACTAGAAGTTAATAGGCGACATGGTCATTATAGGTTGACATACTACGTACGACATATTGGATTTAGCAAGTGGATTGAACCAAAGAGGTATGTGGAACTTTCCTATCTCTTGAGCATGAGTAGTTGTAAATATATAGTACGGTAGACGTACGAGATCTTGATGAATCTAGTTTCATTTGATATCCTTGACTTGTTTTAAGAATGTCCAAGTTGGTTGAGTTAGAGAATTAACTCACTTGTTTTAAAGATTAAGGATATCTTAGTTTCTAAAGATAAGAGACTTGAAGTATTTTTGAAAGTATATGATACTTGGTTTTTGGAAAGTTTAAGTCTCTTGGTTATAAAGAAAAATGGAAGTGTCTAAAGCATAAAGTTAGTATAACGGCTTTATGGGAAGTTGGTTATAATAACTTTATGGAGAGTTAAAAGGATGGTTTACTCTAGCAATGTAAATTAAGATAAAATGACTTGAAAGGAAGAATGGCAAATTGATTTGAAGGAATCAATTGCTTAAAGTTTTAAAGTAAAAAGTCACTTGATTTAGAAGTCTTTAAATGTAGTTCTAAAAGGTATTGTGACTTGTTTTGAAAAGTAGATATGACTTGATACTACTGCTATTAGTATCCGAAGTTTTATATGAAAAAGAGTCATTTTAAAAGAATAGAAGTATGTAGTACTTTGGGTTAAATTCTGATTTTTATAACGACACGCTAGTGCCTTAAGTAAACTAAATGAGAGTGTTTATGAACAAAGCTAATAAGGTTAGGGATTTCTTAACTTGCTTGTGTTATGTATGATAAGGTAGTGCTTATGTTATGTATGATAGCCACAGTGCTAAGGATATATATATTGTTCATTACGGTCATTCCCCTGTTTGTGACATTTGCATATTCCATGGATTTGCATCACGACGCGAGGAATACTCACGCGAGAATACCTACGCGAGTCCGTAGGGCTTACGCGGGTGAAATAGTCCTACGCGGGCGACCACCCATGCGAGAGATTACTCACGCGGGTCCACACGACCTATGCGCGCGGATACGCCTATGCGGCGAAGTTACTCACGCGGGTCCATACGGCCTATGCGGGTGAAATAGTCCCAGGAGTAGGATCGCTTAATGATACTATGGGCGGGTGACCCTACTTTGATCGTGAGCCTCCTATTTTTATGCAATAAAGTATACACTTGTTTACTCTCATTGTTAGTAAGGCACAGTATACTGTAATTTGATTATCATGCATGTCTCCAGCTTTATTTTAGACTTATGATGTAAATTGCAGTATTTTCCAGTTTTACATACTTGGTACATATTGTAATCACCCCTTTCTTCGGGGCCGCTCATGCCGCAGGTAGGGGTAAGCAGGTGGTGGATCCTCATTCTTAGGATCACTGATCAGGTGTCCGAAGCTCCATTTCTCCGGAGGCTTGTCTTTTGGTACGGTTTCCCTGATGTTGTATATCTATGTACATTCAGGGGTATGGCGGGGCCCTGTCCCGTCACAGTTGTTATTCCTAGAGGTCTGTAGTCATATTTGTGGATTGGGTTTTAAAGAACAGAGATGTACTGATTTATTTTTTATTATGTATATTTTACGGAAGGTGGTCTTATCGGCTAGCCTGTTGATGTTTATTGTCTAAGTGTTTATATGTGTTGTGTATGTTCCACTGCTATTCTCTGATGTATACCTGAAAGAGGTGCCCAGGTAGGGCACCAGTCGCGGACTCGGGGTCGGGTCGTGACAATATATTGCCCTGCCCATTAAGGTATACTTCCCGGTCCATTCTAGGAACCCTGCCCATTTAGGTATACTGCCCGGTCCATTCTGGGACACGGTAAAGTCATGTAGTCATATACTGCCCATCAAGGTATATTGCCCGGCCCATTCTGGGACATGGTAAAGTCATATATACATAAACTGCCCCTCCAAAGTATACTGCCCGACCCTTTCTGGGATGCGGTAAAATGGAATAATAACACTAACGTGAATAGCTATCATGAGCAACCATATGCAATTTAAATCATCTTTGACTCTCATTAGAACCATTAAAATGAACCTTCATTTTAGAAAAGCAAGGCATTATCACATCTTGCAATATTATGGGCTTGAACCCAAAAGTACTATGTACGTTCACCGTACCTTCATTTTAAGTAAATCCTTTGACTCTCAATGAAACAACATAAAATAACTTTTATTTAGAAAATCCAAGGTACTATCACGTCATGCATCAATAAAGATTAAGATCCAATAAAACAATGTACGTCCGCCGTACCATCTTTCCTTTATAAAATCTCAAGACACTAGCACTTGTAGCATCATGGTACTTCCACTTTTAAAATCAAGTTACTTACACTTTGAAACTCAAGTAACTTACACTTTTAAAATCAAGTCACTTACACTTTTAAAATCAAGTCACTTACACCTTTAAAATCAAGTAACTTATTCTTTGTAAATCAAGTCACTTATACTTTTCAAATCAAGTAAACACTACAATGAAGTTCGAATTCATTTAAAACACGTATGTCGACCGTACACTCATTTTATAAGGTTCATGCTCAAAGAAAGATAGGAAGAGTTCCACATACCGTTTGTCATCTGTACCAACTCAATAATCTAAATTCATCTAGATCATCTGGCTAACATTATGGAAACATTAGCATAGTGATAACCGATCCGAATTGCCAAATTAATCCATTTTATGAGCCTTTAGCAGGTTATATATTAATAATGATCTTATCTAATCAGATGTGAACCTAGAAAGTGTAAAATGAACTGGTTATATCTTAGCTTCTATGCAGATGAAAATTCTACTCATTTCAATATAATTGATTGTCGATACATTTTTTCATTAACGCTGCAATGGATTGTTCGATACCTTTTTCATTTAACGCTGCAATGACTTATTTTAATATGCTTACCAAAATCAGTCTCAACGCTTAATACTTATTAGTGTTGTAACTTAGCAAGATCAACTTTACTTCAATACTTCCTAAAAACTCTTACCAACATCTCACATAAGACTTGGTAAAGACATAGGAATAATTTAGACGTGCCTTTAGCATATAATTAATAACATGAATACTCCTTAACTTCTAAGAGTAGAATGAATCATGAAACAATACCACATGTATATTTCATACGTAGAACATGCCAAAAGAAGGAAGAGGTTCACATACCTTATTGACGACTAACCAACACGACAAGTAGAATATGTCCCAAATAGGTACTTCAACGTATATGACAGCAACACGTCTATCAACTTCATGATACTAGTATACACTTATACCACATAATGAATCTCCTTTCTTATAAAAATTTGGACAGCACTTCCCCTGTTTATACGTATTTTCCACCTTTCAACAAGGCCAATTTCATCAATAACCAAGGCACCAATTAAGGGCACAACCAAAATAACAACTAAATGGTATTACACGCCTAATTTACGTGTAAAATTCAGCCCCTTAATACATATAAAAACAGTTCGCAAAAACAGTCTGTGTTCCACAACAACAAGTGTAAAATGTGAGGCCTTTCAACACCTTTCTACACCCTTATTCCTTTAGGACTTTCATTAGCAATTACTACACTTAAACATGCATAATGGTGGCTGATTTTCCAGCATTTTAATACCACAAAACAGTCCCTAAAACTGCACACAATATCCAACAGTTTTATAGTAATTCTCGGCCAAACAACCCCAATACAATAACCCTTTCCATAATTTTTTTAATCCAATTCAAGTTCCAATACTTTCATACAAATCATATCAACTTATCAAAAACAAGATTACTTTATTTTATCATGCAATAGATTAAGTTAACAACAATAAAAAATGAATCTAATGTCTCGGCCAACCACAATATTGTCACATGCACTTCTTATTTTCCATTTCTCTTAACACAAGTTCATCCCTTAACTACATCAACATGTAATATCCAATTACTTCAAGAGAAAGATGAGATCTTACCTTATTTTTAGCCCAAAAATAGTCCACTAGTTCGGCCCTCTCCCTCACTTTTTCACCACCTCTTCAAGTCTCAACAACACACATGTATCCTCTACAAGCTTGTATCCATCTTTCTTTCTTGTTTTTCTTCCACAAAGTTCATAACAAGCTTAGGGTTTTTCTTGGAAAAAACTTGCCAAAACCGTGACTCAAAGGCTTGGAGAGTTAACCTTGGCTTAGCACTTAGTCAAGGTGCTTAATCTAGAAGGATTATAACTCTTGATCTTAACTTTTGGGCTTATGAGATTCTCGAAAATTTGGGGAGAAAGGGAGAAGATAAGTGTCTCAAGGGTGAAGATATTATGAGAGCTAAGTCTTGTCAAGTATATCTTATAAGGTGTGAGACTTGAAAGACAAGTGGAAAGGGACACATGTCACCCTCTCATTGGTCGAATCCCCACTTAATAAAATATCTAAATATTTGTCCAAAATATCCTAAAATCGAAGGGCCCCACAAAATTATAAAATTTTCGGCGGACCCCATATTATCAGTTCCAATATTTCGTAATCCAATACTAATTACATAAATCCAATTAGAAGCGTTAAACTTCAAGTTAATAATTTTCATCGTCACGTTTTTCCAAAAATTTTCCGAAGGAAAATGTAAACATTCTTTCCTTTCAACCTTCAAATCTTAATTCTTTAATCACGTTCTCATATCAATGTCATGGGATTACGGGGTATAACATCCTTCCCTCCTTAGAAACATTCATCCTCGAATGTTCATCAAAGGTCTCAGTGTCACGACCCGAACCCCTGACCCGTGACTGGTGCCGTACCTGAGCACCCTCCTATCTAAATGACACAAGTAAACCGCTGAACTAAATAACACCTCTTTTTTTTTTAAAAAACCAACGAAAACATGCAAGGGCAAAGACGACAAGGCTGCCATATAATATACATAATCAAAAGGCACTACACTGTACACGAGTCCAATCCAACATATGAATACAGACCTCTAAGAGTTTTACTGAACTATGACGGGACAAGGCCCCATGCATCCATAATCGCAAAATCTCGTGATCAAGGATCTATACTAAAATGATAAGCTCCCAACAAACGGAGCTATCTAAAACTCGAGCAAGCGGTCCTACCTTGCAGATCACCGAATCGTGTACCTAAACATGCGGCATGAACGCACTTCCTGAGAAAGGGGTCAAGACGGGAATGTACCAAGTATATGAAGCAGTAAATCAGAAAGGAGATCACATACCCATATAACAGAAGCAAGTATGATAACTCAAAACAATAAAGACACCGAACCTTGCAATCATGAGAGTAATGCAATCATTTTTACCTTTTAAGTTATGCCTTTAACAACGAGATTAATTATTCCACTTTAAGTCATAAACACACCGCACTTTTCATTAATGAAATCACTACCGCTTTCAAAACACGTAGGACGGTCGCTGCTGTGGTCAACCACCTCGTATTATAATGCAACCTATCATAGGACTATTTCACCCGCAAGGGAATATTTCACCCGCATAGGTCACGCGGACCCGCAATGAGTCATCGGACACGATATCGTGATCACGGATAGCTAATCCATGGCTTATATCCCGGGAATTTAACCCGCCCGAGTCTATCCGACCCGCCGTGAGTGTGTACCACTCACGCCATGGGGAGCTACTCCATGATATCTCTTTAACCAAGTTGTCGGCCCTTTATGGAGGGACGCGGAGATGTGGAAATACGACACTTTCACGAATGTCTATATGAGCAACCCATATGCAAGCAAACCATTCTTGACCTTTATTTATAAAATGAATAAACCATCATTTTAGCAAACCAAGACAATACCATACCTTTCCTTTTTACACAAACCAAGACAATACCATGCCTTTCCTTTTTACATAAACCAAGACAATATCATGCCTTTCCTTTTTACATAAACCAAGACAATACCATGCCTTTACACAAACCAAGACAATTACCATGCCTTTCCTTTTTAACAAACTAAGAGAAATTCTCATTTAAGAAAGCCAAAGTACTATCAACGCACAAATAGAATAATTCTCATTTAAGCAAGCCAAAGTACTATCAAGGCACAAATAGAATAATTCTCATTTAAGCAAGCCAAAGTACTATCAAGGCACAAATAGAAAAATTTCATTTGTTAGCCAAAGTACTACGTACGTCTGCCGCACGTTCTTTACCTTTTTCATAAAATCCCAAGGTCCTAGCCTTGCAACATCAAGTTACATATTCTTCAAATTAAGTGGCTTACATTCTTTATATTCTAGTCACTTCTTTTATGTACTACAATGAAGCCAAAATTCATTTATGGCCCCTATTACACTAACACTTGTAGTATCAAGCCACTTCTATTTTTTTTTCAAATAAAACTACCCTTTTAAAACTTCAATTCAAGGTTTTGAAATCAAGTAGCTTCTACTTTTAAATCCCAAGTAACTCACATCTTTAAAACAAGTTACTTCTCTTTAAATCATGTCATTTCTCCTCTTTTAAATCAATTAAGTAAATCACTCATTTGACTCCCCTAAAGCCGTTATAACTAACTTCCCATAAAATCATTATAAAAACCTTTAGGTTTTGGAACTAAGGAACTATCCAAGAGATTAGGAACCACTTCCTTTTTAAGACTCTAAGTACTTCAAGTAAAACAACTTTCACTTTTGAAAATCCAATTTTTATCAAGGGAATGGATTATAGCAACTTCCAATTTAAACATCCAAAGTATAATCAAGGAAGTATATAGAACAACTTCTATATTAGGACATCCAAGTACAATCAAGGAAGTATATAGACCAACTTCTATATTAGGCAATCCAAGTACAATCAAGGAAGTATATAGAACAACTTCTATATTAGGCAATCCAAGTACAATCAAGGAGTAGATCATTTAAGGAGTAGGATTTATTTACTTTACCATAAGGAATCATGCTAGAAGAAGAGGAGATGGTTCACATACCTTTTCGGCTTAATCCACAAGCTAAGTCGAATACGCCGCACATAGAATTGTCAACCTATAATGGCCATAACACGACTATCAACTTCTAGTTTCTAACGTAGAATGATACTAAGTATAAGGTCTCTTATTCTACGGAAAATTGGGCAGCACTTCCTTTGTTTCTACGTACTTTTCCACCTTTTTCAAGGCCCGAAATCAATAACCAATATGCCACATTTAAGGCTCAACACATCAACCAATCAAATGGGATTACACGTCTTACAATACGTGTAAAATTCTTCCCCACAATTCATACCAAGTAGTTCAATAGCCAAAGCCATTCTCGGCTAACATACACCACAATGTAAAGTCCTTTCCAATTCTTTTTCAATCTAAGTTGTTAATCTACCATGTTATATAGTTGTAAACAACTTTAACTACTATAAATCCTTCTTTATATAACATGCGACGACTAAACTAATAACCAAATTGAATTGTAATCTCAAAGACTAATCATGCTAGTTTCGGATTAGTGGTTCCAATATCTATAACACTTATCAAACTTCAATATATATATCTAATACTTGTTTATATCCATAACTACAACAATAAGTAATCTTTAATCACTAAAACGACAAGATTGTTACCTTGATAAGCCCTTATATAACTCCAAGATTTAAAGTCGCTCCTTAGAAATCTTAGCTCATTTCCTTCACGCTGCAATCCTCTATTTGAAGCCCTTAGAAGTTCACCAACAACTTCCCTTCCATTTCCAATCAAAACTTATGAAAACAACTTAGGTTTTCATCTTACGACTAACGTGAAAACGTCGTTTTTTCAGGATTTTTCTATTGAGATATCCTTATAATACCCCTAGGAACATTTGGTTTAAGTATTGTGAATTATGAACCACAAATGAATTTTTTTTGTGTGGGATTAGGCATGAGCCCGAGAGCTCCTCTTAGTGCAAGAACAAGTGTGAAATTTTTTCTAAGTGTTGTGATAAGTCTTGCTACTAGGATGAATATATAACACAACGGGCGGCCTAGATTAAAACATTTGCGTGGTCAAAGAAGAAATCTATATATCTAGTCTAGTGGCGTTATTTTACTTAGTCAATTTTAACAATCTTGGTTTGTCAAGACTTGTTCATGCACTGACTACTAACTCGTCACTGACCACTTAACCTTGGTCACAATTTTCGAACAAGCCTCATGTAGGGGTGACACGGTCGCCTCCCATTCGCCCATAAAATTTCGCTTCAAATTTCCATAATTGGTCAAAATATCTAAACCTCATGGCCCCACAAAACGTAAGATTTCTCGGGTGGGCCCTACGTGTCCAAATCCGAAAATAAAATTCTATAGTCCCGATAAATTCCATCAGTCTCAAATAACAATTCTGAGAACCCAATTCTCATTAACGAACAATTTTCCTTCCCGAGGTTCGGAAGATTTTCCCCTTAGAAATAACAACTCTTTCTTTCGTTCAAACTTTCAAGTCTTGTATTCTCGCATCTATTCTCTTATATATGTCCTGGAATTTCGGGGTGTAACATTCTTCCCCCCTTAGAAACATTCGTCCCCGAATGTTCTTAGTCGGTTTTCAAGCTATACAAACTCCGACACAGTCTCCTTACTATGCCTATCAATCAATACTCCACAAGACCAACGATGCCACACACGGCCACCATATATCATATGTATACATATCAATGGACCTTCCATCCGCGGTCCCTTCTTACAAAACTAGAAGGTTACAGTCTTCAAAACAGAATCTTTAGAGGTTCCTTTCTTTTTCCGTATAAAGGGATGGCCCTGTCGTATTCTAAGTCATTGGACTAACACTATCTGAACCCTTCAGTCGGACTCCCACTCAGCTAATTGATGGTTTCCCCCGTGCTACTTCCCTTCTCTGTCTCACTTAGTCAAATTACTATCTGGGGCATGATCCTATAATCTACCTAGCTTAGTTTACCAACCGGTGTAAACTCTAATACTAGTAGCATCTCAATTACGAGCACCTATGGACAGTGTTATAACACTGAACCTAAGGCGTGTGTATCATCACCATTAACCTCCACTCATGGCCTAAAAAGGATTCTCTCTACGCACCTTCGTTAATCATAACTATAACCATTTTAGTTCTTGTTCCTTCATTTTCTTACTTGTCATACTTTCTCGTACTTCCAAACTTATTTTAGTACACATACAAAATTTCAAATATTGTTTCTGTTCTCCAATCCTTGGAGTTACTATCCAAACTTGGCCATTATGCTGCTTGAATTTTTGTTAAGGCTCTTCTCGGCCCTTACGACCTGGTTCTGGTGGAACGCGTCCACGAACTCCTACAACGATTAACTAGACTTGGGTCTTGCATCCTCGTGACCCTATCACATAGCGGGACCATTTCCAACTGGAACCACTTCATTCCATGGTACCGGTTGACCCGAACTCGGTCCATAACCCGACCCATCGTCACACTTAACTCTTATTCTTAGTCTGAAAGGAATATCTCACCTATCTCAAGGTACTTCTCACCCTATCCTCCCATTCACTAGAGGTTCGCCACCTAGGCCGAAATATTTCTACTGTACAACCTCCACTATCGGTCTTACACTATTATAGGGTAATTACAACTTGTGAACCCTACACAACTATAGTCTCAGTTCACTTTATCATTCTTGTCAACATTCTTCACTCTTCACCTTACTAATCAAGGTATCCCTACTTCTGGTGGTGCTATCAATTTACAACTACTAGCAACAAAGGGAAATATATACGCTACGGCGGAATCTGAATCTATCAACGCACGTATGATTCAAAAGAATCGAAATATACCGTAACCCCACGCGACGTTGCTTCGATCCCCGCCAGAGCCACGCCATCTACGCGTTCAAGGACCGCGAACTATAAACTCCACCGACTCTACCACGCCCGTCGACATTCAATACCCCGCCGGGCGACAGGAGGAAAAGGAACCAACCACCGACCTCATAGTCGAGCCACCACACCGAGTTCTTCTAAAAGGACATTCCCATCGCTATGGCCGACGGTCACAATAATAACAAACACTGTACAAAACGGCATTTCCCCAAATAACGCTTACTACGTCGGAAACACTAAGGAATATGTGGCCTCGATTGAGAAAGACCTCTACTTCTCTAAAAACCTCGAACCCTGGAGCTCGGACTGGATCCTAAATACCTTGTGGGGTCCAATCTCCCACCTATGAGCTGCGGGGTATGTCCTGGGTAGGCTGGGACGAATATCTCACTCGCTACTGAGGATGCTCATCCATAAACTCACCGGGATAACCAACCGGTCTAGCCCTCTTACGCTGATTTCCGCGTTGGCCCTCTACCTTCTATACACATGTCAGACCGCCGAATAACCTCCTCACCGATGAAATCGCATCACCGCTTATCTTGGTCAATGACATAATCGCTTCCTTATGACCTATAGTCTTCCCTAATCGAGAAACCGGAGGATTCGTGTCAGGCCTCAAAACTCGCGCAGAAGAACTCGCCGATCGCGCACAATATTCTGTGATACCCGGGTACGAGCCTTATCAACTCTCTAAGTTTGATTGGTAGCTCTCGCATCGCTTTGCCCTTCGCGCATCGTTCTCCTTCGAGGCATACCAGAACACAAAAATACGCTGCAGGGATTATCTTAATAACACAATGGCACGTACGATCTCGTGAGTGAGAAGAATAGAAACTAAATTAAATGTCCAAAGAGCTCTCGCTTACGGGTGTGTCGCGCAACACACCGATAATCAAGACTCTACTAGACACGGCCCGCAGACATTCCGAGGATCGATCGCTCGATACCACTCTGTCACAACCCAACCCCAAGCTCGGATCGTGCCCTACCGGCACCTCCTATCTAAATGACACAAGTAAACCGCGGAACTAAATAACACTTTTTTATTTTTTAAAACCAACGAAAACATGCAAGGGCAAAGCCGAAAAAGCTGCCATATAATATACATAATCAAAAGGCACTACACTGTACACGAGTCTAATCCCACATATGAATACATACCTCTAAGAGTTTTACTAAACTATTACGGGACAAGGCCCCGCCATACCCATAACTGTAAAAAAGCCTGTACAGAAGGATCTATACCAAAATGATAAGCTCCCGAACAAATGGAGCTATCCAAAACTCTGAGCAAGGGTCCTACACTTGCAGATCACCGAACTGTGTACCTAAACTCGCAGATGAACGCATCCTCCGCAGAAAGGAGGTCAAGATTTAATAATGTACCAAGTATATGGCAGAAGCATCGCAAAGCGAGATCACACACCACAAATAATGTGAAGCAAGTATGATAACTCAAAACAACAAAGACACCGAACCTTGTAATCACGAGAGTAATGCAATCATTTTTACCTTTAAGTTATGCCTTTAACAATGAGATTCACTGCTCCACTTTAAGTCATAAACACACCGCACTTTTCATTAATGAAATCACTACCGCTTTCAAAACACGAAGGTCATGCCGCTGTGGTCAACCACCCTCAGATTATAATGCAACCTATCATAGGACTATTTCACCCGCAAGGGAATATTTCACCCGTGATAGTCATGGACCCGCGAATGAGTCATCAGACATCGATATCGTGATCACGGATAGCTAATCCATGGCTTATATCCCGGGAATTTAACCCGCCCGAGTCTATCCGACCAGCCGTGAGTGTGTACCACTCACGCCATGGGGAGCTACTCCATGATATCTCTTTAACCAAGTTGCCGACCCTTTATGGAGGGACGCGGAGATGTGGAAATACGACGCTTTCACGAATGTCTATATGAGCAACCCATATGCAAGCAAACCATTCTTTACCTTTATTTATAAAATGAATAAACCATCATTTTAGCAAACCAAGACAATACCATACCTTTCCTTTTTACACAAACCAAGACAATACCATGCCTTTCCTTTTTACATAAACCAAGACAATACCATGCCTTTCCTTTTTACATAAACCAACACAATACCATGCCTTTCCTTTTTACATAAACCAAGACAATACCATGCCTTTACACAAACCAAGACAATTACCATGCCTTTCCTTTTTAACAAACTAAGAGAAATTATCATTTAAGCAAGCCAAAGTACTATCAAGGCACAAATAGAATAATTCTCATTTAAACAAGCCAAAGTATTATCAAGGCACAAATAGAATAATTCTCATTTAAGCAAGCCAAAGTACTATCAAGGCACAAATAGAAAAATTCTCATTTAAGCGAGCCAAAGCACTACGTACGTCCGCCGCACGTTCTTTACCGTTTTTATAAAATCCCTAGGCCCTAGCCTTGCAACATCAAGTTACATATTCTTCAAATTAAGTGGCTTACATTCTTTATATTCTAGTCACTTCTTTTATGTACTACAATGATGCCAAAATTCATTTATGGCCCCTATTACACTAACACTTGTAGTATCAAGCCACTTCTAATTTTTTTTCAAATCAAACTACACTTTTAAAACTTCAATTCAAGGTTTTGAAATCAAGTAGCTTCTACTTTTAAATCCCAAGTAACTCACACCTTTAAAAAAAGTTACTTCTCTTTAAATCATGTCATTTCTCCTCTTTTAAATCAATTAAGTAAATCACTCCTTTGGCTCCCCTAAAGCCGTTATAACTAACTTCCCATAAAGCCATTATAACAACCTTTAGGTTTTGGAACTAAGTCACTGTCCAAGAGATTAGGAACCACTTCCTTTTTAAGACTCTAAGTACTTCAAGTAAAACAACTTTCACTTTTGAAAATCCAATTTTTATCAAGGGAATGGATTATAGCAACTTCCAATTTAAACATCCAAAGTACAATCAAGGAAGTATATAGAACAACTTCTATATTAGGACATCCAAGTACAATCAAGGAAGTATATAGACCAACTTCTATATTAGGCAATCCAAGTACAATCAAGGAAGTATATCGAACAACTTCAATATTAGGCAATCCAAGTACAATAAAGGAGTAGATCATTTAAGGAGTAGGATTTACTTACTTTACCATAAGGAATCATACTAGAAGAAGAGGAGATGGTTCACATACCTTTTCGGCTTAATCCACAAGCTAAGTCGAATACGCCGCACGTAGAATTGTCAACCTATAATGGCCACAACACGACTATCAACTTCTAGTTTCTAACGTAGAATGATACTAAGTATAAGGTCTCTTATTCTACGAAAAATTGGGCAGCACTTCCTTTGTTTCTACGTACTTTTCCACCTTTTTCAAGGCCCGAAATCAATAATCAATATGACACATTTAAGGCTAAACACATCAACCAATCAAAGGGGATTACACGCCTTACAATACGTGTAAAATTCTGCCCCACAATTCAAACCAAGTAGTTCAATAGCCAAAGCCATTATCGGCTAACATACACCACAATGTAAAGTCCTTTCCAATTCTTTTTCAATATAAGTTGTTAAGTCTACCATGTTATATAGTTGTAAACAACTTTAACTACTATACATCCTTCTTTATATAACATGTGACGACTAAACTAATAACCAAATTGAATTGTAATCTCAAAGGCTAATCATGCTAGTTTCGGATTAGTGGTTCCAATATCCATAACACTTATCAAACTTCAATATATATATCTCATGCTTGTTTATATCCATAACTACAACAATAAGTAATCTTTAATCACTAAAACGACAAGATTGTTACCTTGATAAGCCCTTATATAACTCCAAGATTTAAAATCGCTCCTTAGAAATCTTAGCTCCTTTCCTTCATGCTACAATCCGCTATTTGAAGCTCTTAGAAGTTCACCAACAACTTCCCTTCCATTTCCAATCAAAACTTATGAAAACAACTTAGGTTTTCATCTTGCGACTAACGTGAAAACGTCGTTTTTCCGGGATCTTTCTATTGAGATATCCTTATAATACCCCTAGGAACCTTGGGTTTAAGTATTGTGAATTATGAACCACAAACGAATTTTTTTTGTGTGGGATTAGGCATGAACCCGAGAGCTCCTCTTAGTGCAAGAACAAGTGTGAATTTTTTTCTAAGTGCTGTGATAAGTCTTGCTACTAGGATGAATATATAACACAATGAAGGGCCTAGATTAAAACATTTGTGTGGCTTGGATGAAGAAATCTAAATATCTAGTCAAGTGGCCTTATTTTACTTAGTCAATTATATCAAGCTTGGCTTGTCTAGACTTGATCATCCACTTGACTACTAACCTTGGTCACTTGACCACTTAACCTTGGTCACAATTTTCGAACAAGCCTATGTAGGGGTGACACGTGTCGCCCTCCCATTCGTCCATAAAATTTCGTTTCCCGAAATTTCCATAATTGGTCAAAATATCGGAAACCTTGTGGGCCCCACAAAACGTAAGATTTCTCGGGTGGGCCCTACGTGTCTAAATCCGAAAATAAAATTCCATAGTACCGATAATTCCATCATTCTCAAATAACATTTCTGAGAACCCAATTCTCATTAACGAACAATTTTCCTTCCCGAGGTTCGGAAGATTTTTCCCTTAGAAATAACAACTCTTTCTTTCGTTCAAACTTTCAAGTCTTGTGTTCTCGCGTCTATTCTCTTATATATGTCCTGGAATTTCGGGGTGTAACACTCAGCTATACAAACTTCGACATAGTCTCCTTTAACTATACCTAACAACCCATACTCGTTAGTTTCAAAGACCATGCTCCGCACATCGCACCGCTGCTCGAATTCCCTTCTCAAGTTTCAAAGACTGCTCCTATTCTTTGGCACCGAGGTGTTGTGCCTGAAATTCGCAGCACACATTTATCACTTAATCTCTTCTTTTTCTACAAGTCCCAACAATACTCAGCAAACCCAAAGATGCCACACCGGGCCACAATATAACACATAGTCTCATTCACCAATCACAAGTGGTTTATACTCAAACCAATGAATCATCACCTCTAATATACTTCACCTATACCATGTACCTTAACCACGATCACAAATAAAATACTTTATTAAAGAAGGCCTTGTATATCTAGAGTCTCAACGATTATTCCCATATCCTAGGATTCTCAATTTTTCCATGTCCCAAACTTACATTATCTCTCCCCGTATACGGGTAAGATAGCTCCTCTTAATCTCAAAATCATGTTGTCTCAATCATAACAACCCTACTTACTCCATACCAATATTATTTGTACATATCACTTAAGCATTCAACATCGCTTAATCTAACAACATGGTATGCCATTAAGTTAATTAAACATAATCTCTTAAGGGTCCATCACCCTCTCCAACAACTCATCACCTCATAATTACTCCAAATTAGCACATATATAACCTTGATAAGGATTCATTAAACTGTTTCATACCTTCCAAGAAATTTATAAAGCTTAACCATCTCATTTTTCCCATAATCATTTCAGGAAACACACACATGGCCCTAATAAATATGTCGGTAGAGATGTACATCATCATACCAACTATACAACAATTTTACCAACCTGTATACCAAGTTCATATATTCCCCTTCGGGGCCATTGTCGCTTTCTCATAGCTGCAACCATAATAATACGTTAAGGAGGGACTACCCTAACAACATAGCTCTATCGCACGATCTTAGAGTAAGAAGAATAGAAACCAATCCTAAATGTAATGTAGCCTCCTGTTTATGGGTGTGGTGCACAACACACTGATAACCAAGACTATACTGCACACGGTCTGTAGACATTCCAAGGACTAACTGCTCTGATACCACTCTTGTCACGACCCAAACCCCGGGCCCGCGACTGGTGCCCTACCTGGGCACCCTTCTACCCATACATCACATAAAATCAACGGAAACTCTAAGAAAACTCATGTTATAAAAACAGGAAAGTTGATGAGGCTGCCGCTATATATAAATGTGAACATCCCGACAACACAGTAGTACAACTGGCCAACAATATATATACAACTCATGCAAGTCCAGCCCACATATGAATACATGCACTTATGAGTTTGGACAAGAATCTATGATCGACAAGGCCCCTGCACTTCAATATACACAAGTCTACAAACAAAGACCTGTACCAAGATGACAAGCTCCGGAACAAGGGAGGCATCTCAACAAGCTGGGCAAGGATCCTAAGCTCGCGGATCCACAAACTATGTACATATACCTGCGGGCATGAACGCAGCCCCCCGAAGGGGGTTAGTACAACAAGTACTAAGTATGTCAACAGAAAGTACAATAAACAAGATCATAAATGTACAAAAGATGATAGGGGAAAGTATGAAAACCTTATACTGCATCCAATCGTACATATAAAATAAGAGTCAATCAGACTCAGATCACTATACCATCAGATCACTATACCATCGTATCATAACGCCCGACCTTTAGCGAAGGACGCGTAAACATCAAGCTTCATATATTGCCCTGCCCATTAAGGTATACTGCCCGGTCCATTCTAGGACACGGTAAAGTCATGTAATATATATAGTGCCTTGTTCGTTAAGGTATACTGCCCGGTCCATTCTGGGACACCGTAAAGTCATATAATATATATACTGCCCTGCCCATTAAGGTATAATGCCCGGTCTTTTCTGGGACCCGGTAAAGTCATGTAATAAATATATTGCCCTGCCCATTAAGGTATACTTCCCGGTCCATTCTGGGAACCCTGCCCATTTAGGTATATTGCCCGGTCTATTTTGGGACACGGTAAAGTCATGTAGTCATATACTGCCCATCGAGGTATACTGCCCGGCCCATTCTGGGACACGGTAATGTTATACCCCGTATTTCCAGAGTATGTACGTGAGGGCGTACGTACAAAGTTTAAGTCTTAAGTTGGCATTAGGGACAAATTTTTTTGTTCACAACTACCGAAAAGAATCGTTTTTCGACGAAACGTTTTACAAAACTTGCGAAGGGAAAATTACGGCTATGTCATTTATATTTTTTGCGGATTTTTCCGAGAGATGAAATATTTTGATTAACGGAGGGTGACATGTGTCACCTCAAAGTGGACGGCATCAGGCCTCATTTGCACGTTTTTGGCATTTTTGTTGCCTTAAACATTTGGTCAATGGTTGGTAGATATTTGTGTGGTAGATGAGAAAGTGGGACCCATAAAACACTTGTCCAAATCTTCACCCTACACTTGCCTACCACTTGTCTTAATCCTAGCCCTCAATGTCCTATAAATACCCCTTAGTTGAAAACTTATTTCATCCACTCTGAGCAATTTCCAAGTCTAAAAATCCTCCCTCCCTTTGTAGTAGTTTCGCCCAAGCCCTCCCCTCGAGAAGGCCCTTGGCCGAAACCCCTTCCTTTGGTGCTAGCCAAAGTACCCCTTCCTTTGTGGTGCTAGCCGAAAGTACCCCTTTGCCTAGTCGCTCGTGAAATACGCCCACTCTTGGTAGAAAAGTATTCTCCAAGTATTGTTACTATTCAAAATACTTTGGCCCAAATACCTTGTAGTATTCCAAGGTTACACCTATACTAAAAGCCTGTAAATACTATTATACTTCCTTTCACTACAAAAACGAAACCCTAAGGAAAATCTTCATAGTCATTGAAGTATTAAGAAGAAGTTGCGAGAACTTCTAAGGGTTGTTTGAGCGGGTTGAGCACCCAGAGTAGAGCTAAACGTTGCTCAGATCGACATTTAAACTTGGATAATTTTGGGCTTATCGAGGTAAATACTCGCCTTCTATCAGAATTGGAAATTGCATCGTAGTAGTATAGAAATGAGTATAAGATATGAAGGATGGTATAAGAGAAGAGAATTGAATCAAATCACATCAAGGATATTAAAGAAGTTAAGATTAAATTGTACTTACATAGGACTCCGTATTTACGAGACTTGTGTAGTTTGACTGCAGGGAAGTCACGCCCAATTTTCCGTAGAATCAGTATCTAGATTTATTCTACCGAGTAGTCTAGACATTGATAGACTTGTATAACCGTTATATGTTGAAGCATCGCGAGTAGCGATTCTACTCGGGGTGGAAAAGGCTAGCAGGATTACAAAGATTGGAGCTATTTGCTAATAGTCGATAAATCGTCGCGAGGTATGTGATTCTTCCTATCCTCTTGAGCATGATATTTTAAAAGTATATATATATATAGCACGGTAGACGTACGTGTGTTAACTGAACGTGGTTTTACTGCGATGTCTTTTGACTTGAGTCTAAATAATAAGAATCTGAAGTATTTCAAAAGAATTAAGAAACCTTTTTGAAAGAAGAGTAACACTTGGTTTTAAAAGCTTAAGAGTTATACTAGCTTTATGGGAAGTTAGGTATAACTACTTAAGAGAGGTAAAAAGAATGGTTTACGGATCTTAAAGATAAGAGACTTGACTCATTTATTAATATGAATTTTGTTAAAAAGTGTGAAACCTCATTCGTGAGTAATGAGTACTTGGTTTTTAAAAGGAATAATGATTTACTGATTTCGGAGATCAGAATAAGTATCGAAAAAACCATCAATGCTAATAAAGGGAAATGTATTTACTAATTAAGTATTATTAAAACCAGTAGAAACCTCCATCTGCATAGAAGCTAAGATGAGACAAAATGATATTACATTTCCTAGATCATGGTTGCTTTAATAAGATTGTTATAAACAAGAATAACCTACTCACATATAAGGCATATGTTTCTCAAATTGTTTTAAAGGAGAATTATATCATTAAGTGATTAAAACTATAAACTACGAAACCTTTCGAAAATGAGAAACTTGAGCATTTGAAATTAGGCAAACTTGAACGTTTGGAAAATAATGTTGTTACTTGATTTTCAAAGGGAAGTGTTTTGGATTACTTAAAAAGATAGTCACTCTATTTTTATACTACGGGTATGGTGTGACTTTTGTGAAAGAAACAGATCTTTTAAAGAGTTAATGTATGAAGTACTTTGGGGATAAAAACCCGAACTTGTTAACATAAAGTAGAAAGTACCTTGTGTGAATAACTTGATTGTGTTGGTTTATGATAGCCTCGTAATACTTTCTTGTTGATTTGATAAGTAAACATGTTAGGATGCTACGGTGTTAGTATCTTGTGACGCTTGTGTAAAGGGGTTTTCCTTGTTGCGCTTATGTTGTTTAACGATAAGTTCGCTATGTTAGTACTATATCACTCACCTCGACATGATACCGGTTGCGCATCCGACGCGGGTAATACTCGTGCAATCAGGTGACTATGATTCGAGGATACTCACGCGGGTCCAAGCGGACCTACGCGAGCTACGAGAGTTCCGTGTTAGTGTGCGCGCCTTTGTGGTCACGCGGTCTATGTGGCCACGCGATCGCGAGTCCAGTGACGACGCCGGAGTAGCTACCGACGCGGGAATACCTCACGCGCCTATGCGAGTGGCCATGCGGAGTCGCGGAAGTTCCAGGACTAGACGCGCACATTAGATACTGCGGCGAGTGGTCACCTTCGATCACGTGGCGGTCTAGACAGATCTCATGATACGCTTTATGACATTGTCGATCGCTGGTGTTAGTAGTCGGCTATGCCTTCGCACTTACCGTGACGGTTTTATTATGACACAGCGGGACCTCGTGTTCATGTGGTATTCCTTGGTGCTTTTATATCATAGTTCACGGCAGCGGGCGTATTCCACGGCATGATTGATATCGAGGCGCGAGACCCATAGTTATATTTTAGTGATGACTTTGAGGCGCGAGTCCCCGACTTGACACGATCGCTATTTATCGGAATCGTAGTTTGCTATCATATATGTCTCCTGCTTTATATAGACTACTATGATTTCATTTATAGTATTTTCGGCCATACTTGGTACCGTTGATCGACTTCCTTCGGGGCCGCTCACGCCGCAGTAGAGGTACACCGCTTGTTGATCCTCGCCATGTGGTCACAGCTCATTGGGAAGCTCCGCTTTCTCCGAGGCTTATCTGTATAGTCCTCGCCGCAGAGGTACTTACATTCAGGTATGGCGGGCCCCGTCCCGCCATTGTTGTCATATCATTCTGCAGGTATGTAGCATCGGGCGAGTTGTAAAGCGGATGAATCGTCGGATTTAAGTTTTTATATATATACGCCGAAGGCAACTTTTCTCGATAACTATTTCATATTTCATGTCTTGTTTTATATTCCGCCGACACTGGATGTATGTCTACTGGGTGCCCGGTAGGCACTACCACGCCCGAGTTCGGTCGTGACAAAAGTGGTATCAGAGCGCTTAATCCTGGAAAGTGTCTACCGCAGATCTAGTAGAGTCTTGATTATCGCTGTCGTGCACCACACCAATAATCAGGAGGCAATAGGATATTTAGGATTGGTTTCATTCTTCTCACTCGAGATCGCGCTTAGAGTTGTGTTATAAGTCGGACCTCTAACGTATTTCTTTCCTCACCGCTATGCCTCGCCTAAGGCAACCGGGCCCGAGGGGCAAGGCATCCGGCGGAGCCGCGAGCAGAGCACGAGGGTTACTAGGGCATGTGCCCAATCATCACCGGGGTGGTGCTTCATTCGGGAGTTCTCGACGCCGCCAAAATTTGCAGCACGTTGGCAAAGCAGCTCATCGCGCCATGATATATGAGCCTTCGCCCACGCACCAAGAGCAGAAAGTATAGATTGCAAAGAGACGACCACTACATTAGCTAAGGACGAGCTACCAGAGAGTATATGATGCATCGATTTATCACGGTCTTGATGACTATCTAAGAGAGGTTGTGCAAGAGTAGCTCTTCATCAAAGCTGAGCATGGCTCACAGACGGGCTTATGCACAAGAGTCGAGAAACGTAGGATCGACGGTTAACCAAGATCAGCCAAGGGGCCGACGACAGTGGTCCTTTGTAACTTTCGAGGCGAACCGCCTCAGAAGAGATTAGATACGCACTCCACCGCAGAGTGGTCCTCCGTGGTTCAGGACGCTCGGGTATGCCGGAGTCGGTCGAGCCCGTGGCTTCCGGCTCACAGACAAAGCGCCATTGTGGGAATGTCGCCTTCTTGGTACTTGTCTCACCGCGCGCCGTGGCCATGTGGTCGAAAGGATGTCCTAGCAGGAGGGATGTGGCAGTGAGGACTCAACCTACCGCATCGCCATGGATTCAGTGGCTCTGAGAGGACGAGGTGTTAGCAGAGAGGCCATCCCCACCTCGGTGTGGCCGCTGAAGATGTCATCGCGGGGAGTGTCATTTCTTCGACAACTTGTTTTGCTTCATGACAGCAGGCCATTTTACGAAATTGTCCACCAGGTGGCGCTGATGTAGAGACTCACCTTCGTGATCGCTGGCTAGTTCACCTTCCTTAGCTATGCACCCAATAGGCGTGATTGATTAGAACGACAAGCGGAGCGAAGTCAGAGATACAGTAGATCCTTAACCTCTAGAGATTAGTACGTATGATAAGACGAGTATACCTTAAATGTTATGTTCACATAGCATTGTGTTAATTGTGATTAGAAATCATGGTTAGTTAACCGTAAGATCGGGGATAGGAAAAGCGCGAGCCTTAGAGTTTTATACGCGAGACCTTGCAGGTAAGGCCATCTCGAGTAAAAGATGTATTTTTATGTTTGACTTTATCTGAGTGCATAGTGCACGTGAGATATATTTGTGTGATAAGTCCCCGAGTAGTGTGGAATGAAAGAGGGTAGTTGAGCCAAGAAGACCACTAGGTTTTCGTGAATTTGATTAGCGAGATTGTTCCGGATCGGGAACAAGAGTTTTGGCGCGATAATGGTCGGGTCGAGGACCGATCGCGTCAACCCGCCCGCAATGTGGTGGGTCAGTTCGAGGTGGTCTCGCCAGCGTGGGGTCACGAGGGTGTTAGGCCCAAGTTTAGTTAACCATCGACGAGTTCGTGGATGCGCTCGACCAGAATGGCCGACGAGGTCACCATCTTTCTTTTAGTCAAGACCGCTTACTCGGCAGAGGTTACGCGAGATGATTATATCGTGAAGGTTGTAAGGCTGCACGAGGTGCCTACTTTCACCTTACGACAGGCAGTGGAGCCCTTGTTACGGCTATTTCTTTTTCTGGAAGTTTTACCAGCAGGTTGTGAACCCACCGAGTCTCAAGACGCATTCGCCTCGCCGTTGTTTGGATTCCGTGGTAGCCGCGAGGATTGTTGCCTCCGCTGAGGAGTGTTTTATAGCTACCATTTCGATTCTGACGTCGCCTTACGGCCTTGTAGGGCGGAAGCTGGGTGCCGATCGATCGTTCGATGTTGGCGTTCGATAGCTGGTTCATTCTTGTTTCACAGGACGTGGATAGGACGAAGCCTATCCGTGAGAGGTTATCGAAACTCAGAGTCACCGTGTCGTATGGATAATCGGCGACGACGCTTGGAGTTCAGTGCCGACGGATGATTTCAAGGTACCACCCCGAAAGCGGTGTGACAAGTTTTGGAAACAGAGGAAACTTAGCCCGAGGTACTTGGAGCGCTTTCGATCCTTTGGAAGATAGGCCAGGTTGTTTATAAGTTGACATCGCCGTCCGACGCAGGAGGCAAGACGTCCGGTCTTTCATGTTGTTATGTTCTAAAAGTATCGAGATCCATCCAGAGTGTTCCCGCTAATGATGACTAAGTCGAGGTGGTAACCTGTAGATTTTGAAACCAAGCAAGAATGTAAACGTGGTGTTATGAGAAAGAGTTCGAGGTGCACGGTACGACGAGTAAGTAAGGAAGAAGCGAGCATGTATTAAGAACATAGACGTGATCATTTCTTTTATAAAGAGGCGTACGGCGAGTATATTTTAGACCTCGTGGGAGCTTTTGTGACGCTAGAGGTGATTCCTCGTGGTCTCGATGTAAGTATTTGCGCATGTGTTATTTTATGGCCAAAGCGTGGCGTGATTGTTTTCGTAAGTATAGCAGTGAAGACTATACTAGCGCATGTATGTTTTGAGGCTTAGAAGGAACATTCGGGACGAATGTTTCTAAGGAGGGGAGAATGTTATACCCCATATTTCCAGAGTATGTACGTGAGAGCGCACGCATAAAGTTTAAGTCTTGTTGGCATTGTGACTAAAAATTTTGTTCACAACTACCTAAAAGAATCATTTTTCGACTAAACGCTTTACAAAACTTCAAGGGAAAATTACGGCTATGTCATTTATATTTTTGGATTTTTCCGAGAGATGAAATATTTTGGATCAACGGGAGGGTGACATGTATCACCCTCAAAGGACGCTATCGGGCCTTGTCTTGCACGATTTTGGCATTTTTGTTGCCTTAAACATTTGGTCAATGGTTGGTAGGATATTTGTGTGGTAGATGAGAAAGTGGGACCCATAAAACACTTGTCCAAATCTTCACCCTACACTTGCCTACCACTTGTCTTAATCCTAGCCCTTGAATGTCCTATAAATACCCCCTTAGTCAAGACTTATTTCATCCACTCTTGAGCAATTTCCAAGTCTAAAAGTCCCTCCTCCCTTTCAGTAGTTTCGCCCAAGCCCTCTCTCCTCGAGAAGGCCCTCGCCGAAACCCCTTCCTTTCAGGTGCTAGAAAGTACCCCCCCTTGCCTAGTCGTTCTCGTGAAATACACTCCCCCCCTCTTGGTAGAAAAGTATTCTCCAAGTATTGTTACTATTCCAAAATACCTTGTAGTATTCCAAGGTTACACCTATACTAAAAGCCCAGAAATACTATTATACTTCCTTCACCACAAAAACGAAACCCTAAGGAAAATCTTCATAGTCAATTAAGTATTAAGAAGAAGTTGCATAGAACTTCTAAGGGTTGTTGAGCGGGTGGAGCGCCGCAGTAGGAGCTAAACGTTGCTCAGATCGACATTTAAACTTGATAATTTTGGGCTTATCGAGGTAAATACTTTGTCCTTCTATTGTAATTGGAAATTGCATACGTAGTAGTATAGAAATGAGTATAAGATATGTAGGATGGTATAAGAGAAGAGAATTGAACCAAATCACATCGTAAGGATATTAAAGCAGTTAAGATTAAATTGTACTTACATAGACAGATTTACGAGACTTGTGTAGTTTGACTGGTAGGGAAGTCGCCCAATTTTCCGTAGAATCTCAGATCTAGATTTATTCTACCGAGTAGTCTAGACATTGATAGACTTGTATAACCGTTATATGTCAAGATCGAGAGCGTATTCTACTCGGCGTGGAAAAGGCTACAGGATTACAAAGATTTGGAGCTATTTGCTAATAGTCGATAAATCGTCACGAGGTATGTGATTCTTCCTATCCTCTTGAGCATGATATTTTAAAAGTATATATATATAGTACGGTAGACGTACGTGTGTTAACTGAACGTGGTTTTACTGCGATGTCTTTTGACTTGAGTGTAAATAATAAGAATCTGAAGTATTTCAAAAGAATTAAGAAACCTTTTTGAAAGAAGAGTAACACTTGGTTTTAAAAGCTTAAGAGTTATACTAGCTTTATGGGAAGTTAGGTATAACGACTTAAGAGAGGTAAAAAGAATGGTTTACGGATCTTAAAGATAAGAGACTTGACTCATTTATTAATATGAATTTTGTTAAAAAGTGTGAAACCTCATTCGTGAGTAATGAGTACTTGGTTTTTAAAAGGAATAATGTTTTACTGATTTCGGAGATCAGAATAAGTATCGAACAAACCACTGCAGCGTTAATAAAGGGAAATGTATTGACTAATTAAGTATTATTAAAACCAAGAGAAACCTCCATCCGCATGAAGCTAAGACGAGACAAAATGATATTACATTTCCTAGATCATGGTCGCTTAATAAGATTGTTATAAACAAGAATAACCTACTCACATATAAGGTATATGTTTCTCAAATTGTTTTAAAGGAGAATTATATCATTAAGTGATTAAAACTATAAACTACTAAACCTTTCAAAATGAGAAACTGAGCATTTGGAAGTAGGCAAACTTGAACGTTTGGAAAATAATGTTGTTACTTGATTTTACAAAGGGAAGTGTTTTGGATTACTTAAAAAGATAGTCACTCTATTTTTATACTACGGGTATGGTGTGACTTTTGTGAAAGAAACAGATCTTTTAAAGAGTTAATGTATGAAGTACTTTGGGGATAAAACCCAACTTGTTAACATAAAGCAGAAAGTACTCTGGTGAATAACTTGATTGTGTTGGTTTATGATAGCCTCGTAATACTTTCTTGTTGATTTGATAAGTAAACATGTTAGGATGCTACGTGTGTTAGTATCTTGTGATGTTTGTGTAAAGGGGTTTTCCTTGTTGTGCTTATGTTGTTTAACGATAAGCTGTTATGTTAGTACTATATCACTCACCTCTTGACATGATACCGGGGTTGCTCCGACGCGGGTAATACTCGCATACCAGGTGACTATGATTCGAGGATACCTCACGCGGTCCAGGGACCCATGCGGAGCTACGAGTTCCGTGTTAGTGCGCGGCCTTTGTGGTCACGCGGTCTACGTGTCCACGCGGATCGCGAGTCCGTGATTTACGCCGGGGAGCTACCGACGCGAGGAATACCACGCGGCCTATGCGAGTGGCCTATGCGGAGTCGCGGAAGTTCCAGGACTAGACGCGCACATTAGATATCGCGGGCGAGTGGCCGCCGATCATGTGGCGGTTCAGACAGATCTCATGATACGCTTTATGACCTTGTCGCATCGCTGGCGCAGAGCCCGCTATGCCTTCGTGACTTACCCGTGACGGTTTTATTATGACACGTGGACCCGTGTTCATGGTATTCCTTGGTGCTTTTATATCATAGATCGCCGGCAGCGAGGAATGTATTCCACGCATGATTGATATCGAGGCGTGAGACCCATAGTTATATTCGAGTGATGACTTGAGGCGCGAGTCCCCGACTTGACACGATCGCTATTTATTGTGAATTGTAGTTTGGTTATCATATATGTCTCCCGCTTTATATAGACTACTATGATTTCATTTACGATTTTCGCCACATACTTGGTACCTGTTGATCGACTCTTCGGGGTGCGCTCATGCCGCAGTAGAGGTACACCAGCTTGTCGATCCTCGCCATGTGGTCACAGGGGCTGGAAGCTCCGCTTCTCCGAGGCTTATCGCTGGTATAGTCCTCGTCGTTGTAGGTACTACATCTGTGGGTATTGTTATACCGTATTTCCAGTATGTACGTAAGGGAATACGATAAAAAGTTTAGCCTTAAAGTTTAGGTCGACGATTTTTTTGGGCACAACTCACAAAACGAATAGTTTTCCGACGAAACGCTTTCCACGCTTTCGTAGGGTAAATTCCGCCATGCCATTTCTAATTTTGCGGATTTTTCCGAGAGACGAAACATTTTGGGATCAACGGAGGGCGACACTTGTCACCCTCCAATTGATGGACTTGAAATCGCCCATTTGGACGATTTGAACAATAGGAGCACGCTTTGGCCTTGTGCACAAGCCAAGGAGTTGGTAGGATATTTGTGTATAGTTAATCCTCACCCTACACTTGCCTTGCACTTGTCTAAATCTTGGCCATTGGTTGGCCACTTCTGACCTATAAATACCCTTAAGATGAAGAGTTCTTCATCCACAAAGCTTCCAAGTCTTGAAAATCCTCTCTCTCTCCCTTTGTATCCCTTTCGTCCAACACCTCCTCCCTCAAGGCCCTCGCCGAATACCCCTCTAGCCTAGTAGTTGGGCCGAGGCCCCCAGCCTAGCCAAAAATCTACCCCTCCCTTGGTAGAAAAGTTGTCTTCTAGTATTGTTATAATGCCCAAAATACCTAGCCCAAATACCTTAGTACTTAGTGGTTGTGAAGAACTTCTAAGGTTTCCTCGAGCATACAACTTGTGAGCAAAACCTTGCTCAGCGCGACTTTTCTAGGATATTATTGGGCTTACCGAGGTAACTAATCCTAACCTCTTTGAATTAGAAAATGCATACCGTAGTAGTAATAGAATAAGTATTAAATACTTAGAAGAATATTGCATAATAGAATCGATCATTACCACAGTAGAAGGGTTTAAAAGAAGAATAATCAAATCAGTATTACATAGGACTGTTTCATGAGACTTATATAGCTCACCTGCAGTGGAAGTGCTGCCCGACTTTCCGTAGAATCGTGAACCCTCTGCTTAGAATGACCTTCAGAGTAGTCTTTGATAGATATCCGTGACTATTATAGTCGACTCTCGCGCGACATATTCAACTCGCAGTGGTTTTCACCGGTATGTATGTGATTCTTCCTAAAGCATGATATTTTACAATATATATAGTACGGAGACGCATACGTGTTAACTTAATATAACTACGGCAATGTCTTTGACTTAAGCTCGAATAATACTTACAGAATTCCTCACCGCTTAAGCCTCAATAATACTTACGGCAAACCCTCACGCCTTAAGCCAGAATAACACTTACTGAATGCCTCACGCTTAAGCTCAATAATAAAAATCAAAACATTTCATAAGAATATCAATCATTTTTAATGTAAGAGAACTAATCGTTTTAAAATGTAGCTAAGAGTTATACTAACTTTACGGGAAGTCGAGTATAACCACTTAAGATTGATAAAAGAAACAAGTTTGACTATGTGTGTATAATGCATTTATGTTGAATTGTGAAAAAGAATAATAAGATGGTTTGATAAGTAGACATGATATGATGCTACGTGTGTTAGTATCTTGTAACGCTTGTATAAGAGAGTATCCTTGTTGTGCTTATGTTGTTTAAAGATAAGCCGTTATGTTAGTGTACTATCACTCACCTTCGAGATGATACGAGGTTGTCGCTCCGACGCGGGTAGACTCAGCGTCCTGGGACCATGATTCGAGAATACCTCACGCGTCCAGGGGGCCTATGCGGAGCTACGAGTTCCGTGTTAGTACGCGGGTTATGCCTCACGCGGTCTATGTGGCCATGCGACAACGAGTCCGTGATTTACGCCGAGGAGTAGCCACCCTCGACGCGGGTTATACCTCACGCGCCCACGTGAGTGGCCTATGCGACTCGGAGTTCAGATTAGGCTTGCAGAATGACGATATGGGCGAGTGGCCTGCTTTCGATCATTCGCAGCCTCAGACAAGACCTATTACGCTTACCTATTGTTGTTTTGTTTGCATGTGGCACTATGTGCGCTTTCCTCGGTTGTTTCACACATATTTGTAAACTGGTTTTTAAAAATGATATGTTTTCATTTAAGTACTTTGCGCCGCATACTTAGTACTCAGATCGACCTCCTTCGGGGCCGCTCATGCCGCAGGTGGCAAGCAGTGCTAGATCCACATTCCTAGGATCTCTACGCTGGGCGTCGTGAGCTCCATCCTTCCGAGGCTCTACTGGGTATGATCTCCCACAGAGATAGTTTTGTACAGTGGTATGGCGGCCCCGTCCCCGCCATAGTTGTATATTTTCCTTAGAGGTCTGTAGTCCTGTTGTACAGTATCGGATGTAACTGCTAAACCATGTTTTTTATATATATGCCGAAAGGCGATGTTTTCTCACTTAAACTGTGTCCTATTTTATAAACTGTTTCATGTCTTGCTTTATATTTCCGCCGACACTGACGATGACTACTTGGGTGCCCTTTAAGGCACCACCACGCCCCTGAACGGGTCGTGACAAAAGTGGTATCGAGCGCTTAATCTCTGAAAGTGTCTACAGACCTGCATCTAGTAGTCTTGATTATCTGTGTCGCACCACACCTATAATCGTGAGGCTATAAGATATTTAGGATTGGTTTCCATTCTTCTCATTTTGAGATCGTGCTTTAGAGTCGTGTTATAGTCGACCTCTAACGTATTCCTTCCCCGTACGCTTATGCCTCCACGCAAGGCAACCCGCCTGGCGGCAAGGCACGGCGGAGTCGCTAGCAGACACCCAGAGTCACGAGGGCTCGTGCCCACCATACCGCAGACGGCGAGTTCTATGACGCCGCCAACCTCAAAGACGCACCACGCATCATATACCCCGTATTTCCGCAGTATGTACGCAGGCGCACGATAAATTTTTTTGCCTTAAGAATTGGCTTTGGTTCAAATTTGGGCACAAGTGCCTAATAGAGTCGTCGACTTAAACGCTTTCCATTACACGCTGGGAAAATTCCGCTATGTCATTTAGTATTTTTGCGGATTTTTCCGAGCGACGAACATTTTGGATTAACGGGAGGGTGACACTTGTCACCCTCATCGACGGCAAAGAGGAGGCTTGGCCTTGGCCGATTGGTTCATGGTTTTGTGCCTTGTTTTGTGGCTTGTTTTGTGCCATGTTTTGTGGAGTAGGGTTAGTGCACTTGGCTTGATCTTGGCCTTACACTTGCTATACACTTGGAAGGATCTTGGCCATTGGTTGGCTTTTGGTTTTGCTATAAATACCCCCTCTCTTTGAAGACTTCATTCATCCAAAATCTTCCAAGTCTTGGAAACCCTCCTCCTCTCTTGTCGACTCGCCCAAGAGCCCTCTCCTTAAAGTTTGGCTTGGCCGAGAGGCCACCCCTCCCATGGTGCCTCCGCCGGGTACCCCTAGCCTAGTTGTTTTCAGATAATACCCTTTGTCGTGGTATAGAAATACTCTCCTAATATTGTTATAATGTCCAAATACTCGCCCAAATACCTTGTAGTATTCCCAAGGTTACACTTATACAAAAGCCTGTAAAATACGATTATACTTCCTTTAGCCACAAAAACGAAACTCCTAAGGAAATCTTCACCCGTTGTCGAAGTTGTAAGTAGGGTTAGAACTTCTAAGGTTGTTTGGAGCGCCGAGTAGAGCTAAGCGTTGCTCGTGATCGACTTTATACTGGATAATTTTGGGCTTATCGAGGTAAACACTATCGCCCTTCTATTGTAATTGAAATTACATGTTAGAATATATAGTCAAGTATGCTATATATAGAATCAACTTAGTATTGTGGCAATGTCTTTGACTTAAGCCCAATAATAAAGAACCGAATCGAATCAGATTTACATAGGGTGTATTGCAAGAGACTTGTGTAGTATTATCGAGTAGATGGTACACGCCCGTTAGACGATGAACCCCGTTGGCTTGGTAGCCACTCGATAGAGGAGAGATTTACGCCATGTGGGGAGGTGTCATTAATTTTCGTAGAAAGATAGAACTTGTGTTTTGGGGTTAATAGACGCTTTGACCTTTATAGGTGAAAGTACTAAGAGTAGCGTATTCTACCGAGGAGTGGAAAGGGCCAGTGCGTTGTAGTACTGGAGCATTTTGCTTATTGTCGATAAATCGTCGCGAGGTACGTGAACCTCTTCCTATCTCTTCAGCACGATATGTGCGAACTATGTAGTACTTGAGACGCATACGTGTTAATCAGGTTTGATTGTTTAAACATAAAGTGTTATAACACTTTACGGGAAGTCGTTATAACACTTTACGTAGGTAAGAAAATACTTTGTGGTTTTAAAAGGTAATCGATGGAATTATAATCGCTAGTTATAATAAAGAACTTGATGTATTTCAAAAGATTTATAAATCGCTTTGGAAGGAGAGTAACACTTGGTTTTAAAAGGTTTTAAAAAGAGTTATACTAGCTTTACGGGAGTTAGGTATAATGTCTTAAGAGAGGTAAAGAAAATGGTTTATCACGTTGGTTAAGAGACTTGATCTTATAAGATAAGAGACTTAACTTATTTGTTTTAATGTGAATGTTCGTGTGAAACCTCATTCGTGAGTAATGAGTACTTGGTTTTATTTATGGATAATGTTTACCGATTTCGAAATCGTAACGTGTATCGGCTGCATCACCGCAAATGCTAATAAAGGAAAATGTATTGAATAATGATGAATTGTATTAAAACCAGAGAAACCTCCATCCGCATAGAAACTAAGACGAGACAAAATGATATACATTTTCTAGATCATGGTCACGTAATAAGAATGTTGTAAACAAGAATAACCTACTCTCACGCGAGACATATATTACTCAATTGTTCTAAAAAGAAATCGCGATTAAGTTATGAACTATGAAACCATTTGAAAATGAGAAGTTGAGTAATTAAAACTAGGCAAACCGAACTTAGGAAAAGAATGTCATACTTGATTTTGAAAAGGAAGGTGGGTTGGTCATTCTAATACTACGTATCGTGACTTTTATAAAAGTAATGGATCTCTTTAAAAGAACTTAACGATGTAGTACTGGGGTTAAAACCCGACTTTGGCATAAAATGAAAGTACTTTGAGTTGTGTGAAACTTGCCTATGCTTGTTGTTGTGAAACTTGCCTGCTTGTTGTCGGAAACTTGCCATGCTTGTGATGATAGCCTTTCACGTGCGTGTGGTATTTCGTGTTACCGCTCTCGATAGAGGTTGACTTGTCGATAACTTACTCGGACGGCCGGCGCTGACGGAGAATTCCACGTATGTTTCATTTTGATTATCGCCTCATTGCTGATATCACACGGACATGTCTACACCGACGCAGATTCGGCACGCGCCACGCGCCGTTGATTACCCGACAGATGGTTATTACCGCAACACGGACGCGTCTACACCGACGCAAGATTCCGGGGCACGTGGCTACGCGCGTGGTCACCACCCAAAGATATTGTTATCGAGGTTACGGCACGCCTACACCGGCGCAGATTCCGGGGTACGTGGCCACGCGGCCTTGTTATTATTGCTGATCACGGACATGTCTACACCGAGGCAAGATTCCGGCACGCGCCATGGCGAACATGACGGATGTTACGGGCGTGAGACCCATAGTTATATTCGAGTGGTGACTGGCGGCGCGAGTCCCCGATTTGACTGCTTTTATGTCGCAGATCGTATTTTGGTTATCATACATGCCTCCCGCTTTTAAGCTATTATGATTTCATTTACAAGATGGGCTTGGGCCACATACTTGGTACCGCCAGATCGACCTCCTTCGGGGCCGCGCTCATGCCGCAGTAGAGGTACACGGCCGTGATCCTCGCCTAGGATCTCGCTCAACGTTGGGAAGCTCCGCTTCCGAGGCTTATCTTTTGGTATGCGGTTCCCGAGTTGTAGGTTCTGTACATCTGTGGTACGGCGGGCCCCGTCCCGCCATAGTAGTTGTAAATCTTAGAGGTCCGTAGAACTGCTGCAAGTGTGGTTGTAAAAGGATTAAACTGTCGTTTTATGATATACCAAGGCAACTGCTTTGGTTGGCCTGCCTATTTATTATATCTCTTGTTTCATGATTCATGTTTTATTTTCCCGGTTTTCTCGATGTTGTATCACCAGGTGCCCGGTAAGGCACCGCGAACTGCCCGAGTTCGGGCGTTACAAAGTGGTATCGAGCGCTTAGTCTCTGAAAGTGTCTGCATCTGCCTAGTAGAGTCTTGATTATCTGTGTTGTGCACCACATCTATAATCGTGAGGCTATAGGACATTTAGGATTGGTTTCATTCTTCTCATTCGAGATCGCGCCTGTGAGCCGTGGTTGTAAGTCGGACCCTCCGACGTGTTTTGTTTTTACCGCTTATGCTCGCGAAGTGCAACCAGTGGCCTGGGGCAAGGCAACGAGGAGTCGCAGTGATTCAGAGGAGTACGAGTGGCGCAGTCTGGCCAAGACTGAGGTAGTGCTTCGACGGCGAGTTTTGGCGACGCCGCCAAATTTCCCCAAAGAGCTTAGAGCCGCAGCAGCCGGCCGAGACTACAAGACCGAGCCTCCAGCCCACACCGAGCGGGAGACGGGTCACGCGAGACGGCCCGCTTATCGCCGGTTGCGGCTGAGCATGCAGGATAGCCCGACGCAGCAGCCAGCCTGGCCCAAAGAAGACTGTAGTGGCACCCGAGGCGCATGGGCTTGAGGCTACTGGATTTCTTAGTCAGAGCACCGAGTTTTACTGGGTCGAGGCCGAGGATGATCCGCAGGAGTTCATCCGCCGCTGCAGAGGATCACGCGGTGATCAAGGCTTCGTAGACCGAGTCTGCGGATATTTGTTCGCGATCGGCCGCGCGGATACCGCAGCCGATCGTTTGACTCAAGTGAGCTTTCCGGAGAGTATGACTTCCACCGCTTGGGACGAAGCTTTCGGGCCTTCCCGCACATTTCGCTTCCACAAATGAGGAGGGCTCGGCCGGCGATTTTTGATGTTGAGGCGTAACGCGCAAGACGGAGTACAATGTGGAGTTCGACTCATCGCCCTGATGTTCCCGCATTAGTAGCTAGTACGGAGGATCGAGTGCACCGATATGTTACAGGCTCACGACACTTAGCGAGAGTTGTTCGTGTTTCTCTTCACCGCACGACATTGCCCGCATTCGTGCTCATGCACTTGGGCGCGGCGAGCGCAGATCGACGCAGCGGACCGCCACAGCAGGCGCCAAGACGGCCGGATATTTTGCGACTTTCGAGGCGACCGCCAAGCAGACTAGTTATGACTCCGCCATTACAGAGTGGCCCTCCGCCTTTCGGACCTCGGGATATTCAGAGCGTGTCCGCTCCTGTGCTTGGGATGTTCGGAGTAGTGGGCGTTGGCCGATGCAATACCCCTACCTCGGTGTAGGTCGATGCGGTAGACCGCATTTCGGAGAGTGTCGTAGCACCAAGGGAGCTTGTTATTCTTGCGCCAACAGGCCATACGACGAGAGATCACCCACTGTGGGTAGCACTCGTAGGATAGCACGATTACCAGAGCACCATGGGCCACTTAGGGTCGCGTGGAAGTTTCCTAGCCTTAGCGCCTCAACCGCCTAGTTTCGTGTATATCCTTAACCTCTGTAGTTTTGTGTGTATTGATGTTGTTGATGTGTTTAATGATATGTTTGGATAGCTTTGTGCTAAAATGTGATTTAAAAACCGTTAGTGAAAAGGGTAAGTCCGGCAGTGTGAAACGGAAGTGGTAGCTTTCATGACTGTAGAGGTAAGATTGTTCGATCAAGAAACTAGAGAGTCGACGCTACAGCTGGTCGGGTCATGTTGCGGGCCAACCCGCCCCGCTTTGAGGAAGCGGTCACTCGGGTGGTCCCGCCAGTGGCAGTGGTCACGAGTGCTAGGCCCAAGTTTAGATGACCATCGCATGAGTTCGTGGATACGCTCGATCGAATCGGCTCGTGAAGGCCGGAATGGCCTTAGGGAAATTGAGGTTAGCGAGATGACCAAGCTCGAGGTAGCGACTCCAAGGGTTGGAAACGGTTGCTGGATGTATGTGGTACGGACACTAGAACGAGTTCGAGTGTTCGTGACGCAGTACCACGCAAAGCGGAGAAGTGAACGTGTTTTGTGGTCAGCGTGGCATGATTGTTTTCGTGACGATAGCGCTGAAGACTATAATCGACACCGCTTGTTTTGAGATTGAAGGAACATTCGACGAATGTTTCTAAGGGGGAAGAATGTTATACCTCAGATTTCCGCAGTATGTACGCGAGGCGCACGATAAATTTTTTTGCCTTAAGAATTGGCTTTGGTTCAAATTTGGGCACAAGTGCCGAATAGAGTCGTCGACGCAAACGCTTCCATTTTACGCTGGGAAAATTCCGGCTATGTCATTTAGTATTTTTGCGGATTTTTCCGAGCGATTTTAACATTTTTGATCAACGGGAGGTGACACTTGTCACCTCATCGACGGCAAAGAGGAGGCTTGGCTCGCCGATTGGTTCATGGTTTTGTGCCTTGTTTTGTGGCTTGTTTTGTGCCATGTTTTGTGGAGTAGGGGTTAGGTGCACTTGGCTTGATCTTTGGCCTTACACTTGCTATACACTTGGAAGGATCTTCGCCATCGTTGGCTTTTGGTTTTGCTATAAATACCCTCTCTTTGAAGACTTCATTCATCCAAAAATCTTCCAAGTCTTGAAACCCTCCTCCTCTTGTCGACTGGCCCAAGAGCCCTCTCCCCTTAAAGTTTGGCTTTGGCCGAGGCCACCCTCCCCTTTGTGGTGCCTTGGCCGCGGGTACCCCTAGCCTAGTTGTTTTCGTGATAATACCCTTTGTTGTGGTATAGAAATACTCTCCTAATATTGTTATAATGTCCAAATACCTCGCCCAAATACCTTGTAGTATTCCCAAGGTTACACTTATACAAAAGCCTGTAAAATACGATTATACTTCCTTTAGCCACAAAAACGAAACCCTAAGGAAATCTTCACCCGTTGTTGGTTGTAAGTAGGTTGGTTAGAACTTCTAAGGGTTGTTTGGAGCGCCGAGTAGAGCTAAGCTGCTCAGATCGACTTTATACTTGGATAATTTTGGGCTTATCGAGGTAAACACTATCGTTCTTCTATTGTAATTGAAATTACATGTTAGAATATATAGTCAAGTGATGCTATATAGAATCAACTTAGTATTGTGGCAATGTCTTTGACTTAAGCTCAAGAATAAAGAATCGAATCGAATCAGATTTACATAGATCGTATTGCAGCAGACTTGTGTAGTATTATCGAGTAGACGGTACACGCCCGGTTAGACGATGAACCCCTCGGTCAAGCCTACTGATAGAGGAGGAGATTTACGCTCATGGGGAGGTGCCACGAATTTTCAGAGAAAGATAGAACTTGTGTTTTGGGGTTAATAGACGCTCATGACCTTTATAGTGAAAGACTAAGAGTAGCGATTCTACCTTATGAGCCGAAAGCGGCCAGCGTCAGAGTACTTGGAGCATTTTGCTTATTGTCGATAAATCGTCATGAGGTATGTGAACCTCTTCCTATCTCTTCTAGCATGATATGTGTGAACTATAGTATTTTAGACGCATACGTGTTAATCGTGGTTTGATTAGTTCTTAAACATAAAGTGTTATAAATACTTTACTGGAAGTCGTTATAATACTTTACGTAGGTAAGAAAATACTCAGTGGTTTTAAAAGGTAATCGATGGAATTATAATCGCTAGTTATAATAAAGAACTTGATGTATTTCAAAAGATTTATAAATCGCTTTGGAAAGAGTAACACTTGGTTTTAAAAGGTTTTAAAAAGAGTTATACTAGCTTTACGTGAGTTAGGTATAATGTCTTAAGAGAGGTAAAGAAAATGGTTTATCGATGTTAGGTTAAGAGACTTGATCTTATAAGATAAGAGACTTAACTTATTTGTTTTAATGTGAATGTTATATGAAACCTCATTCGTGAGTAATGAGTACTTGGTTTTATTTAAGGATAATGTTTACCGATTTCGAAATCGAACGCATCACTGCACTAATCGCAGCTAATAAAGGAAAATGTATCAATAATGATGAATTGTATTAAAACCAAGAGAAACCTCCATCCGCATAGAAACTAAGACGAGACAAAATGATATACATTTTCTAGATCATGGTCTCAGAATAAGAATGTTGTAAACAAGAATAACCTACTCTCACGTGAGACATATATTACTCAATTGTTCTAAAAAGAAATCAAGTGATTAAGTTATGAACTATGAAACCATTTGAAAATGAGAAGTCGAGTAATTAAAACTAGGCAAACCGAACTTAGGAAAAGAATGTTGTTACTTGATTTTGAAAAGGCTGGTTGGTCATTCTAATACTACGTATCGTGACTTTTATAAAAGTAATGGATCTCTTTAAAAGAACTTAACGTATGTAGTACTGGGGTTAAAACCCTGACTTTTGGCATAAAATGAAAGTACTTTTGAGTCATAGAAACTTGCCTATGCTTGTTGTCAGGAAACTCGCCTGCTTGTTGTTGTGAAACTTGCCTATGCTTATGATTATAGCCTCACGTGCTCGCTGGCATTTCGCGTTACCGCCTCGACTATTGCAGGTCGCTGACTTGTTGATAACTTACTCGACGCGGCCGGGCAGGACGGAGAATTCCATCGTATGTTTCCATTTTGATTACCGCTTGTTGTTGATATCACACGGACATGTCTACACCGACGCAGATTCGGGGCGCGCCACGCGTCGTTGATTACCCGACAGATGGCTATTATCGCAATATGGACGCGTCTACACCGACGCAAAGATTCCCGGCAATGGGCTACGCGCGCAGGTCGACTCACCCAAAGATATTGTTATTGAGGTTACACGGGCACGCCTACACCACGCAAAGATTCCGGTACGTACATACGCCTGTTATTATTGTTGCGATCACGGACATGTCTACACCGCAGGCAAGATTCCGGCACGCGCCATGATGCTAACATGACGGACGCATGGGCGAGACCCATAGTTATATTCGAGCGGTGACTTCTGGCGCGAGTCCCCGACTGATCGCTTTTACGTTGCTGCATCAGATTTTGTTATCATACATGCCTCCGCTTTTAAGCCATTATGATTTCATTTACAGATTCGACGCTACATACTTGGTAATTGCATCGACTCTCCGGGGCCGCGTCATGCCGCAGTAGAGGTACATCGGCCGCGATCCTCGCCTAGTGATCTCGCCCAACGCTTGGGAAGCTCCGCTTTCTCCGAGGCTTATCTTTTGCATGTGTTCCTCGAGTTGTAGGTTCTTGTACATTCAGTGGTATGGCGGGCCTCCCTGGCCATAGTAGTTGTAAATCTTAGAGGTCCGTGAGAATCGCAAGTGTGGTTGTAAAAGGATTAAACTGTTCGTTTTATGATATACCAAGGCAACTGCTTTGCTGGCCTGTCATTTATTATATCTCTTGTTTCATGATTCATGTTTTATTTTCCACGTTTTCTCTCGATGTTGTATCACCAGGGTGCCCGGTAAGGCACCAAAGAACGTCCGAAGTTCTGGCGTTATACCCACACCTCCCGCCCCACACCGCAGGAGAGTTAGGTACAAGGAGACGGCCCACTATTGGCAAAGTCAGGCCCGACACGGTGAGAGAGATCGACGCGCAAGCCTGCCAGCCTCCAGCACGGCCGCATCTCGTGGTACACCCGAGGGCGTATAGCCTGAGGCTACGAGATTTCGAGTCAGAGCCCGCCAGAGTTTTACTGTCGAGGCCGAGGATGATCCGCAGGAGTTCATCCGCACCTTCGTGAGGATCATGAGGGTGATCAAGTGCCTCGCATACGTAGTCCGTGACCTTCGGTTCAGACGGCCGCGTGATACCGCAGTCGATTTGTTTGATTCATCTGAGTTATCCCGGGGAGAGCACGCGCCCCCACTACTGGGATGAGTTCTCGAGGCTTTCTCACTACTTTTGCCTTCCACAGCATGGCGAGGGCGCGGCCGATAGATTTTTACCATCGAGGCGCAGAGGACGACCGCCGTGGAGTACAATGTCGAAGTTTGATTCATCGCTCGAGCATGCCCCAAAGATTGGTAGCAGAGCATGAGGATAGGTGCACCGCCATGTCACCGCTAGACGACTATATGGCCGAAGTCATGCGGTGTTTCTCCACCGGTATGGACATTACCCGACGCAGCTCACGCCTCGATGCGGCGAGCGCAGAGGTCGACGGTCGACAGACAAAGAAGCAGGCAAGCGCCGTGACGGAGGGTCTTCTCGTGGTTATCGCGGGCGGCCTCAGCAGCTAGCCTAGATTCGCGACCACAACACGCCTCAGAGCACTCCCGCGACCGCCCTCAAAGACAACAGAGTTTTCGAGGGCGTACTGTGGCCCTGTGGCTTCGACGCCCGTAGTAGAGAGAGGTATCGCCGATCGGACCACCTCAGCTGCCGATGCGCAGATCCTATTACGGGAAGTGTGGTACTACTTTGAGCTTGTTAGCTTGGCTGCAGGTCACTTTATGGCGGATCGTCCGACCGGGGCGCTACTGTGGTAGGCTCACCTTCGTTCTGCTGCCGCTTCATCATCTCCTACGCCATCGCCCCGAGGGCGTGGTACCCACGGGTCGCCAGGTCGCGGCAGGTCGTGGCTGGTCTCAGCTTCTAGCGGTCCTCGTAATCGTGATTTATGCTTTGTCCACCGGCAGATCGTGAGGCCTCACCTCGATGTCGCCGCTGTACCTTATCGGGCCTCGGGTTGACGCGGTATGCTTTGATAGATCCGGTTCTACTCGCCCTATATATCTCCCTTGTGCTAGCAGATGTGATAGAGCCTCAATCCATAGACCCTTTCGAGGTAGCTACGCCAAGGTGATTCGGTAGCTCCTGCGTATATAGAGCTTGTCCTGCGGACTATTTACGCCGACCTCAGCCGACTTGACAGAGTCGAGATGATCGACTTCGACGTGATTACGGGACGGATTGGCTAGCTTCTTGCTACGCCAATGTAGACCGCAGAGAGAGTAGTACGGTTCCAGCCTGCAGTGAGCCATTGGCTGGAGCGAGGAGCACCAGACGCTGAGGGGTAGGTTTATTTCACCAAGCGCTGAAGACGTGCGTGGCGGGTATATCTACCATCTCGCTCGTGTGTTTGATATCAAGTCGCGGCACCAGATTTTCTGGGCCCAGAGTCACGAGTTCCCGACGTATTTCCGCATGACTCTCCGCATCCTCCCGGCAGGAGATTGAGTTTTGTATCGACATACAGCGTGACACCTACTTATTTCCATTCCACATAGCCGTAACGGCACCGCCGAGCCGAGAGAGTCAAGGATCAACTTAGAGATTTGCCGGAGAAGCGGCTTCATCAGCCTAGTGTTTCTCCCTCGGGAGCGCGATTGTTCGTAAAGAAGAAGTATGACGGACGCCGCGCACG